>VBSM01002912.1:255019-272662 GCA_008086735.1 Cheirogaleus medius
TGTACCCCCATAATATGCTGAAATAAAAAATAAAATAAAATAAAAAAATAAAAATAAAATATTTTTAATAATTCTAAGAAAAGAAAAAAAAATGTTAAATCACATCTCTAATAGCGCTGAGCTAATTCCCCCAAAAGATTAGTTCCATTCAGGTTCTCAGCTTCTCCGGTTTAAAGGGGCATCCCTAAGTAGAGTTTCACGGCTTCAGCATGGCAGGTCACAAGTGAATTAGCTGGACGATTTGTTTTGGCTGGCTGTGGCACAACTACATTATCAATTCTCATTGGAGAAGCAGTTAAGGTACTAAAAATTTTCAAGACTGAAATTTATTTACTCTTCATATATTTGCATGAGAAATATGAAAATAGACAAAACCAGATAAAATAATGAGATAAGAAATATATACAATTTATGGACTCAAGTCTCATATTTTAATTGTAGTTTTCATATTTTAGTTTTCATCCTGACCTTATATGCACTTCACCATATCAGACCTCTCCCTTTCTCAAGTACATGCAAGAATGGCAAAAAATTCCTCTTGCTATTCCATGTGTAAGAAAAGGTTTTACATGTGGCCATAAACTAAGAGAGGCTAACACACTAAGTGCTAATGAGGTTTGGTCATCTTAGAAATGGTATATTTTCTAATTTAGAATTAGGTTAAGGAAACAGGATCCTTAATAAGGATAAAACGAAAAGGAAAAATGGTTCAAATGATAATAAGTTGTCATATTTGCAACATTTGGTATGTGAAAGCCAGATACTTTAAATAGTTTATCTCTTATATTGCCAACAACCCTTAAAGTAGGTATAATTATCTGCTTTTATAGATGCGCAAACTGAAATTCAGGAATGATCTACCCAAAGCCGTTCAGCTAGGAAGTAGCACCACCAGAACTCAAACCAAAATCTAACTTCACAGAAAATCGACACTGAATCATGCCAAGCTATTTTGGAACTTAAATTTCTGGGACATCAAAACTTCATCATAAGGCAGTTATCTTTCCCTTCATTTGTACGAGACAAGACAAAAACTAGGTGTAGAAATAGCTCTGGTCATTCATGACCAGCCCTTCCTTAATTTTTCCCTGTTAGTCACATGAACAAAGGAGATTTCAGGACAAAAATGCCAGTATTATATGCTTTTATTTCTAGTTCAAAGGATGCTTTCAAAACTCACAATTCCCAATAGCAGTTGGGCCATCACAATAGTAAAAGAAAGAAAACAAAGAAGGAGGGAGGGAGGGAGGGAGGGAAGGAAGGAAGGGAGGGAGGGAGGGAGGAGGGAAGGGAGGAGGTGGGGAAGAAGATGAGAGGTGATAAGAGAGGGGAGGGGAAAGGAATGGAGGGGAGCCCATTAAATGTACTTATTTAGTTTAAAATATCATTTATCTGTCTACATCTTTTCCTCTCTCTTACTCTGCCTAGCAATATGACACAACTCAGACAAAATCATGTCGAACTGCCTTTATATTCCGAGGGGAGAGAGTAAAAAACAAAACATATAAATTTAACTCCCAAATATATAAATTTTATTTTACATGAGCTCTTTTTAAGTTCTATGGATTTCAATGACACACGAATTTACTTTTGTTTCTTAGAAAGTAACAGTCTTACCATGAAATTTTGACGCTTCGGGATCATTCACGTTGATAGCAATCAATTTCCAATCTGTTTCACCTTCATCGATGAGACCCAAAATTCCAAGTATCTTCACATGAATAACCTCTCCACGAGAAAGAACCTTTAAAAGAGAAAAGAAATGCACCATTTGCAAGGCTTTGGAGGAGAGTTTACTCAAATAGTATACAAACCCATATGAAAGATTAAAAGGGCTACAGACTGAAATTTAATAAAGCTTCAACAGTTAAAATAATGTAAAAACAGTCATCAATCCTCCCTTACAATGTTCCTTTTGGAATTAAGTTCCTCAAAACTTCCACTTCCAACCATGATGGAATTACTGATGAAAAAAAAACACAAAATCTTGCCCTCCCATTGTAAATAACTAAAAAAAACTAGACAAAATACATGAAATCACTCTTTTCGGACATTAAACAACAGGCAGTGCAGGGCTGTTACCCCAGAAAGAAGTAAACAACTGAGGAGAGCCCTGTGCTTGCCCTGGCCTTCTGCTCAACAGCTTTTTAGACCACAGCACTGGGAGGGGAGCGCGGTAAGAGAGCATGGGGTCTCACTCAAGTTAAAGAACAGAGGTAAAAAACAGGGAGGATGAGGCAGCTAGAATTTGTGGGGCACAGTATTAGAGATAAGAAATAACTCCAAAAATAAACATAGTGGCTCCTTTGAGACATTTATTAAATACTAACCTATGCATGCATGGGGTGAGACCCCAAGAGTCCAAGTAAAGAATAGGTACCAGAGACCTCTAAGATGAGTTCCAACCATCCAGGAAAACCTCACTCAGCAAGAGGGGCACATTCAATTGCGAGCCTAGAAGAGGTAGGCTTTAGTGGTAGCACTAAACTTGCTCTCTCAAGTAAAGGTTATTCTACACCCGTCCTGACAAATTTTTTTTAAATGCCCAGAAATGACAAAACTGATCCACAAGTTACAACTTGACAAAACAAATATCTTTTAAAGGAAGACAACAAACCTAGGCACTCAACAACATACATTCACAACATCCAAAATTCTGTCAATGAACAGAAAAATGTAAGCCCTAGCAGGGGGTGAAAAATCATTCAACAGAAACAGATCCAGAAATGATAGATGATGGTATTTACAAGGACTTTAAAACAAATATTGCACATAAGCTCAAAGATTTAAAGAAAAACATGAAAATGTGGAGATGAGAAATTAGAAACACAAGAAAGAACCAAACAGAACTTTCAAAGCTGAAAGAATACATGATCTGAAATGAAAAGTTCTCTACATGCGCTTAAGAACAAAATAGATATTGCCAAAGAGAAAATCTGTGAACCTGAAGACAAAGCAATACAAACTTTCCAGAGTGAAGCACTGACAAAAGACTAGGAAGAAACTAATAATCTCAGCGACCTGTGGGACAACACCCAGCACTCTGCCTTAGACATAACTGTAGTCCTAGAACAGGAAAAAGGAACCAGGAAAATGTTTGAAGAAATAATCTCCAACATTTTATTATATTTGGTGAAAAGTATAAACCTACAGATTGAGAAAGCATATACACACACACACACAAAAAAACGCATAAGAATAAACACAAAGAAAACCAGAGTGAGGCACATCATAATCAAATTGCTGAAAGCCAGTGACACAGAATAAATCTCAAAGGTAAACAGAGGGGGAAAAAAGGATTATATACATGGGTACAAAGATAAGAATGACATCCGATTTCTCTTTAGATGCAATATGAGCCAAAAGACAAAGGAATGAAATCTTTAAAACTCTTAAAGAGAAACACTACTTACCCATAATGCCTGGGGTCAAAAAGACTTTGCAAAGGGGCAAGATGGAACTTTCTGGGATGATGGAAATGTTCTACATTTTGATTGAAGGAGGTGGAGGTTATGTGAGTATAGACATTTGTCAAAATTCACTGAACTATATAATTACACTGAGTACATTTTATTGTATATATATTTTGTTTTAATAAAGTTTATTTTAAGAGTTACAAAAATAAACTGAGAAAAAAATATTAGTAACTTATGTCACACCCAAAGGGCTAACATGTGTAAAACATGAAGAGCTACTAAAAATCAAGAAGAAAATCACCAAAAACTCAATTGAAAACAGGAAGAAACCATGAATAGGCAACTTGCAGAAGAAATGGAAACGGCCTTTACTGATAAAAAGATGCTCAGGCCCACCCATACTATAACAACCTGTATGTTTAAACTAACACCCCATCTAGTGTTCCAGAATTCACACACGACAGGCAACTGCCTGCACCTTGAGCCTCTCCTCTGTATTTAGCTTCCTCTATTCGGAGGGAGAGGAAGAGGAGGCAGGGGAGGGGGAATTTCTTTGGCTGCCAGCTCTTAATCTACAAAGGGGAGCATTGTATCCTGTTCTACTCAGAGGAACCAGAAGTTGAAGTAAAATTCAAGCCATTCACATTTATCAAGAGGATTGATATTTGGGGTAGATTTCTGTACATATTGTTGGGTAAATTCTTATTGTTTTGTTTTAACCTCTTGAGCCATTGTGGAATCCGAGTTCTGGACTTTAACTCCCGAGTGATTTTACTTTGGTGGGTGTCTATTAATGCTGTTCAGTATATAATGCAGGTCTGAGTACTTCCTGCAGGGCTGGTCTAGTCTTCGCAACTTTCATCAGTGATTGCTTGTCTGGGACAGTCTTTATTTCTCCCTCGTTGATGAAGCTTAGCTTTGCCAGGTAAAGAATTCTAGGCTGGCCATTATTCTATTTTAGAAGATTGAGGATGGGTTGCCCAGTCCCTTATGGCTTATAGGGTTTCATTTGAGAAGTCTGTAGTTAGTCTGATAGGTTTTCCTTTGCAGGTTACCTGCTGTTTTCATCCTACTGCTCGAAGGATTGCCTCTTTCATGTTTACTTTGGCCAGTCTAATAATTATGTGATATGACGACTGCCTTTTCACATTGAGTCCCCCAGGAGTTCTGTATGCTTCTTGTATCTGGATATCTAGATTCCTGGCCAGGCCAGGCATATTTTCCTCCAGTAATCCAAGAAATAGATTTCCAGCCCTTGTGTATTTTCTTTCTTCTTCTCTCTCTGGGATGCCTATAATTCTTATATTTGTTTTCTTTACATAATCCCACATTTCTTGCATGTTTTGTTCTTGTCTCTTGCTTCTGTGTTCTTTTTCTTCATCTGATTTGTTTAGCACACAGTCATTATCTTCAACCTCTGAGATTCTTTCCTCTGTGTGTTCCATTCTATTTTTAAGGCTTTCCACTGTGTTTTGTAGTTCCTTGAATGCCTCTTTCATTTCCAGGATTTCTGTTTGGTTCTTTTGTAATATTTCAATTTCTTTAGAGAATTATTCATTCATTTCCTGTATTGTTCTCATGGCTTCTTTGTGCTGGGTTTCTATTTCCTCTTCAATTCCATTAAGTTTCCTTACAATCCATATTCGGAATCCTTCTTCTGTCATTTTAATCATTTCATTTAAATTAGTATCTGATTTTGAAGATCTAATGATTTCTTTTGGGGGTGACTTTTCTCTCTGCTCTTTCATATTCCCTGTGTTCTTTCACTGGTTCTGTCTCATCAGGGTACTTGGTTGAGAACTGGGAGTGCTAGGACTTCTTTGTGCCCCTAACTTCGAGCCTCCAAGGGACATTCCTTGGCAGTGGTGGGAAGAGGCACACTGGCCTTGTATTGCCTTAGAGGTATTTTAGCAAGTTGGGTTACCTCTGACCCGTTGTCTTCACCTCTTGCCAGTAGAGATTAGTCAGTTTGGTCCCCCAGCTTAAGCTCCCACGTGGTGAATTGCACCTATGTGTAACTCAACTGCCCTCTAATTCCTTGAGATGCAGGGTGCTGTGTTAAGCTATGGGGTTACCCTCTGTCGCTGGTTGTAAATTGCATGGAGGAGCAAGTTATGGAGGTAATCTGATGACTTTGTGTTGGTCTCTTGTCCCCTGGATGGGGAATACTAATGCCCCAATCTTTAGGAAGGGTCTTACCACTCCCGAGGGTTACTTGGACCCTATTCTCCCTTAAAGTGGGGGTAGGAGCAAGGCCAATTGCAGCTGATGCCTATCAGCCTGGAAGTGTATGCTTCTATGGTTGCTTAATCTGCCGCTGGGGGAGTCACTAATATGTTATTCAGGGCTCTTCCACCACCCTTGGGAGGCTGCTCCTGGTGGGAGGGGTCACTTGGGGGACCTGCTGGGGTCTCTGGTGAGGATTTTCCTTCCCTGACCACAGACCCCACAGTTGGCAGCAGCCTGAATGTGGAAAGCAGGCCCTAGAGTTATGTTGTCAGTAGATGACCTAAGCCGGTCCAACCGGCTGAATCAGTGGGCTGTCAATTATTGGTCTGTGCCAAGGCCCCACAGATTCATACCAGTTGCACAGGGAAAGCGGCTAGTCTTTCTTCTCCTAACCTCCAGGGGCAGAGCCCTCCACTCCCAGCACGAAAGTCACTGGGCTAGGGGACAGAGGATGCCCTAGACCGCCCAGTGCCCCGGCATTTCCAACTGCTGGGGAACTAGCGTTGTGGGGAAGCACTCAAAATTTGCCTACCAACACAGGCCTGACTAGCCCAATCAACAGGTCATGGGAGGGCAGAGCCAGCTGTGCCCAGTGAGAGAGTTCCTGGGTTGGGGGAGGGGTGCTGCCTGAAACCATAGCGCACCTCAGCATCCAGGTTCTGGACCCCCAAAATGGTGGCTGCCCACCCACAGAGAGCTAATGCTGGGGGCCACTGCTCAGGAGTTGGCAGATGCCAGATTGGCGGCTGACCCCACAGTCTCTTGTGTGTCACAGTCCCGCAATCTCACGCCTGTCCGGCAGAAGGTCTTGCTCTTTCTGTCCCGACCTGAGCCAGCATGATCGCCTTCTCATCAGCTCATGGAACTTTCTCCAAAATCGACCACATCCTAGGACACAAATCACACCTCAACAAATTTAAAAAAATAGAAATTGTACCATGCATCTTCTCAGACCACAGTGGTATAAAACTAGAGATCAATTCCAACAGAAACACTCACCACTGCACAAAGTTATGGAAATTAAACAATCTATTGCTGAACGACTACTGGGTCAAAGAGGAGATCCAGGTGGAAATCAAAAGATTGTTTGAACTGAATGATAATGAGAACACAGTTATCAAAATCTGTGAGAAGAAAACTAATAGCATTACATGTTCACATCCAAAAGACAGAAAGCTCACAAATCAACAAACTAACAAACCATCTCAAGGAACTAGAAAAGGAAGAACAAATCAATTCTAAACCAAGCAGAAGAAAATAACTAACTAAAATAGAAGCAGAACTAAATGAAACTGAGAAAAGAACTATACAGAAGATCAATAACACCAAAAGTTGGTTTCTCAGAAAGAGAGTTACTCACTTTGGACATTTTTGTGAACAGAACACGGGAATAGATATCTTCAACAACTTTCAAGATAGATGTCATGAAGTAGGACTCAATTTGGAAAATTTATTGACGGCATGTACAGACAGTGCACCTTCCATGACAGGAAAACATGAAGGCTTTATTGCACAGATAAAAAAAAAGTATTAACAGATCCAGATGCTCTAATTTCTTTTCACTGTTATCTTGCATCAGCAAAATCTGTGCTAATGCAACGATTTTAAGTGACACTTTGCAACAAGTTATAAGTATTGATAACTATATTCATGCACATGCAGCACAACATCTTCAGCTTTGTAACGTGCTAAAGTTGAACAATGAGGTATTCAGTGTGGATTTGCCGCATCACTCCAAAGTGCATTGGCCATCACAGGGACAGGTGGTAGCAAAACTTTTATCTCTGTGAGAACCAATGGCTAAATTCTATGAAGAATAGAATCAGCAGTGTGAATTATTGAAAGAAAATGTCTACAGGAATCCAGCATTTCTGTATGACATATCATGTCAAATCAAAATGACTTGAATATTTCTTTGCAAGGTAAAACTAAGTCTACATATGATATGTGGCAAAAAAATCCAAGCATTTCAAAAAAAGCTATCTTTTTACAAAACACTTCTTCTTCAAAAGGAAATTTAGGATGAACATTTTCCCCAGTTAGCAAAGGTCACTGATGGGCGGAATGATATAGGTGAATCATTTGAAGAATATGCAGCTGTTATAGACCTATTATTAATAACTGGAGAATACAGTGAAAGGTTCACTGACTTTGAGAATCATGACATCACAGTCAAATGAGCATTTTAGCCTCATCTAGTTGATATCCCCAAGGCACCCTAAAAAACTACAGATGGAATTGATTCAACTCTCAGTAGATGAAATTTTAAAGTCATTGTTTGATGCTAAGAAATACCAACTAAATATGCAGCAAGAATAGCCACACCTTCAGCAACATGCCCAAAAAATGCTCTTGCTTTCAACCACTTATTGCTATGAATCTACATTCTCCTACCTAACCCAAACCAAGATGCCCACAAGGTCACAAATGCCTGATGCCTGATGCCTAGAGGATCACCTGAAACTGCGGACCTCCATGCTGCGACCAAATATTCAAATACTTTCTAACAAAAAGCAGATACCACAAAGTCATTAATAGGTTAACTTTAAAATTGACAAATAATAATTTTTATATTTTGAAATTATTAAATACATATTAAGTTAGATTTTTACAAAATAATGTACATTTTAAAGTATATCTAACGGAACTTTCCTGAATGTGGCCTTATTTGATGACAGCTAAATTAATGCGGCCTTCCAACATGAAAAGGTTACCCACCCGTTTTGGGCTTTAGTGTCCAATAGTGAAATGTAAATCATATCACTTATTCGCCATCAGGTTGAAATAAAGAGCAAAGGAAATGGCAAATATAGGAACTAGAACATAAGAAGTCTTCTACAGATATTAATTTTTTTCTCTCTGGGTTCTACACGTACTTATCACTTCACATTCACCAATTCTAACTCTAAGGAGCCAGGCATGAGCAGAACATAGCAGTGGCCCGCAACAGAAGTTCTGTGCTGATTAGCACTTGAATGAGGAAAAACTTCTACTGGGCTCACTCGATACAAGAAAACAACACAACATAAACTGCTTAAAGCTTGTTATCCTATAAATTAGTTCTTTATTCTTATGTAACAAGTTATTACAAACTTAAAGGCTCAAGACATTGTAAATATTTATCATCTCAGTTTCCTCAGGTCAGGAATCCAGGCACAACACAGCTGGGTTCTCCTGGGGCTTCAAAAAGCCAAAATCAAGGTGTTGGCCAAGCTGGGCTCAGATGTGAAGGTTCTAATGAAGAATCTACCTAAATGCAGTTCCTTGCGGTTGGACTAAGGTCTCCGTTCACTTGCTGGATGTCAAACAGGGACTGTTCTCTGCAACCAGAAGCTGATGGCATCCCTTCTAGCGTGCCCCGCCCCCAGACGTCTTCAACCAGCAACGGTGCATCAGCACTTCTCACTTCAACCTCTGACTTCCTCTCCCGCCATCAGCTGGAGAAGGCTCCTTGTTGTCAAGGGCTTCTGCAATTACACCAGGCTGTATGGATTAGCCAGGACAACCTCCCTACTGCAGAGTACTGTGCACTGTGCTACATACAACACAATGCATGCAGAGGAGGGATGTCTCACCCTATGCGCAGACTCCAGGGATTAGGGCAGACATCTGTGAGGCGCCATTTTAGAAATTGTTCCTATCACATCCAGTTATTCCCAAAGACATTAAAAAGGAAAAGCTATATTCAGAAAAACTTTTAACTATATCAATTCTATAACAAAAAATAAAATGGAAAAAAATGCCCAACAAAATCAAAATACTTACATATTTATCCAAAAATGAAGAAAACATGGAAAGATAGTTACTGGGATAGCAGGATTGTGAAGGAAGGTTTGTCCTTGATTTTATTTCTATGATTTTAACTAAAATTATCTTGTAGAATAAGTAATAGTGAAGAAAAAAAAATCTAAAAAACTGAAGTAATTCAGGTCAAGATGAAAACAAAACCAGGCAAAAATAAGAAATCTATTCCCATGGAAAAAAAATAGCATTTCAGTGATTACAGGGTTTAAATCATAGATATACAAAATGATAAGTTCTCGAATTAACTAGTGATATTTTACTTACTGCAAGTGCAGTGCCTAGAAATTCAGTTCTTCTTTTACATGACTTTTAATAATTTCATCATTCTAAGATGTCTTCCCTGCTCTTGGTTCACAAGAATTTCTTCTATACCTTATAATATTCTGGTCTACATTAAACCAGAAGTATAATCATTTGAACATTTATAATAAATATTACATTTACAGAAAAAATAATAGTCAATATATCTATTACATACCACCAAGTTTTCTATGTAAAATGTGAAAGTATGCTTTCAATATTCATCATGTATACCATATTAAAATCACTTATATTTAAAATCTTCAATTTTATTCTGCATAGTTAGTGACTTTGACAGGTTTATTCAAAAACCCATGTATTGAGTTGTCTTACAGTTATTCCTTTGTTCTGTCAGTAACAAATTAGTGTTACGGAGTCAAATCAATTTATCAGGTACATATGTTTTCACACGACTTCTTCCAGTTAGCAATCTCATTAATTACATGCTCACAGACAAATTTTTACATAGGTGAAAGTAAGACGCTCCCATTTAATCTTTTCATTCACATTTGATACCTGCATAAGGGTTTAAATTGACCTAATAACTTGGACTAAATATGAACTGAATGACTGCAGGGATTATACCCTCAGAATGAGAGTTTTCTAACACATAATCTTTCAATCAATGTAACGTTATTTCACTTAGCAACCCTTACTTGTCATGAAGTAAGACATGGGAAGGTGACTGAACTACTATACTAGCATTGTATCTGCGACAGAGAAGGCACTCATTAAAATATTTATATTCTTTCTTCCTTCTGATCTACTTACTCTATATATACTTCGCTATCCCTCTGAGGAGAAAATGTATGAAAAATAAATTCCTAAACTATAGCTTAAATTTGAAATAAAAAAAAAAAGTTTACAATTTGGCCATATTTCTGCTGGGGTGATTTAGAAATTATACATACACACAGAGACCCAAATTCTACCCTATTTGTGTGTAAAACTAGAAATAGGAGTTGGAACTGGAATCTCCCACCTGCCGGAAAGGAGTAAGAGGGAGGGAGAAAGAAGAGAGGAGGGAGGGAGTGGGTGGGGAAAAGGAAAGTAGAAGGAAGAAAAAGAGAAGAAGATGGAAGAACAGAAAGAGAAAAAGCAAAGGACTAAGAGGAGGATGAAGAGGAGGAAGAAGAGGACGAATAAGAAAGGAAAATGAGGAAGAAGAAAGAAAAAAGAAGACAACAAAACAATTTGGTAAATAAATAAACTGACAATGAGTCAGAGGTAATTATTTACTAATAGTATTCCAGAAATCTGAAAGTACTAATATGAGTTTCCAAATAACTGATTTAATCTAAACTAGAGGAATATAGCTCAAGTAGTAATTCAATTTAGTATTCCTTAAATTAAGCATATGCTGTGTGCCAGGCACTAAACACTGGTAATAGATACCATGGTGAGTCCTGTCCTTACAGTGCTTACTGTCATTTCACAGAGAAGACAGACAACAAGGCGTAGTTGGTAGGACGGGAGCATGTAACAAAGCAACTACTCTCGTCTATGGAGGGTCAAGGAAAACTTCCTTTCAAAGGGAATGGGATTTTAGCTGAGCTCTGAAGACAAGTAGGGGGAAAAGAAATAAAAAGATGAGGGAAGTAAAATGAAGTGAAGACTGTTCCATTCTATACAGAAGGAATAGCGCATAGGAAGGCCTGGACATGAGCAAGAGCAGATGCGTTACGGGAAGTGAAAGAAGATCAGTGCAGCTGGAGGGCAGTGTGCAAACAAGCAGTGGCAAGAACGGAAGCCAGAAAAAGAGGTAGGGGCCAGATGCTAAGAAGCTCAGTGTTTTACTAAACAGGAAGAGAGCTTGGAATAAGAGATGGAGAGAAAATGAGACTCAGCAGGGAAACTGGTTAGTAGCAGGAATAATTCAGGTGAGACATAAGAGTGGACTGGACAAAGCTAGCAACAATGAGAATGGAAAGAAATAGATTTAAAGGCCATTTAGAATATAGAACCTAGGCCGGGCACGGTGGCTCATGCCTGTAATCCTAGCACTCTGGGAGGCTGAGGCGGGAGGATTGCTTGAGTTCTGGAGTTCGAGACCAGCCTTAGCAAGAGCAAGACCCCATCTCTACTAAAAATAGAAAAAATTAGGTGGGCACGGTGGCACGTGCCTATAGTTCCAGCTACTTGGGAGGCTGAGGCAGGAGGATCGCTTGAGCCCAGGAGTCTGAGGTTGCTGTGAGCTAGGCTGACGCCACGGCACTCTAGCCTGGGAGACAGAGTAAGACTCTGTCTCAAAAAAAAAAAAAAATAGAATATAGAGTCTATATTTCATAATTAACTGGATGAGGAGAAGCAATAAATGATCAAGAATGATCCCTCAGTTTCTGGCTTAAGAATCTGAGGATGAAAAGAGAAGGAAAAGAGAAGCCATTCACCGAGACCGAAAACATTAAGAGAGCAGTAAGTTGGAGAGAAGGAAATAATGAATTCAGTTTCAGACATGAGGGTTTGTGAAGGCTGGGAGATGCAGGTAATTGAGTTTATGGATCTGAGCTAGAGCTATCAATTTGAAAGCAAAACTAGGAATCCTTGGGATTGGATCATCAAGAAAGTTGCTATGTGATAATAGGAGTTGAACAAGGGCACAACTCTCAAACTAACCAACATTTAAGGAATAGATAGAAGAAAAGGAACTTGCAAAAAAAACCAGAATAATTAGAGAAAAATCCAAGACATTATGATATAATCAAAGTCAAGCAAGAACTTGACTTTGACTCAAAAAGGAAGATGAGGTTAATAGTATAAACCACTAAGGTAAATTCAAATTGGACAGAGACTATAAAACAGGCTTGTTGGATTAGGCTAAAAGAAAGGGACCTTAGTGGGAACAGTTTCATTGAAATAACAGGAGAGATGGAAACGACTCTGTGATGTGTTGAAGATTCAGTGGGAAGCAGGACATGGAGGTGAGTGCTAAAACTCTTTTCACAAGTTCTCCCATAAAGGGGAAGAAGAGAGGCAGCGTATGGGAGGAAGCCAACGATGAAAGAGAAGGCACAAGAAAATATCATTCAAGAGGTTGGAAGGGACAGAATCTAGAACACAGGGGGAAACCCTGGCCTTGGATAAGAGAGACAATTCTCGTAGTAACAGAGGGAAGAAACAGCGTTTATAGGCACACGTAGTTCCTAAGTCTTAGGGGAAAGGTGAGGCAGTTCTCATTTCCTGGCTTCTCTGAGCTCCACAGAATTAAAGACACGATATTCTGCTAGGAGTGAGAACAAAAAGGGAAGAGTTGAATGTCTGTGGAGGACAAGAAATATTAGCAAGGAATGCAGCTGAAACAGAAGAACTGACCGAACACATTCAGAAGAACTGATAGGCAGCATCACCCTATGAGACTGTGGGCTTTGTTTTTCCCCAGTAGCACCTGGCAACCTAGAAACAGGTATAAAAAAAGAAAAAGTCCTAGTTGACTTTCATGAGTATTGTGAAGTTTTTATCTGAATAATGTGCAAGGAAGCTAAAGATAGAACTTGGCCAACTTCTATAAAGGGTCAGACGATAAATATTTCAGGCTTTGCAGACACACACTCTCGCTGTAACTCCTCACCTCTGCAGCTGTGGTGCAGAAGCGGGCAATGGACAATATGCACATGAACGGGCACAGCTGTGTATTTATAAAACCAGCTGGTAGGCTGGATCCAGCTGGTTGTGGGGCTATAATTTACCAACCCCTGGTTTAAGAGAAGTAAAGATAAAAGAAGAGACTGATACCAGATGAATCAACAGGCTGGAACTTTGAAGAGTTGAAGAACTAGAGGCCTAAATTAAATTTTATGGCATGAATAGACCAAAACACATGTCAGGATTAATACAGTCTATAAACCAAACCTTTGAGCCTATTTCACAAACATCAATAGGATCATTATCGCCACAGCAGTTTGTGTTCTTATCTTTTTGATGAGGATCTTCCCAAGTCTAGAAAAACAAACAAACAAACAAAAAAGAGGCAGAAACATAGGTTAATACTATATCTTAATCTTTCCACATAATCATGAAGTTTTATAGACAGCCATAATTCAAAGAAGTCCCATAAATTACATAGGCTGAAAGCCAACATGCTGGTGTGTCCCCAGAGCATCAAAATTAAAACAGATCTACAGCATTTCCTCCCTTCATCTCTCCCTCTCCATATAATCACATCTGAAAGTGGGTGGCACTTCCAGACATGCTCTTCTTCCAAGTTTCGTCAGTGACTGAACTGACGTTCACTCCAGAGTTCCATGTGGATGTTGCCATCACCTTCGCCCTTGTGTCCGCGTCTGTGCTGATGGCCTCGGCTGTGGCTTCTGTCGTCCCTGCTTCCTTTGACTCGGTCAGAGCACTGTGTCTAAACTGCCTATTCTGTAAATGACTTTTACGAAAAGAAACCCAGTTTTCCCTTCATAAACTAAAGAACAAGACATTACCTACTAAAGAAAAGAAAAACCTATTTTGTCTCATTTCATTCCATCTAAAAAATCCTCTACCTTTGCTGTCCAATCTCAAGACCTCAACAAAAACATGGAAAGATGTCAATTCTTTAGTTTCCTGGCAAAGTGATAACCTGTTGATTACTAAATATATACACGGGCATTTTCGTAAATAAATAGCATAATATAAATTTGACACCAAGTTTAAATACCCATTAGGCACTACCCATCCCCAAAAGCTTCAAAATTATCTGATTCTAAATAACATTGTAGAAGTTCCCTAAAATTATTTGCTTCAAATTTACATTATAAGGGATATAGAAACTGCTTCATCTTAAGATTTAGTTTATCACTATTATCTAGGATTTCAGACTATACAAATTTATTTACTCTAACTTTATATAGACAGTTAAAATGGACTCTTATTTACAGCTAAACCCCAGATAAACTTGAATATTTTCCTTCTAGTTCTAATTATAGCATATTTGGGAATAAACTGACCTAACTGTATTTTCTTTTAAAAATCAATAAACCAACAATATTTCACTATCTCAAATACTAATAATATTAAGAAAACACAAGAAGAATAACCATAGTTGTTAACCTTACATACTGGTTATAGGTGACAGAAGCTTTCTTTTTCTTTTTTTTTTTTTTTTTGGTCTGTTTTCTCACAATATTCATACTTCACTGGAATACAGGTGACACTTTGTCTGATACACACAGAACATACACACAAACACATACATACACCCCATAGGGAATGTACCACAATTAACCCCATTTTATAGATAAGTATACTGAAACACAGAGTTTAAACCTGCCCAAGCTCACACAGTTTCTAAAATGCTAGAGAGGCTATTAATCATTATTTATTATATCCAAATTGTGGTAACAATAGCAACTACTTTCAGATATCACCTCTTTATATTTCATGGCTCTCATTTTAAATACCTTCTCTCACTCTCAGAATCTTCTAAGCCTTTTATCCCATAGAGATGCTGCTCTTTCCCAGTCTTCCCATTACTGCTTCTTTTTTTTTTTCCTATTAGCAAGCATTCATGTACATAGTAAAATATTTATTTTTCTTATTTTTTTATTTTATTTTATTTTTGAATCCTGCTCGTTGGATTGAAAGTAAAATATTGACTGAGCATCTACTCTGGGGCCAGGAACAGAGATGAACAGGACACAGTCAATACTGTGGGGAGTGTCATGTTAATAAATGGTGAGGCATTCGTGACAAATGCTACAAAGGTAATTTCAATGTGCTGGGGGAACCAGGATAGGATCATGGTATACTACAATCAGAATCAAACAACCTGGATGCAGAATCAGAAAATATCTGAGAGGTTCTTCCTTCCTAATGCAGGAATCCCCTCTTAAGCTTCCCTCAGCTCCTTGCCCACTCCCAGAGAGGACAAACGTGACAAGCCAGAAGCAACACTAGCTTAAAGGAAAACCTCTAGATGCTAGGCCCACCTCAGCCACAACTACATTGGCCAAAACATCGAGATCTCAGGTTCCTCAGCTATAAAAAGACTGTCTCAAGTAAGATGATGTTTAGATACACCCCAGCCCTAAAACTCTGAATGTCAGCACTCATTCACAATCTGCGTGAATGCTACCAGCAAATAGGAAGCTCGCAAATTCAAGAGCTGATTTAATTTAGCCCATTTGGAACCGTGTTAATTTTAAAAAGTCCTTCCATACACTGAGACAAAAACTGTCTTCACATAACTGGTACTCAATTTGGTTTTGGTGTTTCTACTGATTGATTGGTTGGTCTGTTTTCCCCTCAGAACTCCACTTTCAACATTACCGATCAATTTAGTTCCTTCTGTTCAAGAAATAAGTACACAAGTGCAAAACTGTCAAGCTCTACAACGTTGTTAAGTCTAGGGCCAGTTCTTCGTTGATGTTCTTTACCAACAAAAATATCGGACTGGTTCTTTCTATTTCCACCCCAGGCTTTAACACTTTACATCAACAGGCCTCAGTTTTTACAACAAAAAGAGATATATACTAAATGTCCTCGAATTTAACTTGAAAATACAGTATAATTTCAACAGAAGAGGAAATCTTGACAAATTTAAAACATTGAGCACGCCCTCTTGTGGAGTTTTAGGTGTGTAACTAGGCAGAGAAACAACTAGAAAAGCAGAGTCAGGCTAGAAAAGAAATATCAAGAAGCAGAAGTTAAAAATTATATTTGTTTCACAAAAGTGACAAAAAATTAGCATACAGAATTTAGAAATAACTTCTACAACTAAACAAGAAAAAGGTCAACCCAACCAAACTGGGTTGAAGACCCAGGTAATTCAAAAACAAGGAAACACAAATGATTTATAAATTTATGAATAGATACCCAGTTTGATTGGAGAAATACAAATTAAAATCACAATGAGACACTATTTTGAAAACTTAAAAATCTGGTAATGCTCAACACTAGTAAGGATGTAGGGCACCCGGAACCCTTACATACTGCTGGTGGGAGTATAAATTGTTTCAACTTCTATGTAAACAATTTAGGAATACTTAGTAAAGTAAAACAGATGTAATAACTCACAATTTGACTGATAGTATATACTCCGTTATATACACCTATATATGCTATCTATACAAGAAAATTTTAGCATGGAACCAAGGAAGACATAATAAAAAGCCACACAAAGAACCTATCAACAGGAAAATAAATAGTGTTATATACAATGTAATTATAAAACTATGAAAACAAATACATCCAAATACACATATTATTTTTCTTTATTTCAAAATATTAGGTGGTACAAGTGTTCTTGTTAATGGATGAATTGTACTGATGCTAAAGTCAAGGCTTGTACTGTGCCTGTCACCTGAATAGTGTATGTTGCACCCAAAAATAAGTTTTTATCCCTCACCCCACTTTCACCCTCCTTTCTTCTAGGTTTCCAATGTCCTTTACACCACCTTATGACCACATGTACCCATCATTTAGCTCTCACATATTAGTGGGAACACATGGTGTTTGTTTTTCCATTCCTGAGATACTTACTTAGATAATGTTCTCTAGTTACATCCAAGTAACTACAAATGATATTATTTCCAACTATTTTATAGCTGAGTTGTACTCCATAGTGTGTGTGTGTGTGTGTGTGTGTGTGTATATATATATATATATCACATTTTCTTTATCCACTCATCAATTGATGGGCACTTAGGTTGATTCTACATCTTTGCAATTGTGAACTGTGCTGCAATAAACATTCAAGTGCAGGTCTTTTTGACATAATGATTTCTTTTCCTTTTGGTAGATACTCAGTAGTGGGACAGCTGGCTTGAATGGTAGGTCTACTTTTAGTTCTTTGAGGAATCTCCATACTGTTTTCAATAGAGGTTGTACTAATTTACAGGACATCAACTGTGTATAAGCATTCCTTTTTCACCACATCCATGCCAACATCTATTGTTTTCTGATTTTTTAA
>VBSM01002912.1:272762-284807 GCA_008086735.1 Cheirogaleus medius
CGGCCTCCCAGAGTGCTAGGATTACAGGCGTGAGCCACCGCACCCGGCCAAGAAGAGATTTTCCTATGGCTTCTTACAGAATTTTTATGATTTCAGGTCTTACATTTAGGTCTTTAATCCATCTTGAATTAATTTTTACATATGGCAAAAGATAGGGATGCTGTTTCATTCTTCTACATGTGGCTATCCAATTTTCCCAGCACCATTTATTGAATAGAATGTTCTTTCCTCAGTGTATGTTACTCTCTGCTTTGTCTAAAGTCAGTTGATCTTAGCTATATTTATTTCTGAGTTCTCTGTTCTGTTCCATTGGTATACCACATCATGCTGTTTTAGTTACTATAGTCTTGTAGTATAATTTGAAGTCAGGTAATGTGATGCCTCCAGATTTGTTCTTTTTGCTTAAGATTGCTTTGGTTATTCAGGCTCTTTTTTGAAGTTTAGGATTATTTTTTCTGGATCTGTGAAAAATGATGGGAATTGAATCTGAAAATCACTTTGGGCAGTATGGACATTTTAACAATGTTGATTCTTCCAATCCATGAGCATGGGATACTTTCCATTTGTGTCATCTATGATGTCTTTCATCAGTGTTTTGTAGTTCTCCTTGTAGAAATCTTTCACTTGTAGAGATCTACACTTCATTAAGTATATTCTTGGGTATTTTATTTATTTATTTATTTATTTTGCAGTTTTGTAAATGGTACTGAGTTCTTGATATGACTCTTAGCTTTATTGTTATTAGTATTTAGAAATGTTCCTAATTTGTGCGCTTTGATTTTGTAGCCTTAGACTGTTGAATTTATTTATCAATTCTGAAAGTCTTTTGGTAGAGTCTTTAGGGTTTTCTAAATACAAGATCATATTACTGTCAAACAGGGATAATTTGACCTCCTTTTTCCCAATTCGGATGCCCTTTATTTCTTTCTCTTGCCTGATTATTTTGGCTAGAACTTCCAGTATCATGTTAAATAGAAGTGGTGACAGTGGGCATACTTGTCTTACTCGAGTTCCTAGGGGAAATGCTTTCAGCTTTTCCCCATTCAGTACAATGTTGGCTGTGGGTCCATCATATATGGCTTTTATTATTTTGAAATATGTTCCTTCTATGTCTAGTTTTTTGAGAGTTTTTTTTTTTTTTTTTTTTTTTTTTTTTTTTTTTTTTTTTTAATCATGAAGGGCTGCTGGCTTTTATTGAATGGGTTTTCCTTTGTAACTTACTTGATGTTTTTGCCTCCTGGCTCATAAGAGTTTCTCTTTCACATTGATGTTGGGCAGCCTGATGACTATATGCCTTGATGATGCCCTTTTTTCAATGAATCTCCCAGGTGTTTATTGAGCTTCTTGTATCTGGATGTCTAAATCTCTAGAAAAACTAGGGAAGTTTTCCTCAACTATTCCCTCAAATAGGTTTTCCAAGCCTTTTGCTTTTTCTTCTTCACCCTCTGGGATGCCTATGATTTTTGTTTGTTTGTTTTTGATTTTGATTTTTTTACTTCAGAATATTACGGCGATACAAATGTTTAGGTTACATATATTGCCTTTGCCCTACCTGAGTTAGAGCTACAAGCCTGTCCATCCCCCAGACAGTGAGCACCATACCCATCAGATGTGAATTTACCCATCCCCTCATTTCCCCACCCATCTGCCTGACACCCTATGAATGTTACTTCCATATGTGCACATAATTGTTGATCAATTAGTATCAATTTAATGATGAGTACATGTGGTGCTTGTTTTTCCATGATTGTGATACTTCAATTAGAAGAATGGGCTCCAGCTCCATCCAGGATAGTACAAGGGGCATTAGTTCATCACTTTTTATGGCTGAGTAGTACTCCATGGTATACATATATTGCATTTTATTAATCCACTCATGTATTGATGAACACCTGAGTTGTTTCCACATCTTTGCAATTGTGAATTGTACTGCTATGAACATCCAAGTACAGATTTCTTTTTTATAGAATGTCTTTTTTTCCTTTGGGTAAATACACAATAGTGGAATTGCTGGATCAAATGGCATTTCTACTTTGAGTTCTTTGAGGTATCTCCATATTAATTTCCATAGAGGTTGTACTAGTTTGCAGTCCCATCAGCAGTGTAAGAGTGTTCCCATCTCTCCACATCCACACCAACATTTGTTGTTTTGGGACTTTTTGATAAAAACCATTCTCACTAGAGTTAAGTGACATCTCATTATGGTTTTGATTTGCATTTCCCTGATGATTAGAGATGTTTAGCATTTTTCATATGTTTGTTGGCCATTAGTCTATCTTCTTTTAAAAAGTTTCTGTTCATCTCCTTTGCCCACTTTTTACTGGGGTTGTTTATTTTTCTTGTTGATTTTCCTGAGTTCTATACAGATTCTAGTTATCAGCCCTTTATCGGATGTGCAGCATGTGAATATTTTCTCTCATTCTGTAGGCTGTCTATTGGCTCTGATGATAGTTTCCTTGGCGGTCCAGAAGCTTTTAATATGATTCTTATATATAGCCATTTTACATAATCCCATATTTCTTGTAGACTTTGTTCTTCATTCTTTGTTCTTTATTTCTGACTGACTGGATTGACTCAAAAGAGTTGTCTTCAAGCTCTGAAATTCTTTTATCTGCCTGGTCTATTCTTAAAACTTTATACTGTGTTTTGTATTTCCCTAAATAAAATTTTGATTTCCAGAAGTTCTATTTGCTTTTTTAAAAAATGTATCTTTTCAGTAAATTATTCATTTGTTTCCTGAATTATTTTCTAGTTTTTTTGAGTTGGTTTTCCATTTTCTCTTGGATTTCATTGAGCTTCCTTATAATCCATTTTTAAAATTCTTTATCTGTCATTTCAGTAGTTTCATTTTGGTTTGGATCCATTGCTAGAGAGCTGGTGTGCTCCTTTGGGGACAGGGTGGTCCTTTCACTCTGACTTTTCATACTTCCAGAGTTCTTGTGCTGATTCCTTCTCAACTAGAGCAGCTATTTTGTTTTGGGATTTTCTTTTGTTTAGATGGGACCCTTCCCAACTTCATTCTTAAGGTTGTGTCTGCAACACACCTTGGTAAGAACCTTTGGCTTTGCTTGTCTGTACTTTGATGAGGGTCTAGGTTCTGGATGGATACCTTGGTTATAGATATCCTTAGTGTGGTGGTTTGCTCAATTGCTAGTTATTTGTAGACTGTAGCAGTAGTGTACTATGTATGTGGGCAGAATCCCTGTCTTTTGTTGACAAGGGGAGATGGCAGTCTTTAAATCCTCTCTCTTTCCCTCAGCCCTGTGGTCTTCTTTATGGTATGAATTAGATTGGGATACCCGACTTAATCTCCAAGTCAGTAGGTGGCATTTGTGGGAAGAGTCAGCCACGCCATGTGCAAATGAATCAGTAAATGCTGCAATGGGCTGTACAAGTTGTCCTCCCTGCCAGTAGGTGGTGCTTGTAGGAGACAGCCAGCTGCGGCGTGTTTTGGGGACCTGTGTCTGGCTCTAGTCGATCAGGAGAAGTACTTGGATGCCCCAGGTGGTGGGTGGGGCCCTGGAGCTCCCAGGGGACTCCTTATTCTCCACCACAGCCCATGTGGGTGGTGGAGGCTGGGTGGGGTTGGGTCAGGTGAGCCTGCGTTCAGGTTCCACAAAGGCAGGCACAAGCACTGTCTCGGCAGAGGTCATAGGTCAGCTCCCAGGTCACTAGGGAAAGCCACCAGGGAGGGGCTGAAGTGGTCCCACCAAGCCAAAAAGTCTGCTTGTGGGGGAGGGGCAGTCTGGGCTTCACAGTCTGGCAGGTGTGGGTGGGCTTCGCTCTTCTCTCTCTTCCCTTAGCCCGTGGATCTCCTTCTGGAGTCCTGCCACAAGCAGCAGCCCAAACCAGCCGAGCTCACCGGCAATGGCACCACAGACTGGGAGCTTCCTCGCCCAGGATCCTATCCTGGACCAAAAGCGCAGCTTTCCTGTGACGTGAGTGGTACTCTGTGAACGCACCGCGGTTCAGACGCAGACTGCACTCTCCTTTTAGAAATTCTGTCCAGGTGGGCTCCCTTTCCTCCCAAGATTAGTTTACAAATCTCCCCTCTGTGCCCCTGAGCAACACAACTGAGTCCTGGGGTTTCAGATCCAGCATGCGGGCCTGTTCCCTGGTCCCCCAAGTTCAATCCCTGATCATACCAGAGTGAAGCATGTTGGTCCCAAGATGTCCCTGGAGTGCTCAGGAGGCTTGATGTCCCTCTGCTTTGGGGTATGCCTTGTTTTGCTAAAGGAAAACATGACTGGGGAGGGCTGGCGGGCAGGGAGCTCGCACTCCAAGCACCCATTAGTCCGCTGCAAGTCTCTGGGAGGAAAGGCACGAGCCCCACTCCTTGTGGAAGCCTCCGTGTGGTGGGGGTGCCAACAGAGGGGAAGCAGCCGCTCCTGGGAGTTCTGGCTCAACTGTCTCTTGGGGCATCTGTGCTGACTCACATGGGAACTGCCATGGCTGCACTGGCAACTGTGGGCAGGGGAGAGTAGGAGGAGAACTGGCACGCTGGCCCCCTTTATCCCAGGGTCTCCCCGGGGTTGCTGCACTCTGCCCGCCACTGACGGCAGCCTGCCCTGAATGTCCTAGCTCTGTGATCAAGCAGATCCCCTGGGATCCATCGGCCTCCTGTGGTGACTGCAGTCTGCGCAGGACTTGGAAAATGTTTATGTGGGGACCAGGCACAAGAGAACGGAAGGGCGGGAGCTCCCTGGGCAGGATAAGGCACACAATGGGTGGAGAAGCAGTGTGGTGCCCACCACGCTGGCTCGTGCCCCTGGCGAGGGGGAGTGACCTCGAGGGGCTGACAGCCCAGCACTCTATGCTCAAGCAGCTCCCAGTTCACTGGCGGCAGCAGCTCTGGGGCTCCTGAGGGCACAGAAGCTCTCCAACAGCCCCGGAGCCCGAAGTCTTCCAGAGGTGTGAGGGGGAGGAACAAATGCTCCCAGTTATCCCTGCCACGGGGCTCCACATTCCTTGGAAGTTGATCTCTACTGAAATCTTGCTCCTTCTTGTTCAGCTCCACAACTTCTCCCCATGGAACCTCTGGTAGGTTCTGGAACTTTTCTCTCAGAATCACACCTGGGTTATGGTTTTTCTCCCCCACATCTAAAACTTTTCCTTCTTTCTGAGAAGATCTGGTGACCGACATCTCTCGTCAGCCATCCTGCCTCCCTCATCGCACACACTTTATTGATCTAGCCTAAAACAAATCTTTTCCATGCTCGTGCAGGTTTTTGAGATCGTTACCTTACTCTATAAATATTACCCAATACATTTGCAATGACCATGCTCTGATCCCTAAGTCTCTTCAAAAATCACTAAATTGAACAAAGCTGTATATACAGGTGGTTCTTGAGAACTCCTTCCTGATCACCCAGGATTCCTATCACCAAGTCAAAGGAAGTAAGATCTACTCAGCCACTACCTATGCTTTCCCAGCTTCACTTGGAAAAAGAGCCTCTACTGTGTTCTTAATATTAGCAGCTAACATCAGTAGCAACAGTGTCATCATTATTGAATTAATAAGAACTCACTATGGAGCAGAACTCTTTTCCTTGATCAACTCATTCAATACTCACAGTAACCTTGTAGGGTAGGCAAGTTTGATCAGACAGATGAACAAACAGGCCTAGAGAGATTGAGTCAGGTGTCTCAGGTTACAAAGCTAATACGTAGTACTATATAAGCCAAATTTATAATCAAGTTCAAAATAAACACATCAGTATTACATTAAAACTGAAGAAATCTTGAATACAAAGTAATTCCAGTTCTTTAATATTTCCCAGACAGGTATTCTAAATATTCACTGAGAGAGACAGAGCACTGGAACAACCTGTCATATGTGGGTAATATGAATAACTGGAGGAAGACAAAGAGGATTTTTGCCCAGGCAAGCTCAAACTTTGAGGAAGGCATGATTAGGAGCATAGGAGAAATTATTAAGGTTAACAGTCTAGACAGCTGAAGGTCTGATAATGACGGCACACTGATGAATCACAAGCTAAGTGGAGAGACTGCTACTTAAACAGTATTCCACCGCGTAAAAGTTCTTCCAAGCACAGCTGGCTTGGCAACTACTCTGAGCAAAGTTCCTGCTGTTACAAGACAAATCGACAAATCACAGGAGAACAGCAAAATCCAACGCCACACATGCCTATGGAACAAATGTGACACACGTTCCCAATGCATTGATTAATGTATTCATTTCACACATATTTACCGATCACCTACTCTGTGTCAGGCACTGAGCTGGGCAGTTGGAATGTATCAGTAAAGAAAAGAGGCAGAATCCTGACCCTCACAAAGTCTGTGTTCTAGCAGGAAGAAATTAACAATAAACATAATAAATAACTAAATTATACAGCAAGTCACAAATTGGTGGCTGTTATAGAAAAGGGAAATAAATAAAGTATGGGAGGGAGAATGGGAGTACAGGAAGGGCTGAAAGTTCTAAAGGAAGATTTGTAGATATCATGAAGGTGATTTCTGAACAAACATTTATGGAGGTCAGCCTTGGAAGGGTGTTCCGAGGAAAGGACACAGTGAATGTGGAAGCCTGAGGCAAGCGTGCACCTGCAGCGTGAGAGCCCAGCGTGCGAGCAGGGGAGGAGGGGGAGGAGGAGAAGGAGGAGGAGGAGAGGGAAGAGAGGGAAGAGAGGGAGGAGGGGGAGGAGGGGGAGTTGGAGACAAGATCACAAAGGGAAATGGGGCCAGAGGCTGACTTTCATTGTAACAGGCGCTCCCTCTCTAAACATTGACAAACAAGCAAAAAAAAAGATAATAGGTAGGAATTATCCCTTCTCATAAGCAACTGGCATGATTTCAAAGTTTTAAAAACATCATTCAATTTAGTTGTTTTTGTTTTGTAAATAACTAACTTATATGGAATCGATGGTTTATTCTTTTCCCTGAAGACTGATACACACACAGCCCGCCCCCCCTCCCCCGCCCCAAGATCAGTCCGGGTTTAAAAAGATGGTAAGGATCTCTGGTTAAAAATGCCACAGAGAATGCAGGTCTCCTTCCTCTTCCTCACATCCACTCCAGCCATCCTGGCCTCCTTTTTGACACTCAGACACACTAGGCCCGCTCCTACCTTAGGACCCCGACACTTGCCGCTCCTCCTCTCATGTCCACGCTGTCTAGTCCCTGGCTTCCGGGGGGTCTTTACTCATATAACACCTTCCCACCGAGGCCGCCCCCTATGTAAACTGCAACAATCCCAATACACCCTAGCCTCATTCCTTGCTTTGCTTTTCTTACCACCACTTGACATTTTTCTTGGGGCTTATTTTGTTTATTGTCTGTTTATCTGCCTACAATTATAAGTTCCAAAGGAATATTTGTCACTTGTATCACTACTTTATCTCTCATGCTTAAAACAAGAATACCTGGCAAATATCAAGCCCTCAATAAATTGTGCTGAATGAACAAAGGGTTCTGTGAAGGGCTGGTGTGGACATGACGTGGAAGTTAGAAACACTGAAGCAGCTGTGGCAGAATGGAGGCGAGAAAAGAGGAATGTTGCAAAACGAAGAGGCAAGCAGAGGACAGATCATGCAAGATTGAGGAACAATTTTGTGCCTCGTCCTTTTAGCAATAGGAGACCATTAAAGGCTCTCGTATGGGAAAAGCATTAGCAGATTTATGTTCTTAAAATATCATTTTGGATGTTGGATGGAGTGTGAAACTTAGGCAGACAACAGCGAATGCAGAGTGACTTAACAGACTGCTGCAGTAAGATTCTGTTGTATTAATAGGAGAACTACTGCACCTGATAGACTAATACCATAGCAGGTGAGAACATCTTCAAAATTCAAACACACCCAGCAGAGCACAAAAAACTGGCAGGGCTTTAAATAGAAAACTACAGAAGCTTCTTTGGTTTTACCTCATTCCTCACCTCTTTTCCTTCCTACCAAAAAGTTTGCTTTTTTAATTCTTTTCCACAATAAAATAATAGAGGCCGGGCGCAGTGGCTCACACCTGTAATCCTAGCACTCTGGGAGGCCGAGGTGGGCGGATTGCTCAAGGTCAGGAGTTCGAACCTAACCTGAGCAAGAGCGAGAGCCCGTCTCTACTAAAAATAGAAAGAAATTGGCCAAACAACTAAAAATAGAAAAAATTAGCCAGGCGTGGTGGCACGTGCCTGTAGTCCCAACTACCTGGGAGGCTGAGGCAGAAGGATCGCTTGAGCCCAGGAGTTTGAGGTTACTGTGAGCGAGGCTGACGCCACGGCACTCTAGCCCAGGCAACAGAGTGAGACTCTGTCTCAAAAAAAAAAAATAAATAAATAATAGAATTAGTAGATGAATTAGCAGTACCTATTACGCTACATCGTAACTAGTAGCTTAGCTGTTGATCACACCAATCAGACTGTAAATAACTTTAAGGAAAGAACCACACATAATAAAAGCACGAGTGATGATGATAATTGATTACTGTATGTTTTGCACTATTCTAACATAGTTAATCGTTTAACTTCAACACAGCCATTTGCAGTAGATATTTTATGTTCTGCATTTTACAGATGAAGAAAGCCAGGCACAAAAAGATAACGTATCTCGCCCAAGATACTACTAAAAAAGTGGCAATCTAGCTCCCAAACCCAGATTCTCAGTCGCTTACGATGCTGCCTTGATCTTATATCTGTATCTCATCTCTTTGTACACTCGGTACCTAACACACTGTCCAGCACATAAATCCTTAATAAATGTTTAGAGAAATAAACAAGTACATGAACTTTCGTCTGTCCTCTACCTGCTCTACTTCATGTCTCTGTTTTTGTCTGTTGCTAATTCAATGGCTTCTTCGACCTTCCCCTCATCCTTACATCCTCTCCTCAGAGCTTTACAGAATGTTTTTTAACCTTTCACCGATGGGTCAGACAGAATGTTATTTAGACACCTGGAGAGTCAGAAAACCTGTGTTCACAGTTTCAACAGGCATTCTCATTGTTAGCACATCATTTTACAAGTGCCCATTTCAATGAAGAATGTACCCATGTGGGTGGTCTAAATACATTAAAGACAGCATGACTCTTTAGATAACAATTTTCTTTTTTCATTTTCCTGTGAATGTTTATTCTACATGGGCAGCTGCTTTTTTATGTGGGATAAAGCAAGACTCCCTTTTCTCAAATATTTCCCCAATAGCATCTTGAAATGTCATGTAAAATATTAAAATTAATAAATAAAATAATTTATTCTCCAGATAGATGAATGGCCTAACAGTTTTTGTAAACATAAAGGCAAATGGTCTTCTATGTCCCCAAAACCTAGGCTTTTGATTCAGCATATTTTGAGTTTTACTCACTAAATAATCTTGAAGAGTTACCACTTCCCAGGAGTGAGGTAACATGAGAGAAAAACAAAAAAGGGTAAGAAAGGAAGAAAAGGAAATAATAAACTGTCACCCTGCAGTAGGAATGCCGCATTACCATTGGTTAGCCCTTGTTTTTCCTGCTTTCCACTTAAAAAATTATAAAGTCATAACAATGAATAATACAAGTAAAGTTGCCTAACTCAATTTGTGATGAGTTATGGGGAAAAAGTTAATAATTTAAAAGATTCACCTGTTAAAGTTTAAAAAATAAAATTCATGCTATCATATTAAATATATGAATATGTATAAAAGTTCAAGTTGCCATATTTAAAGGAATGACTGTGGATAGTCTTGTTTAAAAATTTCTCACTGACACAATAGCCAAGAACAGAAAAAGAAACGTATTCAAAATGTCAAATGTATATGTTCTATATACCGAACTCCAGAACTTGAGTACAGACACATATAAGGTTTAAAATAAAATTTACTGATACAATAAAACTCCACATTAAAAAATTTCAAATTTATAAATCTCTCAAACTGACATGTCCTCAGAACCAATTTAAATCCAAGTAGTTCACAGGATTTACAAGGCAATTTTTTCAGAAGACAGAAAAGTTTTACCATTATAATAAAAACGATACCTGAGGGAGGGCACCATAATTCCATATATAACCCTTGTGAGGGAAGATATTCGCCGCATAGCGTAGCTTGCCATTCTTTACATCTTGTTTAATGGGATTCAGTGGTTCCTCAGTGGCAATCTAAGCAAATCACAGGGGAAAGAAAGAGAGAGGAGGATAAGAAATGATCGATCCTATATCCAAGTAGTATTTTTAAAATCTGTTTTTCATACTAAATATTCATATTCGAACTTAATGATCAAAAGTACCCTAAAATAAATTAAGCCAACTCTTATTATTAATTTATAGTACTATATAAGATAAACTATCTGGAAAGGAAACATTAGATTATTTATTTAGGTATTCTATTATTTATGCATTCCATTATTTCTAACACAAATAATAAAATTATTGAAATGGAAAGAGAATAAAGATTAATCAACTTGCTTTTTGTTACTAATCTCAGGCTTTTTATTACCCTCAATCTTATAATAAGCTAAACTCAAAGATTCTTACCATATAATCAATAGTGAAAAATTGAAAGGCTTTCCTCTGAGATCAGGAACAAAACAAAGATGCCCACTCTTGCCACTTCTATTCAACATAGTACTGGAAGTGCTAGCCAGAGCAGTTAGGCAAGAGAAAGAAATAAAAGGCATCCAAATAGAAAAGGAAGAAGTGAAATTGTCACTGTTTGCTAATGACATGATCTTATACATAGAAAACCCTAAAGACTGCACCAGAAAACATGAGAACTAATAAATGAATACAGTAAATTTGCAGGACACAAAATCAGCACAAAAATCAGTAGTGTTTCTATACGCTAACAAACTATCCAAAAAAGAAATAGAACAATGTCATTTACAATGACAAAAAATTAAAATACTTAGGAATAAATTTTACCAAGGTGGTGAAAGATCTGTACACTAAAAACTATAGAATATTGATCAAAGAAATTGAAGACTCAAAAAAGAGAAAGCTATCCCTCCCGTGTTTACGGATTATAAGAATTACTATTGTTAAAATGTCCACACTATCCAAAGTGATCTACAGATTCAGAGCAATCCCTATCAAAATTCCAATGACATTTTTCACAGAAATAAACAATCCAGAAAAAAACACACACAAAAAAGAACAACAAAACATAAAAGTTATAAAAAAAAAAAATCCTAAAATTCATATGGAACCATCAAAAACCTCAAATAGCCAAGGCAATCATGAGCAAAAAAAGAACAAAGGTGGAGGCATCATACTACTTGATTTCAACTACTCTACAAAGCTATGGCAACTGAAGTGGTATGGGACAATTGAGCATCCCACCTGAAATGCTCCAAAATCTGAAAATTTTTGAGTGCATGACACTCAAAGGAAATGACCATTGGAGTGTTTCAGATTTTTGATTTTCAAATTTGGGATGCTCAACTGGTGAGTATAAATGCAAGTATTCTGAAATCAGAAACACTTCTGATCCTAAGCATTTTGGATAAGGGATGCTCAACCTGTACTGGCAAAAAAAACCCCAGAAAGCCCAGAATGAACCCAAGCACATATGGTCAATTGATTTTCAACAAAGTGCTAAGAATAGACAATGAGAAAAGGATAGTCTCTTCAATAAATGGAGTAGGAAAACAGGAAAACTGAATAGTCACATGCAGAAGAATGAAATTGGACCCTTATCTCATACCATATACAAAAATCAACTCAAAATGGATTAAAGACTTAAATGTAGGAACAGAAACTGTAAAACCACCAAAAGGAAACACGGGAGGAAACCACGTAACACCAATCTGGGCAATAATTTCTTGGATTCGAGCCCAAAAGAGCAGTTGACAAAAGCAAAAATATACAAATAGGATTACATCAAACTAAAAAGCTTTTTATAGCAAAGGAAACAACATTATAAAGAGTCAACCTACAGATTGAGAAAAAATATTTGCAAGCAATACATTTGATAAGGGGTTAATATCCAAAATATATGAGGCCAGGGGGTTGACACCAGCCTGGGCAACAAAGTGAGATCCCATCCCTACAAAAATTTTTTTAAAAAATTTGCCTGAGGCCGGGCGCGGTGGCTCACGCCTGTAATCCTAGCACTCTGGGAGGC
>VBSM01002912.1:292326-318002 GCA_008086735.1 Cheirogaleus medius
CGCGGTAGTCGTGCGAGCGGGGCGGGCCGCGCTCCTCCGTGCGGTACAGCGCCATGGCGCGGCGCGTCCCCGGCCCGGCGCCCGCTCCCCTCCGCGGGCGGCTGGCGGTGGCGGCGACGGCGACAGCGCCCGCGCGCAGCAGCGGCCCCAGCGCGCGCATGGCTTCCCGGGCGACCGGCTCGGCGCGGGGACTCGCCCTGCCCCGCGCGCCCGCGCCCCCTGCCGCCCGGAGTCGCAGCCCGCGACAACGGGGCGCCCGGGATGCGCGCGCGGCGGGCCCAGGGTCACAGACGGGCGGGACGGGTCCCTCAGCCCCCGGGAGCTCGCAGCCGCCTATCGATCGGTGCATTCGTTCGTTCATCCCGCACGTGTGTGCGGTCATCGCGTCCCCAGTCTCACCCTGCCCTGCTCCCCAGGTCGTAGGTCTGCAGAGCCCTGGAGACTCGGTGGCGTCCCTGCCGGGCGCAAAGCGATGTCCCTTTTGTCGCGAGTTGCTCCTGAAATCCCCCCGTCTGCCAGGTCTTTCCCATCGGCGTCGGAAATTCTGCTTGGAGAGCTTTCCAGAAAGACTTGTTGCAAGAGCGGTCCACAGTCATGCTTTGAACTCCCCTCATCTCTATGTAAGGCTCCCTCCTCCCCGTTTCTAGGGTCCCCGCTGACCTCCGTGGTGTCAAATACCGAAGGTCAGTGCTCCCAATAAATAGGAGTGAGCGAATCCAGAAGAAACCAGTCAGTAAGATTTTTTTTTTTTAATTAGAAACTAAAACTTTTAAAGAAAAATGTTTCAGTTACTAGATTACTAGATACATAAAAGTGAATGCAAGAAGAGTAGCGATTTTACAGAAAGAGGCAGAGAAATGTACACTTGTGGTCCTTGCAAACACAAAGCCAAGTCATTTTAATTAAAAGAGAAAGCGTTTTAAAAATAATCTTCTGATTTAAAATACTGCAATAAAAAGTGGATTATAAATGAGATTTTAATAAGCACAATGGTTACTAAATTCATGAAAAAAACAATTCTAACTTAAAATTCTGCCTCTTACTGGATAAGACTTAGATCTTTATGTAGATTTTGTTAACTAATTTATAATAATGAAGTCACAATTGCAGATTTGATCCTAGTCTAAACTATGTACATTTCTGTGCCATAGCTACAAACTACACCCTCTGGTTAATAATGATAATAAGACAGACACAACATTTAAAACTAACCTTTACTGACAAAAATCTGAAAGCAAACATCTTAACAAGATGGCTCTGTAGCCATTGTTTAGCTTTATAGAGAGAGAATAGTACTTACATCTAGGCAGTAGTCAGAATTTTGAGCAACATAAATGTCTGGGGGGAGCTGGTACAAGTGAATTCTGTTTTATTGCTTTGATGTGTTTCACTTAAATTGTCATGGTCACCCGCATAGTTTAAGGGCTCTTCCAGCTCTGGCATCACATCCTCATTCCACCTGGCTGGAAAGAAGGAAGAGAAGTTTGTACCCCTTCCCTTAAGAACACTTCCCAGAAATTGGGAATCAATGTGATATATCATGACAATAGAATGAAGAGCAAAAACTGTATGATCATTTCAGTTGATGCTGAAAAGCGTTTGGATCTCTCTTTATGACTGTCCTTATTATAGAGCAGGTAGGAGATCTACCCTTTACTTTTTTTAGAAAAACATTTTTCTTCTTTACTTTAAAAGAAATTTTGATGCAATTGTCTAAAACAGACTCAGCAAATGGAGACTTCATTGGTTGAGAAATGAGAACTAGTTTTATTCCCCTTTGGGGGAAAAAAAAGGAATTTTTAGCATGTAGAAATTCTTTTCTTATTTTATCTATGTGAAAATAAACCCATGTCCTGAGGCCCATATACTTCTTAAAAATAGAAAAGAGGACAATTGAATTGATTTTAACCAAGCCTCAATGATGTGCACAATGCATTTGGTATTAAGCTTTCAGCCTTTCTGGATATTTACTAAATTAAACATAATAAAATGTATCCATCATTCAAGGATCATATGTGATTTAAAGGCATATTGTTAAATGGCATGAAAAAAACAGCTTTGCTTGATTACTGCTTCTAGGCTAAAATAATCATGAGAAATTTCAGCTCCAAATGACACATTATAAATCCTCTGTAATATTATAAATATAGCAATCATGGTAATACTCTAATCCAATTCAAGGGTTGAGCTACTAAATTGGTAATAATATGTCCTGTACAAAATTTAATGAGACAACCCATTTTCTCTGCCCACTTTCTAGATTTCCCCTTTAGGCCTTAAGCAGTGGAAATTAATTTTGTTTTAAAATGGTTTAACTATAGAACTTCAATTTTTTCTCTTTTATACATATTCTAATTATATGGAATAATAAGTTTCAAATTGGGTTCAAAGGACCCTGGGTTCCAAAGGCAATTCCTTGAAATAAATTTTATGTAATCCGTTGCAAGAAAATGTGAACAGGATTAATTTATATAGGACCTCCTGCCCACAACAAAAAAGAATCTTAGGGTTCAGAAACATAATGTGGAATGGTTTCATAATTTCAGTTTATGATGCTTGTGATGAGAAGGGTCAGAAACTTAGCAGCTGAGAAGTTTTTCTTGTCAGAAAAATAATATTTTTGGAAAAAGGACTCTTCCTTTCCCTCCATCTTTTAATCAACCCTTCCTTCATTTGACTGATATTTACTAAATATGTCCTCTGTGTCAGGAGGTATGATTGTAACTAGATATAGAATGATGGAAAAAATGGGAAAATTATCTGTCCTTCTGGTACTTAGAATCTAGTGAAGGATTCAGGCATTAAACAAACAATTGTATACATCTGTTAAGATTAAAAATTGAAATAGTGCCATGAAGAAAAGTGTGGGAAGCCATGACAGAGAGTAATACGGAGATCTAACTTAGGCTCGGGCTCAGGGAAGGCCTCTCTAAGGATATGGCATTTAAAGTGGCTCGTGGGTCTAGGGGCATGATTCTCGCTTAGGATATGGTATTTCAGCGAACTACTAAAGGAAAACTAGGAGATAGCCAAGGGAAAAGTAGTATAGGGAAGAGAATGTGCAAAGGTCCTGAGGCAAAATTTTCCTGAGAAATGTTTTCTGACAAAATATTTGCCAAAATACAGTATATGACATATATATTTATCACAGGTTGGATTCTCCAGGGAGCAGCAGAGCCTGCACCTGGATATTTAGGATATTTATTAGGGAGTGTCCTTGCAATCAGCTCCTTTGGAAGACAGGAAAAAGATTCAGGATTTGGCAAAGGAAGAAGTCTAGTTGCAATGTAAGCCCAAATAACAGCTTTGGCTGACCTTATAGGAAGTACTAGAGGTAAAATGGCAGGTCAGAGTTGTCCCCTGACAACTGGTTGGGCCTTTATAACCCTCCTTCCTCACATCGGTCATCAGACGTAGGTGATCCCTGCAGGACTGGCGGCTGCCGGTTCTGCTAATAGCATTCCCTGCAGCTGAGATAAGTTCTCCCGTAAAGGAGGATTGGGATGGCGCATCCACGTCTACCACAACATCCAATATTATAAAAAGCTTTCGCAAATCGATAAAAATGAAAACAACCCAGTAGCAAACTGAATAGAAGATAAAAGTTGGGAAGTCACAGAAAAATTATAAATCATTTAATAGAAGTAAATGCTTAAAAATATGTTGTTCCACTATTGTTGGCAATAAGGAAAATGCAAGCTAGGATGAGAAGCCCTTTTCATTTGTTTTTGTTTTGCTGTGCATTGTACTGGCAGAAATGTACTGACTGATAATAGCCATGGTAGATACAGGTGTAATATCGCTGCTGCTCATCCTGGGTTCCTGGACAATATTCCTCTTGCCGTGGTTCAGCTTCCTCAGCGAAGGAGCACCCCTGAAAGACAGTGTTTCAGAGTTTGCAATAACCAAGGGGAATTTCCACACTGGAGGGGAAAACAATTAACTTAATTATAAAATATAATTTTTTTCATAGAGACACTTAATATCGTGTCCTTTAAAATAAGAGCCTTTCCTGTTGCACATGAGATAAATAACAATACCTGTAACACAAAGAAGGATGCCTTAATTAACATACTTTTTTTTTTTAACATATACTTTGAATTAAAGGACTTTCATGGCAGTAACCATAATTGGAGTTTCACTTTTAAGTGAAACATGACTCTCCTCGGCCCCATTCCTGGTCTCAATTTAGAAGCCTCCCGAGAAAAGTCTCCCGCAGCCTGAGATCTGCACTTCTCAGGACCTGGAGCGAGGGAGCAGCGCTCATGAGTCATCCTCCTGAGGTAGAATCCAGTTTCTTCATGGGGGGGGTCCTGGCTCCTTCACCATCCCTAACTGCCAGGCCAATGCCAACAACAGATCCTCCCTCTCTGCCAGAGAAACAAACACAGAAACAAAAACACAACATTAAAAATTAGCTTAGAGGCCAGGCGTGGTGGCTCACGCCTGTCATCCTAGCACTCTGGGAGGCCAAGGCAGGTGGATTGTTTGAGCTCAGGAGTTTGAGACCAGCCTGAGCAAGAGTGAGACCCCGTCTCCACTAAAAATAGAAAGAAATTAGCTGGACAACTAAAAATATATGTATATATATAAAAATGAGCCGGGCATAGTGGCACATGCCTGTAGTCCCAGCTACTCGGGAGGCTGAGGCAGGAGGATCACCTGAGCCCAGGAGTTTGAGGTTGGTGTGAGCTAGGCTGACGCCGTGGCACTCTAGCCCGGGCGACAGAGTGAGACCCTGTCTCAAAAAAAAAAATTAGCTTAGAATTTAAAATCATAAAACACATCAGGAAACCAGCCATCCGAGTGGAATTCAGCAGACACACCGCACCTAGGAACTTAAGATAGTAGAAAAAGCCAAGATAGAATAAATATAACTAAACTTAGAGTTATTACAGCTATAAAAAAGGATTTAACACATGAGAAAAGAGTGAAACCCTATTTTAAAAAGAAAGACCAGCAGGTGTGAAAATGGTCAAATTATTTTTTAGAAATAAAAAGTCACAGAAAACTCAATAGATGCATTTAATAGCAATTTAGGTATGTCTGAAGAATTTGTAAACTTGGAAGCTAAAGTCAAAGAAATTTGCCAGATGCTGCAGAAATTAGACAGAAACGAAGACAGAGGATATAGTAAGAAGATCTGGCATGTGCCTCGTAGGAGTTAGAGAAAGGAAAAGTACAGAACGTGGGGGAAAAGCAATAGTCAAAAAGATAATGTTGGAGACTTTCCCAAACATGATGAGAAACATGGATTCTCAAGTTCAGGGAGCACATGCTTTGAAGAGAATAAATAAAAATAAAAAATGTCCACTAAGGTACACCAGATTGGAACAAATCTGGGAGGAGAGTGGCATGAGATGCAACTGGAGACGTGGGTGGGAGCCAGATAAAACCGCGCTGGGTTTTAAGCAGAGGATTGGTAGTATTTGATTCACATTTCTGACAGATCATTCTAGCACTTCTGTGAAGAATGAATTATAAGGGCCCAGATCGGAGCAAGAACAAGAATTAGAAGACTAGTAAACTAATCTAAGCCGGAGGTGATGGTGGCTAAGTCCGGGTTGTTAGGAATAAATTTGAAGAGATGTGGCCTAATCTTATTTATTTATTTATTTTTAACTTTTTTAAAATTTCAGAATATGGGGGTACAGATGTTGTTTACACGGATCTCTGTTGCCATGCTTGAGTTAGGGCTGTAAGTGTGCCCATCACCCAGACTGTTCAATGTATCCTCCTTTTCCCTCCCCCTGCATAATTTCCCGAGTTTTCTTCCCTCTGGGCACATGTGCGCTCATCGGTTAGCTCCAGTTTAATAGCTAGTGCATGTGCTGTTTGTGGCCTAATCTTAGATGTGTCTTGGTGACCAGTGAAGGTCAGGAAATTCAGAAATACAGAGAAATTAGTTCCCCATGAGGCAAATTTTGGCCAAAGGAAAACAGGAGAAGGGAGAGGCTTGAATGAATGATTTCTCCCTCCCTCCCTCCTTCTCCTGGACTGCTCAGAGCAGGGATTCTCCGCACAGCCTGACCAGAGACCTCGTGCTGAGCGGGTACATCTATCCATCAGCCTGCTTTGACATCCCAGCCCACTGTATTAATAAATAGTAGTGACTTTTACAGCATTTAATCTCTAAGCTTAAACTATGTATTTCTAAGGCTATGGTCTGTGTGTAGGGGGTGGTGTACAAAGTCCCCTTAGAACACAGGGATTAGTTAATGTCTAAAAATGAAACTGTGAAAACTCAACATGCAATGGATGAAATCTGACAGTTATAGAAGTAAATTCACCCAAAGCAATACTCAATAAATGGGTGCCTTATTAATTGAGAAACACTGAAATTCCAATCAAGATATAAACTTTAGCGTACAACACTAGACAAATGTAAAATGTTATCATTAATGCCACTTACAGAAAATACTACAGAGAGAACGGCATTTCGGGAAACCCTCAGGCCTGCGTGGCAGTAGGCCAGAGGAACTAGAAAACTTGCACGTGTATTTCAGATCACCTTGGACCGTACCTGAGTAAGTGTGGGGAAAACTATCCAGTAGGCCTTAAATAATTTGAGGGAGATGACCTTTCTCCTCTGTATTAGCACTCTGTTAGATTTTTATGGGAAATTGGTGTTTATCGATGGTGCAAACACTGAATCCATCTGCTACCAAGAGGCACTCGAGTCCCCTTTGCTTCCTGATGCATGAAGAGCAGTAGAAAACGACAAGGTCAGAGACTAGATAAGGCACAATTTTCGTAAACTGAATGCTTCCAGTGCATACTCTCCACCCCCATACAAGGCTTAATTTATGGAAAATGATGAAAAACGAAACTTTGTCATGGTCTGGATCCAATTCGCTTTTGACAGATTGTACATCTTTGTTTGAAAAAAAGGTGACAATGTCACCATGGTCACAACACTCAGCCAATGTCACCAAGGTCAGCAGAAATACAGATCATTCCCCTACGTCATTGCTACCCGAGGTCGTTTTGGCAACCCTTAGTGAGATCAGAATTCTGGGAAACGATCATCTGTTCCTTGCCCGGGAGCAGTCCTGTTGGGCCCAGCAGATGCAGGCATTTGGGCTCTTGGTAAGCGCTTGTTGATTGACTTAGTGACTTCTCCTTTCACTTTTTCTTTTCAATTTTTATTTATGTCCATGGATTTAGGTGGTTAAAAATGTTTTTTGGTCACATGGATGAATTGTGTAATGCTGAAGTCAGGGCTTAGTCGTAGCCATCTCCACAATCCTTTGATTTACTTTGAGAACAGATCATTTACATGTTATAACAATTTCTTGAAACTAAAATCGAAATGAGTCCCAGCAAAAGTGATGCAAGTACATATAGACACACGTTGGTTAATTCACCCCGTCACAAGGTTACAGTTGCCTACAGCATTCGTGGGACTTTTTCTAGATCATCACACACATTGCTACACTCATCGTCCTGCCCGTCCTTGGGTGTCCATCCTCCTCCTCTGCCCCGAGACACACGGTCATACATCTCCCCACGGTTACATACTACGTGTTTTCCTTATACTCTCTGATCACTGAGGGGTAAACATTCCTTTTCTTTAGATCCAGTTTTCTTGGTATTAGGTTAAAGCTGCCATCCCATAGTCTGCCCAAGACGTGATTAAAAATCATCGTGCTGCCGGACGCTAACGCCTGTCATCCCAGCACTCTGGGAGGCCGAGGGGGAGGATCGTTTGAGCTCAGGAGTTCGAGACCAGCCTGAGCAAGAGCAAGACCCCGTCTCTACTAAAAATAGAAAGAAATTAATTGGCCAACTAAAAATATATAGAAAAAATTAGCCGGGCGTGGTGGCGCATGCCTGTAGTCCCAGCTACTCGGGAGGCTGAGGCAGGAGGATCGCCTGAGCCCAGGAGTTGAGGTTGCTGTGAGCTAGGCTGACGCCACGGCACTATAGCCCAGGTAACAAGAGTGAGACTCTGTCTCAAAAAAAAAAAAAATTGTGCTTAGCAGTCTGCTTACAGGATTCTCCTACATAAACTCTTCTTTTTGGGTGGACATAGTTCCAGTTCAGAGTCTCTGAGTTGTTTCTCCCTTCTTGTCATTTCTAGTCTCACTAAATCTCTGTTACGATTGCCTGTTCAAAAGTCTCCTGTTTTCTCCACCTACTTTTATTTAAAAAAATAAATAAAATCTTTGTGTCTTTACAATTCTGGATTCATAGCCTTATAATCCTACCCCAAATTATGTGCACTTCTTGTTTGTACATTTTTATACTAATATCAGGATAAAATTTAGCATATTTAAAAGCCAATGGCATCTTTGTTTTTAGTTTATCTCTGGTTCCTCTGGGTGACTCCTAACTCACATATATATTACCATAAAGAAAGAAGGAACAAAATGGCTGTGCAAGGAATGCCCACAAAATGGGTTATTTGCCTTTCAGAATATGGCCAGTTACGCCGCAGTGTGAAACTGTGACTTAGGTGAGAAATTATTTTCTGGATTAATGACATGTAGTAGTAAGGGGAAAAGATTTCTAGTTCTAAATTTGCAACTAACCAACTGGATGACCTTTCATAATTGCTTACACTTTTGGGGGGGTCTCAATTTCCTAAAATGCTAAATATGTAGGTTAAAGCTGAAAATTTTAATTCCACAGTCACTGGCTCTGACAATCAGACATTATTCTTTCAGAATCAATCACTCAGAAACTACAGGAATGGCAAGGTACAAGTTACCCTTTTTTTTTTTATATAAAGAAAATGTGCTTTAATGGGAAGGGGACAAGTTTTAGATCCTGACATACCTGGGCTGGAACCTCATTCTACGCTGCACCAGATGATCTAGGGTGAAATTAATCAACTTCGTTCAGCCTCAGTTCTGCACCTGTAAGCAAGAATGGTAATATTTGCCTCAGAATTGTTCTGAGGTGCCGATAGCATGACACATAGTAGATGCTCAATAAATGGTAGTCATTCTTAATGCTGTTGTTCTACTTATTTATTTGAAGAGATGACATTCTTCTGACTGGGTGTTTTGAAGAAGAATCAGGTGCTGTAAAGAGCTTAGTAACTGCTAAATTATCCTAAAATGTTAAATACAGAAATGTTTTAAGTAAAACGGGAAAATTCCCTTCACCTTTCCTCCAGTTCCACTGCCCATGTATGTATCTGTCCAGATTTCTTTAGGTGAAATTTCTATATGTGAAATTATATGTACATAAATATAATTGATTTTATAAACACCAGATCATGTTACATATACTGTCTGATAAAAATATTTGAGTGGCGAATGGGAAGAAACAGTGAATATTTCTTGGTTCGATAAGAAAACAGAGCCTCTGAAGGAAAAAATTAGCTGGGACCAAAGTGGAAGGAGGGTATCTCCATGCCCCTGCAATTGCTTTTTACAGGAATTCTTTAGGTATTCATTTTGTTTGACATTAATCACAATACTTTAAAAGAAATAAGGCTTCACTATTAAAAATTATTATTCAAATATCCATGTTAAGCATACTAAAATCACATATGCATTGCCTAATTTGCATGAAGTTTTATGAGCATGTGGATCACAAATGAGTGAGAAAATAACTCCTGGATGCTACTAGGTTCTTTTCCTGCAAAGCTACTTACTTTCAGCCGCCTAGCAAGGTTTTGCAAACATAGAGGATGGTTGAAATCTGAGAAAGATACAGACTCTCCACTGTTATTTGTTATTCCGTGTGCAAACTGACCTAGTTATGGTTGCCATGGATACCATAATTTTGGATTTAATCATAAAGGAGTAGCAATACAGCTCTACGAAATGCTGAGATCAATCTGAAGCTCCCAGCCCTGAAAGGTGAAGAAACTGAGACAGAGAAGCTAAGTGGTCTATCCCACACCAAGAAAGAAATCAGAAAATTCATGTGGAAATCTCAGAATTAATGAAGCTAAGATCCATGATCAGTTCAGTGGCCAATATGCTTTTCAAAGGCACTCAAGCCATAAAAAAGGCTTCTTGGCTTAAGTGATTTACGTGAGTCCTTGCTGCACTTATTAAAAATACACCTTTTCTCCTCGTCTATAACTATTGCTTTTCACCTCCAAGCAAAAAAGCACAAACATCTACTTGGAGTCAATATACCAAGCTCTCACAACAAACAGGTTTCTGCACAAATGAAAACCAAGTGAAGTGCAAAAGAAAATGTCTGGAAGTAGAACAAAGGATCATTTGATGGTCATATTTTAGGAGTCCACAGCATATAATCCTGCATATAAAACATGGTACTACTATGACCATGTACACTTAAATATTCAACCATAATATTAAGATTTTGCAAAAAATATAAAAAATAATTAAGATTTTGCTGTTCAATAAATATTTCTGTTTATTCATACTTATAATAAAAGAAGCAGGAAGCTGGGTACTTACAATTAAAATAAAAACTAACTATAGTTCTATCTCATACTTAGAAGCTATCTAACATCGATTAGGTACAAATTTTAGGAAATAAAAATGGGAGAAATTGGACAAAGGGGGCAAAAAAAATTCCAAATTCTCCTTGGAAAATAAGGATAATTCATCTCTTGCATCAATTGTTTCGACCAAAGTTGTTGTTCTGCTGAATAACTGTTAAATGAATTTTGAAAAATCATAAACTATTAGAAATGGAATCCAGTGATCTGGCATCATTAAAGAGATGGTTTTCAAAGATTCCAGTGGCACTTTTCTTGCTTAGATGGCTGGTTTTGATCATAGCCAGGCCATCCCATGCATTTGCAAAGATTCTTCCCCTTCCCAAGATAAATTTCCCCCCTGACAACCTTGGAAATCTTGTAATAGATGATTCATTATAGCTGAGACAAAGGCCCAAATACTATCATAAGTCATTGCTGAAATTACTTCTGTCAAGAGGATAAAAACATTAGAAGGTTTACCTCTTTCCCATCCTCAGCTCCCATCCATTGTTTGCTGACAGGATTATTATGCTGCTGCTTGGCCAGTGCATTAACTGAAATTGTTGCTTTCAGGAAGCACAGCCGTGGATATAAAAATACAGCTACAAGGTAGCAGGGCCACTGTGAACGATTTATAGCTGAATAGGGAGCTCTCAGAGTTGGCTTTATGGTCATCTCACAAATGCATTAATGACCTCATCCTTGAGGAAATAATATTCTCTGATTTTCTCTTTTGTTTCCAGATCTATATTCTTCCTTTCCAGGAAAGAAGGTACTAATCATAGAGAGGGAAAAAAAAAAAATCTGCAGCTCCCTGCTAAGCCTGTCCCTATAAATTGGTAGGCTGCACATGATCGTCAGCTGTTGTGCCTGACTCCCAACCACAGCAAACATTTATTGATCTCAAATCGCTAGTCACGAGGGCTTCAAAGGCAAAGATCTTGAGCTCACAATCTCACGGTAGTCACTGAATATACAGAGCTCCCTCTACTATGACAGAGGTATGCTGATCTGTCATTTCAGAGGTGGGAGAGAGCAATTGTTCTCAGGGGACAGAAGGAAAATGTCACACAGGAGGGGACCTTTAAGCTATGTCTTGAATGATATGTAGGATCTCACCGAGATGGAGAAGGCAATTCCATGTATAAGAAACAGCGTGAATAAAACCAATCTCAAAAGAAAACAGAATACAGAGAATATAATGAGCATGTAAGTCAGATCGTGTTTTCCAAAGATAGCCGCAGCAGTTTCTCCCATTCCATATGCTCTCCTTGTAACGTGACTCTGATACCCTTCTTGTTGAGAAGTAGGATCTGTGTTCCCATTGAGAAGGCCGGCTTTGGGACCATGGTGGAAGTGGTGACATGTGGCTTCACGGGATAGGTTGTAAAACAGGATAGGCTACCTGCCTGGGTCTCCTAGGATGCTGCTTTTCGGAGACCTGAGCCACTACTGTAAGTGTCTGACTTCCCTCAAGACGCTCTGCAATGGAGGAAGCCCAGACTAGGTCCCAGGGAGAGATTAAAGACAGAGGCCCCGAAACTGTGAAGAGAAGAAGGAGCCTGATGGACCCACAGCTGCTCCAGCTCCAGCTCCAGCCAACATCTGCCAAGAACTACGTGACAGACCCACGTTGGAACTGCTTTGCTGAGCCCTTCCCAAATTCCTGACCCACAGAAACTGTGAGCACTGAGACAAAGATAATCACTGCTTTAAGCAACTAAGTTTTGTTATTTCCAATTTGTTATTCAGCAATTAATAACTAGAACAGTAAGTAATTGAAAGTGAAACCTGAAAGTCTGATTGAGAACTAAAGAACATTTGGATTTCTTTCTACATGCAGTGGGAAATAATCCATCAAGCTTTTTTTTTTTTAATCTGGAGAATGACATGATCTGATTTATAGTTTAGAAAGGAAACTTGAGAGGCACTGGGCAAGAGGAATTGGAGTAGAGAGACACCAGAGACAGGGAGAATGCTTGCAGGAATTTTCCAAGTTGAACTATGCATGAACATCACTTGTGATGCTTGATAAAATTTCAAATCCCTGGAACTCATCGCAAAGAATAAAGGAAAGGTAAGGGGGAATTGTCCCTAGGTGTATTTAGTGGAGAAAAGAAAAGTCCATTTGCTGTACACTTGCTACATGTCAGACAGCTTGGGCAGATGGCATGCAGCAGAGTGGCCGAGACCACAGGCTCTCCTGCAAGAGGGGCCTGAATTCGAGTTCTGACTTTATCCATTTACTATCTGTGTGATCTTGGGAAAATTACTTAACTTCCCTGAACCTGTCTCCATATTTGTAGTATTATACCTTTCTTACTATTTTACCTTGGTATAATCCTTACACATAGTAATTGCTGAATAATAATAAATGATTGCAAATGTTCTCAGAAGTGTTATTCCCACGTATTTCAAAGTTCTTGTCCCCTTAATGAAATCCCTTCCCTTCTGGCTTCCACCTCTGACACTTTACTGAAACTCCTTTTGAAAGCCTGCCAGGCGATCGACATTGTGTCAAATTAAAAGAACTGCTTTTAATTTTCATTTTATTTGGCCTCTTGGCTGACTGACGACCCCTTCCTTTTGGAAAATCTTGTATAGACTTCTGGGACATCGCACTCTGTTGCTTTTCTCCTATCGCGGTGATCTCCGTCCTCTGGCATCTTTGCTGTGTTTTCTTCCAGACTCACCTTTAAACTTAGAGTTCTCTGGGGCTTGATTTTGATCCCTCTTCTGGATATGTTTTCTTCTTAAATTACCTCATCAATCCATGGCCTTCAATAATATGTATATTCTGATGCCTGCAGTTTTTCATCTAAAATCTGAATAGAGACTCCAAATTTATACATCCAAAGCTTACCTGACATTTCCATTCCATCTTTTGCAGGCACTTAACCCCAATGTATCCGAAACAGAATTGTTGACAATCCCAACAAACTTACTCTTTCTCTGTCCTTGTTTCTTCCTACATTAGCACAAAGCACTAATATCCTCCCACTTATTCAATACTGAAAACCTAGACTTCATCTGTCATCCATCTTTTTACTCATCCCTCTCAATCAAACCACCGACCCATTCTGTCAGTTCAACTTTTATAAAAGGTATTTTGAATTCATCAACTTTTCTCCATGCCCACCACCACATTCTAGTCCAAGCATTTACTCCCATAATCATTTCCTAACTTTTTCTCTCCCTCCTCTAATCCAGTTCCTGTGATTTCTGTTTTGGAATTGTGAGCTCTACAACCTGACAGCACGCTGGGTCATAGAATCTTGAAATCGCATAATGCTAGACTTGAAAAAGATTTATGTATCATTTAATCTACATCCTGCATTAATAAGTATAGTCTAGGTTATGCTATAGTAATAAAAAGCCCCACATCTCAGTACCTAAAGTAACAGAGGATTCTTGCATGCTCAAACTACACAATCATGACGGGGCGTCTGAGGGCTCTACTCTGAGCCATCCACATTCCAGGACATTCCTAGTGGAGCAGCCAGTGCCTGGAATTCTGTCGGTCCCATCAATGAAGGAAAGAAAGGTACAGAAAAAACATATACTGTGTTCTTAAGACTTTCCCCTAAAGTGACATACATCGTTTTCAATTAATTTCTTTGGCCAAAGCAAGTTACATGGCCATGCATAGATTGAAAGGGTGCAGGGAAGGGTAATATTTCCATGTGCCAAAATGGAGAACCAAAAATTTTCGATGAATAGCACAAATGACCAACTCTCCATTATGTTTTACAGATGATGAAAATGGGACCTAGAGAGATGGTGTCCGTTGTAATGTCACGAAGCTGGCTTACATCATAGCCATGACTCGAACTGTCTTGGAGTCACTTGGAGTGTTCTTCCTAATCATGAACCAGGAACTGCTTGTTCCCTACTCCAAATAAAATATATTTAAATGTCTTAATATCAAAATTTTATTCATATAAACTCCCTGTATTGACAATGTTTTTGCGCCTTTGCCAAAAAAAACCATAAAACATAGACAGCTGAGAGGTCTCGTTCCTCCAGTGTTGCTGATTCTCTTAACGAGATGCCCCAAAACACTCAAAATGTCTCTGGCCTGGCCGTTCTCATTTCTACCAAAATGAAATCATATTTTACCCTTGTGATTCTAAACACATTGGCTTAAGAAATGTCAAGGAATTGGCCGGGCACGGTGGCTCATGCCTGTAATCCTAGCACTCTGGGAGGCCGAGGCGGGCGGATCGCTCAAGGTCAGGAGTTCGAAACCAGCCTGAGCAAGAGTGAGACCCCCGTCTCTACTAAAAATAGAAACAAATTAATTGAAAAAATGAGCCGGGCATGGTGGCGCATGCCTGTAGTCCCAGCTACTCGGGAGGCTGAGGCAGGAGGATGGCTTGAGCCCAGGAGTTGGAGGTTGCTGTGAGCTAGGCTGATGCCACGGCACTCTAGCTCGGCCAACAGAGTGAGACTCTCTCTCTCAAAAAAAAAAAGAAATGTCAAGGAATTACGCAAGAGAATCGTGAATCTATATGTATACCAAGCATCGTTAAGTTTGCTAGAAATGTATTCACAAGAATTCTAACTAACAGTGGCTTAGAGGAGGGGGGTTTATTTGACCCTTACGTCAAGCAGTCTCAGTGTGGATGGCTGCGGGTGTTGGTTGTTATATCTCAACGGTATCAAAGCCCACGGATCTCCTGGTCTTTTCTCGTGAACACAGGACAGCTGTGACTGCTCCTTGCATTATACCAAGTTCAGAAAAGGAGGGAAGATTGAAGTCAGCTGTGACTGCCCCTTTTATTCGAGAAGCAAAACCTTTCCCAGAATCAATGCCCTACCTCTTATTTTAGCAGACTGCCACTGAGATCCCCTTTGCCAGGACTGAGGTTGCATGGCCACCTCTGGCAGCGAGGGAGTTAGAAAAATAGGAAACTGGCCAGGCGCAGTGGCTCACGCCTGTAATCCTAGCTCTCTGGGAGGCCGAGGCAGGCAGATCGCTCAAGGTCAGGAGTTCGAAACCAGCCTGAGCAAGAGCGAGACCCCGTCTCTACTAAATAGAAAGAAATTAATTGGCCAACTAAAAATATATAGAAAAAATGAGCCAGGCATGGTGGCGCATGCCTGTAGTCTCAGCTACTCGGGAGGCTGAGGCAGGAGGATCACTTGAGCCCAGGAGTTTGAGGTTGCTGTGAGCTAGGCTGACTCCACGGCACTCTAGCCCGGGCAACACAGTGAGACTCTGTCTCAAAAAAAAAAAAAAAAAATAGGAAACAAAATCACCATGAATTGGCCAAGCCTCAGGCTGCCTCGAACAAAATAAGGGTTCTGTAGGCAAGAAATGGCAGAGGGGTAGGAGGTGGCAGGAACGAAGACTGAGTAAGCAACTAACCGTGTCTGCCTCATTCATGGATTGAATACAACGTAGTTTTGAAAGTATTTCTTATTTTTAAAGTTTACCCAGAAACTGTTGTGAATAAATAAAATATATATTTGTCACTGAACTCTCAGTAGCTATGCGATGTACCTTCACAACTGGCGAAAGGAAAAAATACAGTCGTGCTGCGTGACAACGTTTCAGTCAACGACTGCGTATAGCACGGTGGTCTCGTAAGATCGTGACATTGTGTTTTCACCATCCCTTTTCTATGTTTAGATACGTTTAGACACACAGATACTTACTGCTGCGGTTTGGATGTTTGAATCCTCCAAATCTCATGCTAAAATTTGATCCCCAGTGGTGGATGTGGGGCCCGGCGAGAGGCGCCTGGGTGACGGGAGCAGGTTCCCCGGGAACCGCGCAGCGAGAGCTGGTGGCTGAGGGGCCTGGCTGCTTCCTTCCTCTGCCGCTCCTCCTCCCACCTCGGGACACACCTGCTCCCCTCGCACCCTTCGGGAGTGGAGGCTCCCGGAGCCTCACCAGAAGCAGGTGTGGGCACCAAGCTTCTCCTACAGCCTGCAGAGCCATGAGCCTAATAAACCGCTTCTGTTTATAAATTACTCAGTCTTGGATATTTCCTTTACAGCAACAGGAAATGGACTAAGACACCGTCATTATGTTCCGTTTACCTACAGCACTGGGTGTGGTAACCTACTGAGAGCGATGGGCTGTTCCCCATAGCCCGGGTGTGTAGTAGGCTACGCCATCTGGGCTTGTGTAAGCGCACTCCATGATGTTCACACATTGACAAAATTGCCGAATGATGCATTTCGCGAAACGTAGCCTCGTTGTTAAGCAATGCAGGACTATATCACAAAGCTACTACAATAAGTTGATGCTTGTTTTGAAAACATAAATTTGTTTTAACAATATTGATAGATTAGGGAACTGTTTGAACATAACACAATTTCATATTTGCTTTTGTGTGAATGCAGAAAACTGTACCCAGATGACCTGAACCACATAAGAATACACAAAACCCAACACACACACACACACCTCTCAAACATTACCAGTGGCCTCAGTTTACTGCCTGTGTTACGAGCTATACCCATCTACGTCTGGTGCTGAACATTTCCCTCTGATTTCAAATAATGCTTCTCCCACCATTTCACAATAACTCATAAGCTGTGTCCTGAGGCCCACTTCCACCAGCAAATGCCAGGTCTTTTTCAAGATAAAGGGTCATATTTACTGTAGTAGTTATGTATTTCTTAAACATTTATCATGTGTAAAACCATGCTGCCATTTTTATTAGGTTTCTATCTGTTTTTTATGGACCACCGACAAAGTTTCTGAGTGCTATATCCCTAAACCTCTTATTTCCCATAAATTCTGTAGTTTTAATTGCACAATTTTGCGGTGGTACTATAAATAATATATCTCTGGTAGTTACCAGGTGAAAAATACATATATGTGTATATATATATATGCCTGCATACATACATATATGTTAGAAAACAACTGAGATATTTTTAACATAAATCAAAAAAGCTCTTTTTACATCTTAGAGGTAACTATGCCTTTGAAAGTAGTTGTTAAATGCTTGGGAAGGTTTTTTTAAAAAGTGACTGTCAGTTATATTAAATAAAAGCCATTCAGTATGCCAAGCTATATATAGATGTCTCTATAGTGAGTGAAGATTTGCCATTTATCTTTTAAGATAATTATGCAAATTGTGTTTAGCCCACACATCCTGAGTTGGGAAAATGGTTTTTGTCTCTTTTTCCTCACTTGTAAATCTCGTCGAACAGTTTTGGGTAGTCCTTTAGGACAGAAGAGACTCTGTTTTGCTCCTCAGGGTCTCTCTTTTGTCCACCGAGGGCTCACAGACACTCAGCACGTTCCCAGAGCTTCTGAGAGCTTCCCCCTTGAGAGATGGCAGCAAACACGAGGAAAAACAACTTCAAAAAAATTAATGAAAGGCCCAATCGCTGCTTGCCCTTCTCTTCCCCCTCCCCGCCCCCGTCCTTCCACTCTCCTTGGGCCTCTCGGGTCTCGAACCTTTTTCCTTCTCTGCATTCCCAAGGGGAGCTGCCCTCTCCTGGCACCAGCTCTGTGAAAACGACGCGAAAGCATCTTGCAGAAATCAAACCCTGGCACGGTGCTCACTCTCCTAAGGGCCAGCACGCAGAAGGATGGGATGGGACCAGGAAGGGAATGATGTCAGGCCAGGCGGTGTAGACGGTGACATGGGAAGGGAGCCAGGCCTCCGTGGGCGCTCGCTCCCCTCTGCTGCGTTGCCCACTGCCAGCTCGCTCATGTTCTCAGGGACGAGAGTCAGGGCTTGGCAAGCATGCTTCTAGTAAATAGTCTCTGCACTCCCGCTGTTTAAGGGTGGATGCATGACTCTGAGTGCACGCAGTCGTCATTCAACACGACTCCCCACTCACTCTTGTGATAATGCAAATGCAAATAATTCTCCTAGCCTTGCACGGACTCTGAGGGTCACAGGCGAGTGACTCCAGCCAAAAGCCACATAGAAGCCCCATCTGTCCCCAGGCAGCAGACCACAGGGCGGCGTCCCGAGCGAGTGCACCTGCACACACTGACAGGCACACACCAAACCCACAAGCTGCAGGGCATGCGGACGTGGACTTCCTCCTGCCTCGCCTCGCTCACTCTCCTTTCCCCCAACCCCCAGCCTCGCCCCACACAATGGGAGTTCTGTTTGCTGCTGTAGCAGGTGACCACGGGCCCTGCTTTGCCTAGCTCCGTGGGGCAAGTCTCTCAGGTAACAGGTGGCAGCTTCCCCTGTTGGATTCTAGGTATAAAAAAGAATGACCTCATAGGGGTGGAGCTCTGGGACTCCCAGAGAGGTGGCAGTCACAGCCAGGTAACCCCAGAGCGAAGCAGTCTAGTTAGAAAGGGGCAGTCAAACTCGTCATTCCAGCAGCTCTAACCCTCAGCCTGGGGCACCTTAGCCATCAGCCGTGGCCCGCAAGCCTCTGCAGCTTGTCTTTGCCTCAGATGGAGCCCAAGGAAACCCCTGGGAGAGAAAGCACGGGCAGCAAGAGAAAGAACCTGACCTTCTTGAGGCCCAGGCTCTACATGCTGGAGAGAAGGAAGACTGACACTGTGGTTGAGAGCAGTGTTTCTGGGGACCACTCTGGCACCTTGAGGCGGAGCCAGTCTGACAGGACCGAGTACAGCCAGAGATTACAAGGTAACCGAGAAGAAACCAATCGCCCCACGCTACCACGGCTCGTTACCAGAGCACGGTACCCAGCTCTGTCTCTGCTACTCTTTCATTTGCAAAAAATATACTCAAGGCAGAGAAGAGAATCAAACACACTTCTTCTTAAACACACACACACACACAGAAAGGAAATGGGACTTGTAAATTATAGGAAAAAAAATTTATTATATAATTCGATAGTTTAAGAGTCGATTCTGAGTTCCTCTTAATATTGCTGGGTTTTTTTCTGGTGAGGGTAATATTTTTCCTCTATCTTCCCCTTTTCTTCTCCCTTCCCTACCTAATTTAAGAGGTGGGACGCAGTAGAGAACAAACGATTCAGAAACCTAACGAAAGGGTTAGGTGGGAGGTGTCGCACCACGAGATCTATCCAGGTCATTGTACTGACCTGTGATTGTGCTCGTCTCAAAGAGGCGCCTGAAACTCTAATCATGTTCGTGAAAAACAAGGAATGTTATAGCCAGGCACGATATAACAGGATTTGCAGAAAATCACGTAGGTGATCATTTCCTGAGAATGAATCAAATAACACCCAAATATGGTAAAAATGTTTACCGTGCTCATGTTGAATGACTTTTGAGGAAATAACCTCAGTTTATTTTGTCTTAAGATAATCTGGCACAGTTCTCACAGAGTGTCCCCTGTTTCAGGCCCTGAATTTCTATCCCTTCCCATCTACCCTCTCTTGTTTCCCTCCCTGCCTCCCGAAGGTCATCTGTTCTAGTAAAACTTCATTTGATGTTGATATTGGGCAGAGTTTTGAGTCTCTGCTGCAGGACTTGTTATGTGATCCTTCAGAACCTGCCTCTCCTGCTTCTGAGCACAATACGTGTTTGAATTCTCACTGTGAGCTGTCATTTTGGACTTAAAAACTGTGATGAGGTTAGAAAGACCAATGAGACGTGCTTGCACTTAGCAGATCTCTTTCCTAAAAAACGAGCTGAGACTTGGTCATGCAAACTAACTAAGTTAAACTCATTTAAATTAAAAATTATTACTATGAGTTAATGCATAAAACAATTTCTGGTAGCTCAGCACTATAAAGTGCAGCGTCAGTCTTTCTCTTTAAAGAATTTTTTTAAATAAGGGAGGGTGTTGTTTGATCTTTGAAATTAATTTTTCTCAAGGCCATGGACACTCTGGAAAGAATGCAAGTTTTAAAGTCATACATATTTGGTTTCCAATCCTGGCTCTTCAACTTACAGCCTATAAGAATTTGAGCAAATTACTTTAAATTTCTAAGCCTTAATTTCCCTGTCTTTGACATTGGGCTAATGATACTTATCACATAGTATTGGGAGGATGAAATTAGAAAATTACATGAAACAGCTAGTATATTAGCTGGTATGTGCTCAATAAATAGCACTTATTTTAGATTTTAGCAATAATGGGTACCACAATGATAAAACGGGACTTACCCTCTATTAATCCAAATTTCTATATCTTATTAATCTTTTTCAACTCTTTTTCGTCCTTGGATAATGAGATCTCATCTAGAAAATCAGCAAAGGCCCATTGCTTTACCCCTAATAAAATGTTTCTACTGAGTTTTGCTAATTCAGCATATTTGTGGTTCAGGTTTTCCATTAGCAAAATAAAAATAGAAAATAACTTTTGCTACTCATTTCCTAAAGTTACCTAAAAAATAAGTGTATGGCTACAAAACATAGCAGATATGTGTTGGTTATTTTGCAGTAGACCTCGGTCTTCCTGTACACTTCATTCGATTTGGGGCCTTCTTGTGCCCTGTGGGATTCTGTCTTGAAAGGGGAAGGCAAGACTCCGGGGTTAACTTGTGCTCCCAGATCAGTCTTTGCTTGAGGAAAATCACCAAGGAGCTCGGAGGAGCACATATGCCAGCCGGAAAGACGTGCAGGCCTCCTACAGTTTTTAGATGTAACTCTTAATAAAATCCAATTCTGGCCAGGGCCCAGTGGGACAGGCCTGTAATCCTAGCACTTTGGGAGGCCTAGGCAGGAGGATTGCTTGAGGCCAGGAGTTCGAGAGCAGCCTGGGCAACAGAGTGAGAACCTGTCTCTAAATAAAAACTTAAAAAATGAGCTGGGCATGGTGGTGCATGCCTGTAGTCCCACCTACCTGGGAGGCTGAGGCAGGAGGATCGCTTGAGCCCAGGAGTTTGAGGTTGCTGTGAGCTGCTATGGTGCCACTGTGCTCCAGCCTGGGTGACGGAGCGAGACCCATCTCTAAAAATAAATAAATAGATAAATAAATTAGCACCCTTTGGTGCTACTTTAAAAAAAAAATCCAAATCTGATTATCTAATGCCTAATAGAACTTTTAGCACGGTTCTACTATAACTACCATAATGCAACAATAGGAGGCATTTTCTCATTAATGTTCAAAGCTCTGGGCTACTTCTCCGGCCAGTACAACACTCATTATCATGCAGATGAGTCTTCAGTCACCTTAAAAAGCTCTTTATTATTGAAATGCCAAGAGCTTTTCCTCTGTTTTCCTCAGGACTGGTAGTCCCTGAGAGGCAAATCAACAATTCACTGCTCTAACTCTTTCTAGAAACAAGTTCTCTGGGTTCTGAAAAATATCTTTCTTCGGTAGCCCTGAGCTCGCCTCTTAACCCTACTGCACAGTCTACCTGTTCCATTCAATTCCTCACATCACTTACATGCGAATCCTCAGTTGTAATAATTTTTAAAACGGTACACTGGGTGAGAGCTACCGGATTAGAACCATAGAACATGGCTGTGACCAGGACGGCCTAAAACCTGTGTAGAAGATTGTGTTCACATCAACACAATCATTTCTAAAAGGCCTCAAGTCAGCATGACACAGTGATGGACAAGCCTGTTAAGGGCCTACCGTCAGGCTACTTCACTCCTTAAACAGATTCACTCGGTTAATTGCCATGTATTGAATATGTTCTACGCTGTGTCTTCCAAATTAATTTTTCTCACGGCGATAGATGCATTGGAAAGAATGCAAATTTTAAAGTCATACACATTTGGCCGGGCGAGGGGGCTCACACCTGTCATCCTAGCACTCTGGGAGGTTGAGGCGGACGGATTGCTCGAGGTCAGGAGTTCAAGACCAGCCTGAGCAAGAGCGAGATCCCGTCTCTACTAAAAAAATAGAAAGAAATCAATTGTCCAACGAAAATATATAGAAAAAATTAGCCAGGCACGGTGGCACATGCCTGTAGTCCCAGCTACTCAGGAGGCTGAGGCAGGAGGATCGCTTGAGCCCAGGAGGTTGAGGTTGCTGTGAGCGAGGCTGATGCCACAGCACTCTAGCCCAGGCAACAGAGTCAGACTCTGTTTCAAAAAAAAAAAAAAAAGTCATACACATTTGGTAAAACTGGCATTTATTGGATGTCATGTGCTGTCTTGGGGGTTACGATGAAGAGCAAAGACAGAATATGTGCCAGGAGTTACAACTATGGAATCATTAAGGAAACGGGGCTGACCTTTACTCCAGAGAGGCCCCGAGCCTGGTCGGGGAAGATAAGACAGGTAGACAAACACCTGCAACAAAGTGACACCAGGGAAGTGGAGGTAGGATGGGTGTGTCCACAGGAGGAGGAGTGGGCTATTCAGGACGGGTGGAGGAGGCCGTCGGTAAACACTGTCTTTAAGAGATGGAAAGGTGGGGATGGGGCCGGTATGGAACAGGAAGAGAAGGGGCTTTAACATCACTGTCACTGTACTTAGCTCTGTCTGAAGTTATACTATGTGTTTGTTCCTTGTTTATCATCTATTATTGGCCCTCACTGCCTCCCTTCTCTCTCACTCCATGAAACACACCCTATCCGTCTTGCTAGCTTGCTAGCTGTCCCATCTCCACAGCCCAGCACACAGTAGGTGCTCAGTAATTGCTCAATAGGATGGATGCCTTGAAGCATCGGCCCAAGCAGGTGTGAAGAAAGGCACCGAGGCTGGAAATAAGAGCCCTTGTCTGTAAGTGTCTACCTATGCGAGGATACATGTTTCTATTAATAAAGAAGGTTCTCCAGTAAAATAAACAAACATGTCCGAGATTAAAATAGATTAATTTCTTTCTATTTTTAGTAGAGACAGGGTCTCGCTCTTGCTCAGGCTGGTCTTGAACTCCTGACCTTGAGCAATCCTCCCGCCTCGGCCTCCCAGAGTGCTAGGATTACAGGCATGAGTCACTGCGCCCGGCCCCTTGCATTTTGATAACATAAGGAAGAGAGAACTCGCATATCCAATGCATATTTTTGTTTATCCAGCACCAGATAAAGGGTGAGAGTGAATGAGTAAAATGCCAAAATGCCAAGACAGTTGCTGGTAACACAAGGCAAAAACCATTATCTCCAATTCATAGTAGTTGTGTGTGCGTGTGTGTTGGTTTTTTTTTTTTTTTTTTTTTTGCAAAGACTATTGTATTCTCATTAAGAAAGGACTGGTTGGTTGTCGTTATGAAATCCTGAAGTTTTCTTACTATGGAGGTAATAACGAGCCACCCTGCTGCATAAACTTTGTATAAAATAACATATTGAATAGTATCAGGACAACTGGCTCAAATAATAAGTTAAGCTTGATAAAATTATGAGACCATTTAATTTATAATGTTTTTTGAGGCTACAATGTAAGTGAGCAGGAGTATTTAACAGTGAAAGATTTGGTGGGTTTTGTTCAAGACCTAATGAAGAAAACGGGGGTAAAATCGTCCAGCTTTTGGTGAATGTGCCTGTCTCAGTGCCACAAACCCTTTTCATTCCTGTCTGTTCTTTGAGTATTGATAAGCTCCTTCCCCTTGACCTGCCTCCATGTACCCTTTAGTGAAATGGAAGTGCCTGAATCAGAAAGGTGACCCTGATACAAACAGGTGTGTGTCAGTTCGAAGGGCAGACCTTTAAAAAGGCAAGGCACTTTAAAAACCATCTCATTGTATGTGTAGAGACCAAGGTGAAGCATGATATTTCATTTTGCTTTTGTTTCAGTACGAGATATCTTGTAGTTTTTAGAAGAACCATTTGCAGTGCATAAAGTGTGAGTCACAGGAATCGAGAAAGTTTGAGCTGTTCTGCTACTACCACAACGTGATAGGCAAGTTTGTTCCTCCTGTATTTGACTGATGTGACTTTAGATGGAGCTTTCTCAAAGGTGACAAATACAACTGTCAGTTGTGCTTTTTTTGGTTCATAGAAATTATGGGTTTATCAAAACATAAAGTGAGAAATCAAGAGGAAGGGGAGAATAAAAGAAAGGAAGGACAGAAAGGAAAGGGTAGAGAGAGATCAAGCAAGCACGAAGCATGAAGAGAAATGCAGCTTAAACTCGTAACACAGCTGGAGAAAAGAAGGGAGAGAGAAAAGCACTCAAGCTACATCAACCTTTGTTTCTATTGATATGGGGGGAACAAAACACTGTTTATAGAATTACTTTTTCTCAATGCCATAATCATACTAACTTCAGTCCTTCTGCGGGTGTTGCTTTCCTGGTGAAGGTAGAATTCCTGCAAGAATTGCTAAACTTGGAAGCAGTATCATCTTCAGAACAAGGCAAGACTCAAGGCTATGGCCCACCTGGGACTTGGACCTTCAGTTCTACCCTGTGTCTGGGTCCATGGAATTTTCTGCTCAAAGCCTCAATGCCCACTGCAGGGCCCTCCCTCTCCCAACCTTGCAAGGGCAGACTGTGGTCACCCGTGTGCGGTGTATACTTAGGCCTGAGGGGCCATTGATTATGTGGGTGCTTCTGGAGCTTGACCATGCTGGTGTGGATGGAAAAAATCTAAACCCTGAAATATTTGAAAGAAGTTTATTCTGAGCCAAATTTGAGGACCATGGCCCAGAGCCACTCCCAAGAAACCTTGAGCAAGTGGGCTTGCGGTGGCTGGGTTACAGTTTGGTTTTATACATTTCAGAGAGGCAGGGGTTACAGGTAAAGTCATAAATCAATACATGAGAGGTATACATTGGTTTGGCCCAAAAAGGTGGGCCATCTCGAATGGGGGGGGGTGCTTACAGGTTATAGGTGGGTTTAAAGATTCTTTGGCTGGCAATTGGCTGAGAGAGTTAGGCTTTATCTAAAAGACCAGAAAGGATATGCTTACTTTAAGATAAAGGTGTGAGCACTCTGGGAGGTCCAGACAGGAGAATGTTTCAAGTTTAAGATAGGCATCTGCTAGGATGCTTGAGTTAAGATGGGGGCTTTCTATCTTTTAGGTGATGTTAATGCTATACGGGAATCAGGTTGGGAAGTAAACCATGCTTTATCTGGTTAACAAAAGCTGCTTAGTGGGAATTTACCATTTGTGAACCTGACTCAGCTGGCCTCCTTAGGAAGGAATTTTGAGCAAAAGAAAAATATCAGAGTTCATTTCTCACTGGGGTGCTCCTGCCATGCCCACCAGCCCATTCTGGGAGCAAGAGCTGGTAGAGAGAAATGTAGGGGTTCAGGTTTCAGGACTGGGTAGGGGTGAGTGTGTTCTATGCTCCCTGCCAAGTTTTGGCATGAACCTCTAGGGGATCTGAGAAATCTAATATCAGAACTTGGTCTTCCAGATCATTACGAAGGTGTATTTATCAAGATAGAAGGATATATCACATTTTCTTTAACAGCTTGTCGTTCAGTTTATAACTTTTCAATATGTATCAATTTACCAGACTTCAAACTATACTACAAGGCTATAGTAATTAAAAC
>VBSM01002912.1:319768-339122 GCA_008086735.1 Cheirogaleus medius
CCTCCCAGAGTGCTAGGATTACAGGCGTGAGCCACCGCGCCCGGCCTACTGCCATCCAGATTTTATTCAAGGAAACATTTTTAACTTCCCTTAAGAATGAGAACCTGTCCCCCTCCCAGGTAAAAACAAGCAATTTACTATTTTTAGCTTCTGGGAGCTTAGAGTCAAATCTGTGCTTGCTCCCTGGCCTTTATATTACCTATTTTCTATGCCTAAAAGTTTTTTCCCCCAAATCTTTGCAAGTTCAGATTCTCAGCATTGAGGTCTCTGCTCACCTTCCCGGAGAGTCCTTCCCTTCCCGGATCATCCGACCTAAAGTCACGCAGGGGAGGCCTGCAGGAGGGTCCTGTCCCGCTGCAGACGGGCGTGACTTCAGCCCGGCACGCTCACCCCAGCCCGGCTGCTTTGCAGACTCCCGCTCGACTTTTTAAGTCTGTGCTTGACTGAGCACACGCAGAGTGCACCGGCGCCTCACACTCTGCGCACGTTTCTCGTATTTAGTGGTATTTATATGTCAGCGTCTCTTTTGCTCAGTTGAACTTCTTGAAGAGAAAAGCATTTGCACCTTCAACGTCTAGAAGAAGGCTGGCGTGTACACGAGGATGGTGTGTGTTGAGTGCGGGAGAGAGTAAACGCATGGCCAATGCACATGCTGAGAGGCAGGTATGCAGTGGAAAATCCTGGTAGGTAAAAGACCTTCCCCCCGGCTGGTCCCAGCTCTGATCCCGGCTTCCACTAGCCGTAAGATCACAGAACGTGGGATGGGTCTAACTCAGCTGAAGGAATTATTTGTTAATTTTCATCATGTCTCACATTTCTCTTCTCTATATTATGTTTTGTTGGATCACCCTTTGAAGTTCTGTCACAATCAGGAAGAACATACAAAAATCATGTCCACCACGGACTGGAGGACTGGTGGGTTATCCCTCTGAACATAATAGCACATCTTCAAAACCAGATGTAGAGAAAGAAATTAAATTATTTTTGTTCCATTCTTTTTTTTTTTGAGACAGAGTCTCACTCTGTCGCCCGGGCTAGAGTGCGGTGGCGTCAGCCTCGCTCACAGCAACCTCAAACTCCTGGGCTCAAGCGATCCTCCTGCCTCAGCCTCTCGAGTAGCTGGGACTGCAGGCATGAGACGAGGTCTCGCTCTTGCTCAGGCTGGTTTCGAACTCCTGACCTTGATCAATCCTCCTGCCTCGGCCTCCCAGAGTGCTAGGATTATGGGCATGAGCCACCGCACCCAGCCTATTTTTGTTCCATTCTAATCAAAGATTCTAAGTAGAGTGATTTTCTCCTTTCCTTTTTTTTTTGTTAACCAAATCTATACATTTAAGTGTATAAATTATATATTTGAAAATAAATACTCTCCTGGAGTCTGAATGACTTGTCAATGCTACATCGATCAGACACTTGGGACTGTCATCATGTTATAATGGTGATACCATCTCTAAAATCTTTAAAACTTAACTGAGTATTTTTAAAATATCACAATTATAATCTTGCAGTGTGCTTTTGCTTCTTTATCCTGAGCATTTCTGCAGAGAAGTAAAGTATTAAATTAAGATATAAAATGAGATTTCTTTTAATTAAGGAATCCTTAGAAAACAAAGTCAATACTTCTCTCAGAAAATTGAAGCTTCAGTATACTGCGGTTGTAAACAAATTTTTATGTATTTAATTTTTCATATATAGAGTATAATAAATGTTTAATTGTAGTTAAAATTTTCATTCAGTGAATCATTAATCAAATAAGGTTTTGGATTAGGATAAACCTATAAGAAAAGCTCAAGTCCTATATCATTTTTCCTTTATCTTCTTATAGAGTAGGTACAAATTAAAAACAAAAAAATGAATATAAAACATTCAAACCATAATTTGATTTTATTTTCAAAATATTCTTTTCATGTTTATATGTTTGTGTTCAAACCCTAATGACCTTTCTTGCCCTCATGTGTAACAAGATCATGCTAATATACTCACTGTGCATACCATATGCATGTATACTACACACGTGTGTATATTGTACACTTGTACACATATATTGATGCATTGATCATTGCTTTGTATGCAGTGTTTGGAACCTGTGGCCTGCAATAATTGATTAACTTGAACTAAAAAAGCCTGTTTCAATTGGTTGAGAGGAAAACACACCATGTTTCTCATTTGTCTAAAATGGATAGGGCCAGGCATGGTGGCTCATGCCTGTAATCCTGGACTCGAGGCCAGGAGCTTGAGAGAAGCCTGATCCATGTGGCAAGACCCCTTCTCTATAAAACAAAACAAACAAAACTTTAAAATTCTTAAAAAATTAAATGGACAAAAAAATGGAGAATGGTGTACCCCTATATCTAAGCAATGATAAAAGTTTTGGTGGTAAAAAAGAAGGGAAAAAAAGCAGTGATGTTCTGATAATTTCTCCACCATTTATCGTAAATTTATCTTTAAATTCATGCGTGATTGGTTAAAAAATAAAAAAGACAACGGGATCCATCCTCACTCTCATGCCATAACTTGCTTCTCTTTAAGTTTCTGCTCAAAAATCACCTTATGAATGAGGCCTTCCTGATCTCTTTCTACAGGATAGAACCCCCCCCACCTTCGTCTTCCTTCACAGTGCCTTATTGTTTTCTGGTATCCAATACATTTCCTTATTAATTGGTTTATTGCTTCTCTTCCATCACAAAAGTTAAGTTTCCATAAGGGCTGAGGTTTTTTGCTTTTTTTCATTACTTTATTGCTAGCATCTAGAACAGAATTTCTCAACATTGGCACTACGTACATTTTGGGCTAGATAATTCTTTTTTTGGGCGGGTTCTCCCGTTCGTTGTAGGACGTTGGCAGCAGCAGTATCCTTGGCCTCTCTCTACCCACAACTGATGGTGGCTTCCTCTCACCAGTTGTGACAACCAAAAATGACTCCAGACTGCCAAATATCCCTTACGGGGTGGGAAGTAAACTGCCAGGTTAAGAGCCACTGATCCAGAACAGTGCCCGCTACTACCATGAGGACTTAATAAATCTTTGTTGATTGAAGGAACCAATGAATAAAATCAGTATTTATCATCTGGCCAAAATGTTGCATTCTCAATAATAGAACCACCACCACAGAGAAAGCTGAATATAGGAAAGGCTGTACCAAGTCAAGTTCCCGTTCTATTCAGGGCTTAGAATCTTCCCTCTTTCTCTCATCTTCTGCCAAAGACCTTAAATAAAGACATTTCCAGAAAGTACCCATTATTTCGCTCTTAGCCCATAAATTCAAACCAATGCCACTTAAGTGGTTTTCAAGCCAGGTAAGCTTTGCAGGATTCCTTTTTGAAATCCACTTATCTGCTTTCTGTAGCAATTAGCAGTCAGAGGAAATAAATCACAAGCCCTTCAGTGAGGACAAAGTATCTCCCTGCCCCAGCGTTTGAGCTTTCAGATCCAGAGCAGTGGAGGGTCTGCACCACCACGCTTTCTCTGAGTGCTTCGCTGGCTCCTCTCCAGAACCCACCTGACACGCAATTATTCTCAACCTTTCCCACGGAAGGCCTGCTCCATTCATCCTTCTGTGGGTCGGATTTCCACTGAAACTGATTTTGAAAGATAAAAGATTTCACTGGGTGAAACGTATGCCAGTGAGGTTCGGCGCAATGCTACACCAAGGCTCTTTTAGGAGTTTACGAGGGCGCATACGAAATGCAGCGTGGAGAGGGATGGGAGAACATTTATGATCGTGTCTGAGGGTGTGGGCAGCAATCTGGAGTGAGCCCTAGATTGAACTGTGGCGAGGGCTTGCACTGCGTGGGTAGAAGGAGACTGGCTGGTGGGCCTCGAGAAGGATGTGGTCAGACGCTCTGGACTTCGTCTCTGGCTCTGTGAATTAAGGTGAAAGACTCTCTAGAAATTAGCTTCCTTTTCTATACAATGAGATAGAACTGGGCAGAGCTGATCACCTCCTCTCTACCTGTTCCTTTCCTATTGCTCCCTACTTCTTTAAATGGCACCACTGCCCCGGTTCAGCAAGTCCGAAATCTGAGTCAGCTTCGACTTCTCTCTTTTACCCCCTACCTCAATTCCTCTTCAGTTCTGCTCATTTCGCCACCTAAATCTCTCTTGAGCTGTTCGGTTCTCTGCAACCTCTTGGCAACCAGACCAACCGAACTGCCTCCTCCTCTCCCGGGCGACTGGACTTCCCAGGGGAAGGGCCGCTTCTCTGCCCCACGTCCCATCTCGCTCTCCGCCTCCCCCTCCCTACCGGGGCCAAAGTGATCTTGAAATCTGATCTCGCCCCTGGCTTGTTTCAAAATGCCTCATTGATTTCCCATACAGCAACCTCAAACTCCCGGGCTCAAGCGATCCTCCTGCCTCAGCCTCCCTAGTAGCTGGGACTACAGGCATGCACCACCACGCCCGGCTCATTTTTTCTATATCTATATTTTAGTTGGCCAATTAATTTCTTTCTATTTTTAGTAGTGATGGGGTCTCGATTTTGCTCAGAGCTGGTTTCGAACTCCTGACCTTGAGCGATCCTCCCACCTCGGCCTCCCAGAGTGCTAGGATGACAGGCGTGAGCCACTGCCCCGGCCCTCCCATTGTTCTTAAAACCCCAGATTCCTCAGCTGGGGCTTCAAGATCTGTCTCCTGACAGGTCTCCAGACTCACCCCTTCTCCGCACACACCGCAACATCTGTGCTTCGGCCGCACGAAGCTGTGTCCATGTCTTTTTCTGCCACTGAGCCTTTGGACACGAGACTCCTTTTGCTCATGACACTTGTCCTTCTCTGCCACCTCCTGCTGTCTCTGTCAGATTCAAGTGTGCGCTGCATCTCCAGGGGCCTGACCTCACTTGGGTCGTGCTGTGCTCAGCAGGGTCACAGTTCACTGTGATTGCATTTGGACACCAGCTGTAAAATATGGGCTGGTATTTTTAAACTGCAAAGTGATTTGTTGGCAGAATCTTCTAGAATGATTAATCTTTTATATTTGTCTTATTCAACTCCCAATATAACAGCAGCATTTTGGCAACTTGACTTTATCCAATCATTTCAAGGCATTAAAGAGTTTTCATGGAAACAACACACTCTTCTACTCTCATATTTTGTCAGTTTATATACGTTTAAATTAATATAATTACAATAAGAAGTGCATCTGACATAATTAGGTTTGCTGTTGAACACAACTAATTCTTGGAAAAGGTACAACTTGATCATTAATTAGAGAAGTGCATAGATGTCAGCTGGTATGTTTTAGGGAAGAAATGGAAAATGTTGATTTATCCTGTGATTTTAATAACCTATCTTTACTTCTAGATTATACATTTCTTGATGGTAAAACTGTTGTTTTACCATTCTTGATGTTTTATTCATTACAGTATAGACAACACAAAGCATGGTATCAGCTTAAAAGCTAATACATAATCTTAAAAATTAGTATTAAATTAGATACAAGATTTAACTTCAAAAACTATGGAATTTTTAAAATTGTTAACTTACCTTCAAACCAAAATTGATTTTTATGTCACTATGAATATATTTGTGTTTATGCTATTATAAATCAGTTAAGGGCTAGGTTCTTGTGTTATATTATCCCAGATGGATGACTATGTACGTTGCTCAATAAGCAAGCGTTGAATGGTGCTGCTGGGGTGGGGGAGGGGCGGGGGGGCAGGTGTTGCCAAGCAAGGCATTGAGCAGAACCTTAATCTTGGCACATGAAATTATTAGCTACCATTCTTCTTTATTAAGAGATAAGTAAAACTTCAACATAATTATGGAAATCTAAATTAATGATTCTCAATTGGCAGTTATTGATAAATAATATCAGCTAGGGACCTTGATCTAAATAAATAAGGACCTAGGATTTTAAAAGTCATAAGCTGTATACTTTAGCAGAACACAGCTACTTAATCACCATCTTGCTCTTTAAACTTTCTTGATGAAGCACAGCATTTTCAGTGAATTCTCAGAAACTTATCTGCATCGGTGATCTAGCTTTGGAGTAAATGGGGAAAATCAGATTCTAAAAACTCGGGCGTTAATACATTATGGCAAACAACGTGCAAGGGCCACATCCCCAGCTCATGTGCATTCAGCCTGAGCAATAACAGTGCACGCGAGGCCCGGTGTGGAACCAACTCTGCAGCAGTGATTGCCGTTTGCTTTTTCCACCCAAGGAGGGTGATCTCCTGACGGATGCTCAATCTCTCCTGTGGCCCTTGGACCATTTTCAAGGCAAAGAAAAAGAGGAAAAGCAGGCGTGGCCATTCAGAACCAGAGAGAGGATCATGGCAAGTAAATCATGGTCATAAAAACAATGACAGACATTTTTTTTGAGAGGTTTCTGTGTGTCAGACACCGAGTTAAGCGATTTTCACGCTTTATCTCAGTTCTCACGACCTCCCAGCAGTGAGTAGCGGCTAACGTGCAGGTTGAAGAGCCGGCCAGGCTCAGGTTGAATCCTGGCCCATGACCTACGGTGGTGTGTGACGTTGGGCAAATGATAGAATCCCTGTGTGCTTCAACTTCTTCATGTGTGACGGAAAAAGGGGAATAGACATAGGTCCACCTTACAGTGTTTCTGTGAGGATTGGAGAGCTGGTACAAGTTCAGTGTCTGCACACGGTGAGTACTGAAGAACGTCAGCGCTCACTGTCATTACTGTTACTGCTTTTCCTCGTCCCCTTCTACAGATGAAGCCATGTAGCGAAAGCAAATGACTTGGTCAAGGTGACACAGCTAGTGGGTGGCATTGCCAAAATTGAACTCCATGTCTCCCTGTCCAGCAAAACCCTACTGCATATAACACAACGCACCGGGATCACATCACCAACCACAGGGCGGAGTGGAGCACCAGGCTCCAGAGCTAGGCACACGGGGCGGCATGTTCCACGAATCCCTGGATACGTTTTACTTACATTCGCTGTGTTCAGTTTACTCGTCTCTAAAATTAGAGTCACATCCCACTTTTAGAGTTTTGAGGAAGATTATAGATAATGCATATTTATAAAATTGGTGCATAATAAGTACTTGCAAATGGTTGCTCTTACTAGAGGCTTTCACAATATATTGTAATCAGCATAATTTCAGAAACAGTATTTAATGCTTTAAAAGCAAAGATAATTTTTAAGAAAATATTCTATGAACAAAATGCAGTATATACATACAATGGAATACCATTCCGTCTTAAAAGGATGATGGACACTCTGATAGCGTGCTATGACGTAGATGAACTTTGAGGACATTATGCGAACTGAAACAAGCCAGACACAAAAGGAAAAACACTGCACGATTCTACATGAGGTACACAGTCGTCAGATTCATAGAGACAAAAAGTAGAACGGTGGTTGCCAGGCGCTGGGGGGAGGAAGGAATGGGGGATGATTGTCAATGGGTACAGAGTTTCAGTTTGGGAAGATGCAAAAGTTCAGGAGACACATGGTGATAATGGTTGCACAACAATAGGAATGTACTTAATGCTGCTGAGCTACACACTTAAAAATTTAGTTAACATGGTAAATTTTATGTTATGTATATTTTAGCACAAGGAAAAAAATAGGAGGAAAACAAAGATTATATCCTTCTATAGGTGGAAAAATCTATTAAAATGATTGAAATGAGAATCTTAGTCTTAAAATCAGCTCGTGCCTCTTTAGTAATATTTTTGATGTTTTGTGTTGAATTCCACCCAGAACTCACTTTAGTATTTATAATTTATAAAAGCGGGAAGGAGTGCATGGCTATTCTTATCCGTAACATAGGCTCCTATTCGAATTGGCAGGTGAGTGTTAATCAATGTAGGTGTCGTTCTAACAATAGTGTCAGGGGAGAAATAATATCGCCGTGGCACCAAGAGAACATTTTTATTATACACATTACCTTGAAATAATATTTTTGCCAGGAAATTTGATGCAGCGTACACGTGGCGCCTGATGGAGAGACGCTGAGCTAAAGTGCATCCGTCATGTGAGCGCCACATGATGTACACGTCCAGCAGCCTGTGAGATGTACGGGGGCCATTAACTATGAAGGTCATTCCACCACCAGGGTGATATCTGGAACAAAGATGCATTCGGTTATGCTGTTTACTCTATTTATACTTCAACTCCTCATTTTTATAAGTCTTCCTTTCTATGTGATTTTTAAAACTCCCATGAGGCCATTTTTTTTTTAAAAAAAAGAAGAGATCTGTTTTGTTTAAATTGTCTTGCACTTACTCCAAACCCAAATCAAAACCGTTTTGAATTTTAAAACATGACTTTCTTCTGACACTGAAACTTTTTTTCCCTCTCTCTCTTTTTTCAATTCCTTTCATACATGTTAAACTTTTGCAAAAGAAATTTTAATATGCCCAGAAGGCCGTGTGTGTGTCTGTTCTACTTGCATCTGTTTTATGGTTTCATGACATTCATTTTTTAAACCTTTAAAAAACTGTGCTAAAATATACATAACAAAATTTATCATCTTAACCATTTTTTAGTGTACAGTTCAGGGGTATTAAACACATTCATAATGTTGTGCAACCATCAATACTATCCATTTCAAGAACTCTTTTCATCTTGTAAATTCTGTACTCATTAAATAATACTTCTCTGTACCCATCAAATCATAACTCTCCATTTCTTTTCCTCTCAGCCCCTGGCAACCACCTTTCTATTTTCTGTTTCTGTGAAATTGACTACTCTAAGTACCTCATATAAGTGGGATCATATGTATTTGTCCTTTTATGCCTGGCTTACTTCGATTATCACAGTGTCCTCAAAGTCCATACATGTCGTCACTTTTGTCAGGATTTCCTTCCTTTTTAAGACCGAATAATATTCCGTTTTATGTCTGCACCACATTTTGCTTATCTATTCATTCCTTGTTGGGCACTTGGGTTGCTTCCGCATTTTAGCCGCTGTGAAGTATGCTGCTCTGAACACAGGTGTACAAATATCTCTCGGAGACCCTGCTTTCAATTCTTTTGGGTGTATCCCCAGAAATAGAATTGCTGGATCATATAGTAATTTTATTTTTAATTTTTTGAGGAGCTGCCAGACTGGTTTCCACTGCAGCTGTGCTATTTTACATCACTATCAACAGCGTAGAGAAGTTCCCATTTCTCCCCATCCTTGACAACACTTGGGTTTTTTTTTTTTTTTTTTTTTTTTTTTTTTTTTTTACAGTAGCCATCCTGCTAGGTATAAAGTGCTATCTCATTGTAGTTTGGTTTGCATTTCCCTCGTGATTAGTAATGTTGAGCATCTTTGCATATGCTTATTGGCCATTTGTGTATCTTCTTTGGAGAAATGTCTATATAAGTGTTTTGCCCATTTTTGAATCAGATTATTATCTTTTTAATATTTACTTATTTATTTAGCTATTGCCGCTGTTGTTGAGTTCTTTATATTTCTGGGTAATAATCCCTTATCAGATATATAATTTGCAAATGTTCTTCCTTCATTCTGTGGGTTGCATTTTTACTCTGTTGACAGTGTCTTTTGATGCAAAAAAATGTAATGTCCATGAAGTCCATATTGTCTTTTTGTTGTTGTTGTTGCCTGAGCCTTTGCTGTCATAGCCAGGAAATCACAGCCAGTCCAATATTGTTAAATTTTTGTCGTATGTTTTCTTCTAAGAGTTTTATACTTTTATATTTCATTCTGAGTTAAATTTTGTATATTTTGTTAGGTAAGGGCCCAGCTTCATTCTTTTGTAATGGATATACAGTTCTCCTAGCACCATTTGTTGAAAAGATTATCATTTCCCCATTGAATGGTCTTGGCACCCTTGTCAAAGATCAATTGACCATACATGTAAGAGTTTATGTCTAGCTCTGTGTTCTATTCCATTGGTCTATATATCTGTCTTTATTCCAGTACCACACTGCTTTGATTTACTGTAGCTTTGTCATAAGTTTTGAAATCAGGAAGTATGAGATCTACAGCTCTTTTCTTCTTTTTCAAGATTATTTTCCCAATTTAGTTTCCCTTGAGATTCTATATGAATTTTAGGATGAGTTTTTCTCTTTCTGCAAAAAAAAATATCATTGGATTTTGATAGGGATTGCATTGAATCTGTAGATCACTTTGAGTAGGTAGTATTGACAGCTTAATAATATTAAGTCTTCCTAACCGTGAACATGGGATGTGTTTCCATTTATTTATGTCTTGTTTAACTTCTTTCAGTAATGTTTTGTAGTTTTCTTTGTACAAGTCTTTCACCTCTTTGGTTAATTCCTAAGTATTTTATTCTATTTGATGCTATTGTAAATGGAAATACTTTCTCCATATTCTTTTTAGATTTTTCATTGTTACTGTATAGAAATGCAACTAATTTTTGAGCGTTGACTTGGTATCCTGCTACTTTAATAAATTCATTTATTAGTTCTACCAGTTTTGGGGGGATAGTTAGAATTTTCTACGTATAAGATTATATTGTCTGTGAACAGAGATAATTTTATTTCCGACTTTTCAATTCCCATGCCTTTTATTTCTTTTGGTTGCCTAATTGTTCTGGCTAGAACTTTCAGTACAGTGTTGAATATAAGTGGGAAAGCAGGATTTGCCTTGTTTCCTGATCTTAAAGGCTTTCAGTCTTTCCTCATTAAGTATGATGTTTGTTGAGTTTTTCATATATGGCTTTTATAACCTTGACGTAGTTTCCCTCTATTCCTAGTTTGTTGAGTGGTTTTTGTTTTGTTTTGTTTTTATCATGAAAGGATGCTGAATTTTATTTATCAAATGCTTTTTCTGCATCAGTTGAGATGATCGTTTGGTTTTTTTTCTTTATTCTATTAATGCGATTTTTATTGATTTTCATATGATGAACCATCTTCACATTCCAGAAATAAATCTCACTTGGTCTTCTTCGTATGATGTTGAATTCAGTTTGCTAGTATTTTGTTGAAGATTTTTGCATCAATATTCATACAGAATATCGGTCTGTAGTTTTCTTTTCTTTTAGTGTCTTTGTTTGGCTTTTGTATTACAATAATGCTAACGTCATAGAATACGTTATTAATAGAAAGTGTTCCCTCCTCTTCAATGTTATGGAAAATTTTGAGAAGGATTGGTGTTCATTTTTTTAAATGTTTAGTAGAATTCACCAGTGAAGCCTTTAGGTCCAGAGCTTTTCTGTGTTGGAAGATTTTAAATTACTGATTCAATCTTCTTACCAGTTACAAGTCTATTCAGTTTTTCTACTTCTTCATGATTTAATCTTCATAGGTTTTGTGTTTCTAGGAGTTTGTCCATTTCATCTAGATGTCCAATTTATTGGTGCACAAGTGTTCATAGTGCTCTCTTATATTTTGTTTTCTGTAGAATGAGTAGTAATGTCCCCATTTTACCTTCTGATTTTAGTAACTTGAGTCTTCATTCTTTTTTTCTTAGTCTATCTAGTTTAAAGATTTTTCTAACTTTGTTAATATTTTCAAATTACCAACTTTGGTTTTATTTATTTTCTCTATTATATTTCTAGTCTATATTATTTCACTCAGCTCTTTAAATTTAGTTTGCTTTTTTTCAGTTTCTTCAGTTGCAAAGTTAGGTTGTTGATTTGAGATCTTTCTTGTTTTTTTAAAGTAGTTTTTATAGCTATAAATTTTCCCCTAAGTACTGCTCCCATAAGTTTTGGTATGTTGTGTTTTCATTTTCCTTTGTCTCTAAGTATTTTCTAATTTGCCCTGTGATTTCTTCTTTGATCCATTGGTTGTTTAAGACTGTGTTGTTTAATTTTCACATATTTGTGAACTTTTCAGTTTCACTTATGTTATTGATTTTTTAAAATTTCAGAATATTACTGGGGTACAAACATTCTGGTTACTTGAATTCCTTTTGTGCAATTTGAGTGAAAGTTATAAGTGTTCCCATCACCAACTTATTTAAATTATTTATGTTCTTCTTCCACTAGGCATTAAGCTCCATGAGGAAAGAGATTTGTTTTTTGATGTTTTTCAAACCACTGTATCCCCAGCTCTAGAATGGTTTTGGGCTCATAGTAAGCCCTTAATAATTATTTGTTAAGCATTCACTGAATTCAGAGCTCAAACTCATCTGAGAGCCAGTGTCCCTGAATTGTTAGGGCATTTTATTTTTGTCCATGAGCACCCAGATCTAAGGCTAAGACAGATCATTTTATTGGTCTCTTCCTTTGGAGCATTATTTTTATGGAATGTGTTTCCTTTTCTGCTCCTTTTTCTGAGTGTTTCCTAAGTGTGTTCCCCTTTCCTGCTCTTGATTTAAAAAGAGTCTAAGAATTAAGTATTTTTTTTTATCCATTCAGGGTTCAGTTCATGAAAAACAAATGAGAGAACAGATATCGGGGAGACAATAGCAGTGTCTCACACAGCTATACTGCTGTTTATAATGTCTCTATAAAGAATGAAGATATATATAGATAGATATTTACAAAGAAGATCCTGCTGTATTTATTAAAGTTAAAAAAGCAAGTTGCAAAAGAATATGCATATACACCATTATTGCTAAAAAAAAAACAAAACAAAAAACAAAAAAGTAAGTGCTGTAAATTTACATCTGTATGTGCATGAAAATATTTTGGGAAGGTTATACACTAAATTAGAATACAGCTAATAATATAGTGAAAATCATATTATAACTAATAAATGGGGATTGCATCTAATAATAACAGAAAACATTTACATGATATCCACAATAATGCCAGGCACTGCTGCAAGTGTTTCATAGACATAAACCCATTTAGTTGTCAAAACCACTTTATAAGGTCTCACTAACCTTATCTTTAATTTACAAATGAGGAAACTGATATATGAAGAGTTCAATAATTTGTCAAAGGTAAAAGATCTAATAAATGCTGGTGGTGGAGTTTGAACCCAGGCAGTCAGGCTCTAAAGTCTATGCCCTTAACCTCAACAATATATAAGTTACAAATATATATTGTTTTATAATTTGAAAAAAATAAAGCAAGCGATCACCTCTCATTAAATCCATCCCAAAATGGCAGTAGCAGTAGTAACAGTAACAACCAAACAAAAAGAGGATGGGACTGGCCAGGCACAGTGGCTCACGCCTGTAATCCTAGCACTCTGGGAGGCCGAGGTGGGAGGATCGCTCAAGGTCAGGAGTTCGAAACCAGCCTGAGCAAGAGTGAGACCCTGTCTCTACTAAAAATAGAAAGAAATTAATTGGCCAACTAAAAATATATAGAAAAAATTAGCCGGGTATGGTGGCACATGCCTGTAGTCCCAGCTACTCGGGAGGCTGAGACAGGAGGATCGCTTGAGCCCAGGAGTCTGAGGTTGCTGTGAGCTAGGCTGACGCCACGGCACTCTAGCCTGGGCAATAGAGTGAGACTCTGTGTCAAAAAAACAAAAAAATTAAAATTAAAAAATTAAAAATAAAAAAGAGGATGGGACTGATTCTAAGCAAAACCTGGCTGCCAGTGGAGACTGTCTTCATCCTCCCTCCAACCCCTTTACCGTGGTGTGTTTCCATCTCTGTAAAAGCCCAGGTTTTCCATGCAAAAGATGGAGATGCCCTGGGAAAAAAAAGAAATGATAGTATATTTAAATAAATATTAAAAATAAATAAAAAAGAAAAAAATAAAATAAAAGCCCAGGTTCTCCCCATGCACATACCCCACCCAGGCAAGCCGCTCAGGATTCTAAACTCCCCTTTTTCTGACTTCCCACGTCCTCTCCCACCTGAACATAGCTGTCCACCCACTTGACAGGGATGCATTTTTCTTCACAAGTTGGTAACTACAAAATAATGGGATGTTGTTTGCCCAAGGTGGTGGGAAAATTTGAGAGCGTGGAGAAAAGAACCCTATCACTCCCAGGCCTCCAGAAATACCCACCCTCTGCACTGCGGCGAAGATCCCAGGGCTCTGCCCACTGCTGCTCATGTGGTTCCGCCTTGGTGGGGACGCCGTGACGGTCTCATTCACGGTTTATAGGTGAGGAGACGGAGGGTGAGTGAGGACAACTGATCTGGCCGCCACAGGCTCGCTGCTCAGAGCGGCAGGGCTCATTTGCTCAAGCCTGATTGTCTTTTCCTCAAACCGTAGCAGCCTCCTTTTATATAAACTCCACGTATCTTACCAATGAAACTGGTGGCTAGAATAGTGAAACTTCATCATCGCTGCTGGAAAAATAAACCCTGAGGGTGAAGGAAATGCAGAGTGGATCGAGGGGAGTCAGTTACGTGGAAATGTGTTCATATACAGTGGCGCAGTTTGGTCATGACGATCTAAATGTCCTTTTAACCTCAGTTCCTCTTCGGTTTTGACACAGTCTGTCGGTATATACCAAGTGCTGGAAACTGGTCACTCCTGAAGCTCTGTGTGTCCTTCTTTCATGAATACTTAGCTTCTCTGTTGTTTTATCCAGAAATGAAAGATTGTTGGAGCTGACTGCAGTTATTCGATAATACTGTTTGTTGTGTTACAAGTACGTGTATATATAAAAATTTAGTATAACGGAAAGATAAGTTTTAAAGGCAGAGAAGGCTCTTATAAAAACAAAACTTGTGTCCACAATGCATTGCAGAGAGTTTGTTGGTTTAAGAAATGCAAACATAGAAAGTGTTTAGAAACCTGACCATAAAATGATGCCAGGCAAGTCTTTGTTCCTGCAATAAACCTCAGTCAAAACGGCAAACAAAGACTCTCATAAGGTTGCTCAACTCTACATTCCCTGAGAAGGTTTTTATACCTGAAGGAAAAGTTTCTGAAGTTGAATATCTTCCCTGACGCTTATTTCTACCACCCTGGTCCCCCAAGTGTGGTCTGAACGAGTTGTTGAAGGGTATTAGATAATCTAAGCAGGTTTTAATTGACGCGATCTGAGGTGGTATGTTTTAAAGGGCAGCAACCGGCACATCTGCGAAACATGTTACACTGATGTAGGGATTGAGTCCTGGAATGTGGAACTAAAAGGAACCTGAGAATACGTTTCAGAGATATTTCTTAGCCAAAGGTCAGGAAAGATTCCCGTCTCCTGGCTAGGATCCCACGTACTTGATAGATTATTTTTATAAGGTAAAAGAGGTTTAGAACTTAAAAAGGCGAACGCCAATCAGAACGGGCTTTCAACAGTGTCCTTTCTATTTTCAAGGTGATGCTGAGAGGTGACTGGACACTCCCCACGGTGGCTTTCAGCTCTCTGCGAGTGGGGTTTCTCTGTGCACCATTCCACACAGCCCAGGAGTAGACAGCCCTTCACCCCTCTGCCCTCAGCCTCCCAGCCCTTACCCAACCACTTCTCCATGCATGTGTCCATCAAAATACTATGTTATATGCCTTAAATTTCTAAAAAAAATTTAAAAAGGAATGGCCACCATGGTTGCTACACAGCCTGCTCCCTGCCTCTCCCTCACGAGGTAACCTGCGTCCTCCTTTTGTATCCAAAATAATTCATAGTAACGACACCCGATTGTAACTTGTCCTTTAAATGTGGGGCCCTGGGAACCAGGCTTCCTCCACTTTCCAGTGAGAATATGACACATTAACAAGCACCCCCAAATTCTCATAACATAGATCAAGACACGGAGGCCACAGAACGCCTCGCCAATTCCGTCTCTCTCCTTGCGTAGATTCTCTCTCCGTCTAGAGCTCAAGTGGGTTACTTTTGGGACACTTAATGGCCCAAACCTCGTGAAACCAGGTGCTTTTAGGTACCATTTGTCAAAACGAACTTCTTTCTGGATGAAGGAAGAATTGGTACCAGGCAGATTGTTCAGAAGCTTATTCGCCTGTGAGTCTGCATTGTGCAAAGATCAATCTAGCACAACTTCCAAACTGACGTTGGAATTACCTTTACAGCATTCTGCACCGATGTTTGATGACGGAGCCTCTACCTAGACTCCTGAAGTTAGTGGGCCAGGGAGAGAGGAATGCTATCACTTTCTGAAGTGCCGTTCACATTCTCGAGGCAGTCTCTTTACATTGAACCATGAACTCCTGCACGATCTCGTTCCTTCAGTTGTCTTGGCTTTGTTTCTGGAGTCGGCCAAGAGAACGCCCTCTCTTTATTTCCACTTGCATACATTGTGACCCGAACATTTTTTTTTTCCTGTGCCAACTTTTTACAGGCCCTTTTGTAAAGTTCTGCGTTCTCGGGAAGTGGCGTCAACATTGAAGATGTCTCACATATCAGTTACCAGAATTGTATTAACTGTAACTTGAAATAAAATCACTTCTGCAAATAGCAGAGACGAAGATGAAAATTAAGCTTCCAGCTTGAAGCAAATCCATTTACACACACACACTGCCCTGGTGTCTACCACGGCTCTGATTTCATGGTCTGTGGCTCAGTTTTGGCTTCCAAAATTTCGCATTGCTGTGGGGAGCTAGCTCATCCTTGAAGATATTTAGCTTTCTTACTTTAATACTTTATATAAAACCTGAGCTACATGTGAGGCTTCCTATTTATCTCAATATCTCCTCAGCATGTGATTTTTTAAATTACAACTTTCCATTCAACAGTTCTAGAATTTTGAAATAACAAGATATGCGTAGTATTAAAGATAAGCCATGAAAAATATTAGTTGAAATTTATTAAATCCGCCACCGACTTACTCCTCATGGGTCCTGATTGTGAATTGAAAAGAAAAACCGCAATCATGTGTGATTATTTTCCATTTCATTGAGATTTAGGTAGAACCCACTGAGCATGAGGGGTAATTAGTTTTAATGATAAGGACAAACAAAATTGGAGGTGTTTCACTTACTAGTTAAAACTCTTCCCTTGATTGATTTATTTATTTATTGAGATAGAGTCTCACTTTGTTGCCCAGGCTAGAGTGCCATGGCGTCAGCCTCGCTCACAGCAACCTCAATCTCCTGGGCTCAAGTGATCCTCCTGCCTCAGCCTCCCGAGTAGCTGGGACTGCAGGCATGCGCCACCATGCCCGGCTCATTTTTTCTGTATATATTTTTAGTTGGTCAATTAATTTCCTTCTATTTTTAGTAGAGATGGGGTCTCGCTCAGGCTGGTTTCCAACTCCTGACCTTGAGCGATCCGCCCGCCTCGACCTCCCAGAGTGCTAGGATTACAGGCGTGAGCCACCGCGCCCGGCCTCTTCCCTTGATTTAAAAGCAAACGTACCCAGGAGTTCTGAACTCTGTTTTCATACATTCTACCTCCAGGGTTGAAGACCAGCTTCACAACCCGGGATGCCAGCAATGCGATGTTTTAAAGAAGCCATGGCAGTGCGGCGCCACTTAACTCACTTGTGAGAAGCGGTTCATTCCCCCGTCTCTCTTGCTCAGAGTTTGTAGGATTCTGACCCCCACACACCACTTCCTAAGAACACGTCATGAAGACACCCTGACTCTTTTTCCTTATTGACAATAACCCTGCAGCGGCATTGCTCGTAACGAAGGAAAAGAAACCTCAGCAGAATGTCTCACTTGTACACGCTTCCATTTAACAGAAAAGATGACTCCGCAAGCCGAGAGCTCTGGCGCGGAGGCCCCAAGCTCGGAGGAAGAGCATCAGATGAGGAGGATGATGGCAAAGCGGGCAAAAATCATCAAGGAGCTGATACAGACGGAAAAGGATTATCTCAACGATCTAGAGCTGTGTGTTCGGGAAGTGGTTCAGCCTCTGAGAAACAAACAGGTAAATGCAAATGTGAGGTGGTTTTTATTTTTTCAATCCCTCCCACCCCCTCCACGGGGAGCTCCATTAAACCTGTGACTATTTAGCTAAGTACAGTTCAATATGGAAATTAAACGGAATTTAAGTCAACACTTTTTCTTGGGTAGGATTAGCCCCAGACAAAACGTAAAAAGTGTTTATAAGTTAATCATCTTCCTCCCTCCTTTTAACCGAGGCCTTTTTAAGGGAATTTTTTAAACAGAGAACTAGAATAAAGGTACAAGGATGGTGCACACACAAACACATGGCTGTTTCATTTACTGAACACATATTTATTAAGTGCCTGATAGGTGATCAGCACTGTTCTCAGCACTGTGGTCACAGTCTAGCACGGAGTCCTCCCCTTGTGGGGTTTACTTCCTGGTGCAGGAAGGGAGCAGTCGGACATAGGCAGTAAACACACAAGCAAACAAAGCGGAAGCCTATCAGATGGTGAGTACAGCCCAGAAACCAAAGCAGAGGAAAGGGATCGAGTGTGGGAACAAAGGGGCGATTGTTCTATGTCAGACAGAGTGGAAAATGAAGACTTCTCTAATGAGGGACGTCTGAGCAGAGAACGGCAGGTGGTAACAGAATGTCCAGGTAGAGCAGAGAACAGGAGCAAAGACTCTAAGGAGTAATGACCTCGTTAGGGTTGTAAGTGGTCCTCCTCCCCGGTTCAACGTGTATTAATAGAAAAACCCAAACTAGAAAGTGAAAATGATCAGTAATCCCACCACTCAAATATCATCCACATGATGGAAACATCCCTTCAGACATCTATGTGAACATTTACATACATACACACAAGCATATGAATTTTTACGTAAATATGATCAAAATTACACGTTATCTTGTACCATACTTGTTTCACTCAGGACTTTGTTATATGTATTATCTTTTCATGACCACTAATACTTTTAAATGTTTTTCTACTATTACTGATGCTGAGATGTACTTATGCTTTGGGTGTTTATCCCTTTATCTCCTTAGAATAAATTCCTTGGAATAAAACTGCTAGGTGAAAGGGAGGGCATATTTAAGATCTTGACAAAAATTTCCAACTACCAACCGGAAAGTCGTTACTATTCTAATTTTCATTCCCATTAACAGTGATTGAGACGGCATTTTCTCTGCCATCTTCTTGAATTCTGAGCATTGTTAATTTTATAAATGTTTCCTTAATTCCTTCTGACAAATATCTTCTTGTATATTCATTAGCCTTTTTTATTCTTTTTAATCTCTAGTTATATCCATGTCTTTTGCCCTTTTTTAAAATTATATTTTATCTTTTATTATTTTACAAGACCTTTTTGTACATTAGGAATATTCTTTTTCTATCCCCCATGTTGCAATAACTTTCCTTAAGAATTGCATTCTAATTTTAAGATGTATATCTTTTTATGTTTAAGTGGTCAACTACATCCAACTTCATCGATTCTGGGTTTGACATCTTAATATGTGATTACAGAACATCGCCAGCCAGTTGTCCCAACACCAATTATTAAATTGTCCCTCCAGTACCTACAACATTCAGAAGCAGAGTTCATAGTTCTTAATACAGGACTCTTCTCAGAAATATTAGAAAAATCATCTGGCCTGCAAATTAGGGAAAACCAGTATAGGTCAAGGGACCTTTGAAATAAAAGTTGTTTTTTAGTTTAAGACAATGTATAAAGAAGAGGAACAAAGGAGGCTTGGAGGTCTTTTCCTTCATAGAAGTCACTTTAGTGTTGCCCCGTCGTGACTTTTTTTTTTTTTTTTT
>VBSM01002912.1:343200-356950 GCA_008086735.1 Cheirogaleus medius
GTTGGCCAATTAATTTCTTTCTATTTTTAGTAGAGACAGGGTCTCGCTCTTGTTTAGGCTGGTTTCGAACTCCTGAACTTGAGCAATCCTCCCTCCTCAGCCTCCCAGAGAGCTAGGATGACAGGTGTAAGCCACCGCGCCCGGCCCAGACCTGAGCATGATGTAGTGCGTGGAACTGCCTTCCAGAAGGGGTAGATGGCACCAAGGTTCTGTTAGATTAAGTCAGGTGACAGCCAAAGCGAATTTTCCCTGTACGGATTCCAATATTAATGACTAGGGCAAGTGCAGAGAATACAGAAGTGGCCCCCATTTGAACCTGGATTTACTGCCAAACTGCACCAAATGAAAACACTGAAGTCTCTTCTAGAAACAATTTCCCGAGGAGCATTTCATGGATGGTGATCACCACAGCCCTCGAAGGCAGTGCTGTTTGTTTTCTTCCTTCTTCTACAATTGTTGTATGCATGTTACATACATGTATCTGGAACTTTTAAGTTGTGTGATTTTGATCATCAAATAGGGAGTCTGAAAATACAGTTCCGAATTGAGGTTAGGGCAGCAATAGCCAACTGAGGGTTTTAAATTCCTCGGGTCTTAGAAGAAAAACAATGTTTATAATTTGTCAACACTTTTATAATAAAAATCCTTAAAAATATGAATAACTTTAACTCGGTAATTATGCTTATGAAATTTATTGTAAAGAAATAATCATGAGTGTGAACAAGACTTTAGCTAGGAGAGCTATTTGTAACAGTGCAAATGGCAACCTATCTATATTTCAAAGATTTAGTGCCTGGTTAAGTAGACTACAGTATTTCCCCATAATGTTACATCGAAACGGTGCAATTGGAAAAAATTAATGACATGAAAAGATGTTCATGTTAAGTTGTTTAGTTAAAAAGAATTAAACTCTATTTGAGGTATTTGATTGTTTGTATTGATGTGTATATGCACACACACACACACGCACACAGAAGCAATCTGGAAGGACATACCTGAAAGTGTCGTCCCTGGTCATTGCTGTGTGGTGAAATTATAGGTGATTGTATTTTCCTTCTTTCACCTACCCATCCCTAATTTTCTACAGTAAACATGAACTACTTTTATGATAATTGTTTATTATTTTAAATATAGTTTGTTCCTAGACTTCTTTTCAGTGTTCACTTTTAAAGGTGTACGCAGCTGGAGGTCTGCAGGTCACCTGAGGACGTCTGGTTCTTCCTCCCCGAGCCTGGGTTAGGCTGACTCACCCAGTGCTCATTAAACAGGAAACCGTAATCAGGCTCTTCCCTGGGGGAAACCGAGGGAGGGGCTTGGCCTCTGTCCGCAAATCTGCCAGGTATCCTAATGGCTGGACTAGGCATAACAGTTTCTCTGTGCAGATAAAATTAAGTAGAATACTATAAAATATCCACTTAATATGATATTTTGAACAATTGAATTAAGTAATTTTGATTTTTTTTTTATTTAAATCACTTTGGATCTTTGCATGCTTTTTGTTCGGGGCCCAGTGGAATGAATCCAAGTAATATCCATTTTTAGCTCCCACTGGAGTGAATAGATCATTTGAATTGCAGAGATTTGGTCCCATTCAAATCGTTAAACTTTTATTGAGTAACTACATATTAATACATGTCTGGCACCGTATTAGACACAGTGGGGTTTTCAAATAACTCATAAAAATGAATGTCCTGAAGGAACTCACAGTTTTGACGTAGAGACAGATAAATTAATGAATATCCCTGACATATACTCTGGGCTTCCATCCAAGCAGTAAGGAATACAGAGTAAGAGCCATGGGAGTGTGGGAGAAGGAGAGGTTAATTCTAACCAGGCTCAGGAAATGTTTCTTGGAGGAAGTTAGATTTTGGCTAGAATCAAAAGAATATTTGTCCCTTCTGGTCATAGGTAACAGAGATAAAATTCAAACTAGCTTAAATAAAACGGCAATGGATTGGGTAGGTAATGAGGGTGTCTTGCTGTGGGCAAGGTTAGATCCAAGGGCTAACATCACGTTGCCAGGCTACGTTTTCCTCCATGTGACTTCATCACAGCCAAGTTCTCCACAAAGATGATTGTTGAAGACAGAAATTTACATACTGTCTTAGTCCCTTTGGACTGCTATGATATAATGCCATCAGCTAGGCAGCTTAAACAACAGAAATTTCTTTCTCACAGCTCTGGAAGCTGGGAAGTCCGAGATCAAGGTGCTAGGAGATTCAGCGTCGGGGGAGGGCCTGCTTCAGGGATGGCCTCGCATGGAGGAAGGGCTAAGGGGTCTCTCTCAGGCCTCTTTTATAAGGGCACAAATCTCATTCATGGCGAGGGGGCGGGACACTAGCATTTAGATCATAGCACATACTTAGGCTTCTAATCCGGGCCCTCTGTTTCCCAATAACCATTTATTAAAAGCCAGTGAAGATTCTTATTGTCTCTGCTTGGGAATCTGTCCATCCTGGGCCAACCACCGTGGCTAGGACTATAGGACACACTTATGGGCCAACTAGGTCATATGCCTGCCACTGTAGGGAGTGGGGAGGTGGCCGAAAACTCCACCAGGATGCGATAGAGATGACAAAAATCTCCCTCCCCTCAAAATGCAAAAGAAAAGGCAGAGAGATTAGCAAAACTCCTGGGCAAACACTATCACTGCCAGATACCCTTTCAGATGGGTGGAATGTTGTAAGGTAATATGAGGGCAAAGCATTTTTGAGCAAAGGAAAAGAGCTTGGGCTAGGATGTAAAAGCAGGAAAATTCAAGGAATGCTTTAGAAACAGTGAGTAGAAGGTGTTTGTGGGGTACAAAGTAATTCTGTACCAATGATTATAGTCTCCTAATTAATGTAATTTAATATGTATGTTTTTCTTTACTTAGACTTTTATACCTGTAAAGTTTTGCATATATATTCAATTAGAAATGCAGTAATACTTTAAAATTGTTTTTAACTGACAAGTAGAAATTGTATATATTTTTGGTGAACAATATGATGTTTTGAGATATATATGTGCATATATATGTAGAATGGCTAAATCAAGCTACTTAACATATGTATTAACTCACATACTTAGCATTTTTTTTGTTGTGAGAATACTTAAAATCTCCTCTCTTAGCAATTTTCATGTATATAATATATTGCTATTAACTTCAGTCACCATGATGTACAATAGATCTGTTGTACTTATTCCTTAAATGTTGTGTCCTTTGACCTGCTTCTCCCCAATCCTGCCACCCACCAGCCTCTGGTAACCACCATTTTACTCTGTATTCCTATGAGTTGGACTTTTTTACACTCCTCATATAAGTGAGATCTTGTGGTATTTGTCTTTCTGTGCCTGGCTTATTTCACTTAGCATAATGTTCTCCAGGTTTATCCATGTTGTTGCAAATCACAGGATTCCCTTCTTTTTTTTAAGGCTGAATAGTACTCCATTGTGTATGAATACCATAGTTTCTTTATCCATTGTCCTGCTGAAAGACACTCAGGTTGATTTCTGATCTTGGCTGTTGTGAATAACACTGATTGGACATGGAAGAGCAGACATTTCTTCCACATACTGATTTCAGTACCTTTGGATATATACCCAATGGTGGTATTGCTAGGTCACATGGTAGTTCTATTTTTAATTTTTTTATAAACCTCCATACTGTTTCCCATCATGGCTGACTAATAACACATTGAGCATTTTTTATATACCTGTTGGTCATTTGTATGTCCTCTTTTGAGAAGTGTCTATTTAGATCCTTTGCCCATTTTTTTATTGGGTTATTTGCTTTCCTACTATTGAGTTGTTTGAATTCCTTATATATTTTGTATATTAACCCCTTATTGGATATATAGTTTGCAGATATAGTCTCCCATTCCCTAGGTTGTCTCTTCACTTTGATGATTGCTTTCCTTGCTCTGTAGGAGCTTTTTAGCTTGATGTAATCCCAATTGTCTATTTTTGCTTTTGTTGCCTGTGCTGTTGAGATCATATCCAAAAAAATCATTGCCCAGATCAATGTCATGGAGCTTTCACTCTATGTTTTCTTATGGTAATTTTATAGTTTCAGGTCTCATGTTTAAGTCTTTACTTCATTTTGAGTTGATTTTTGTCTATGGTGTGAGATGAGGTGTGAGGTGCATTCTTCTGCATGCAAATAGTCAGTTTTCCCAGTACCACTTATTGAAGAGACTGTCCTTTCCCCTTGTGTTGTCCTGACATCTTTGTCAAAAATCAATCAACCATAAATGTATGAATTTATTTTTGGGATGTCTATTCTGTTCCATTGGTGTATGTGTCTGTTATTATGCCAGTCCCATGTTGGTTTGATTACTATAGATTTGAAGTAGATTTTGAAATCACAGAAAACTGTAGAACACTGATGAAATAATTTGAAGGAGACACAGATAAATGGAAAGATACGCTGTGGTCATGGATGGGGAGAATTAATATTGTTAAAATGTCCATGCCACCCAAAGTAATCTACAGACTCAACACAAACGCTATAAAAATTCCAATGACATTTTTCACAGAAATATGACAGAAAATTTTAAAATTTGTATGAATCGCAAAAGACCCCAAATAGCCAAAGCAATCTTGAGGAAAAAGAATAAAGCTTGGAGGCATTACACTACTTGATTTTAAAATCTAGTAATTATTTAAATGGGATTAAACAGGAACTTGCCATTTAAGTATATCCTGTGGTGAGTATTTTTGTAGAGCGACAAAGTAAATCGTCAACGGAAACATTGACTTTTAGCTTTTGTGTTTTGTAAGTTTGAATTATTATGTATTGACTTGGCTTAGAATAATGTGTACTTGGACCGTCTTTTTTCAAAAAATGAATTTTAATCCATTTAAAATACAATTTAACTCAAGCTTTTAGAACACTGCCTGTTTTTAGTAAATGATTAATAAATATAGAGAGATGCTTCCTTGAATTTATATCAGTAATCATAAAATCATCCATCAGTTTTAAAAGCCTATTTAGACCAGGCATTTATTTGTTCCTTGGCATAGCAGTGACTGAATATGAATTCGTTTTATGGTTCACACAATCCCCATGGGTACATGGTGATACGGGAGATTGAAACCAGGCCAATTGATGTTTTAATCCTTTCTGTCCTTCAGGAAGAAAAGGAATTAAAATCTATATTTTTGTTATTTAGTATTTGTTGCACCGAGCTAAGATTAGAGATAAAACGTAGAGTTAGCGTCTTGCTTAATGGATTTATAATCTAAATTAGACAGACATGCAGGATACTGACCTTGGGGAAATACATTGTAGAAGTGACAACTTAGTGAAAACCTTAAGAAAAAAACAAAAATCAAAACAGAGGTATCAAAGTACTGTGTTATTGTTATTTTCTGGGTATGGACTAAGGCATGGAACTAAAAGGTCAATTTCTTTTTTTTTTTTAAACTGGAGTATAAAAGGTCAATTTCTGATTCTAGCTTCATCTTGAACTGCTTGCATAATTTGGCGCGTGGCACCTCTTTTCACTCTGCATTATTGTCCCTATCTTCAGAACGGCCCATACTTTACAGAGAAGTTGGAGTAATATAGGAAATAATAAAAACGAAATACTTCAAGTTACTCAGAATTAAGTTTCCACAACAAAATGAAATAATAATGGGAATACACTGTGTGAATTACATCAGATCATTTATCTTATAAAGTAAATAAACTAGGACATGAAATTTTATATATTAAAAACTTCATTTCAAAAATTATTTGAAGAAATACACAACCAGAACATATAAAATAAATCAATTTATAAAAATTCGATTCATATAAAACTTTTGGAAAACATTTTATACTATGCAATGTTATACTTTTGTGGATTTAATTAATACCCACTGTTATTTATTCTTGAGAATAAATAATGCATTGAATCAGTACTACTGAGAAATATGTGACTATTGAGCCATTGATAATGGTAAATGATCATTAAATGATAATTTTATAAGTTGATTAGCTAATAATTTATCATTAAATAATTAAAAAGAGCCATATAGTTTTTATATGCTTTTTAGATATTTTGTATAATATTAAGTATACTTTGCAATATAGAAATTGGAAGTCTTGAACATCCCTAGATTTCAGGCAAAAGAGCCACATGTGCACCCTCCTATTGAAGCGAGCGCTTAATGAAGGAGCATTCTGTGAGACACTGGACTAAAGGCCCTAAGAGCTAACAGTGACTGCAACGTGATAACTAGCATGGGGATGCAGGCAATTTCAGAACACATAAAAATTGTCTGTCTCACAGTCCTTGAGACCAAAAAAATAAAAAATTAAAAAGTTGTCTGATTCTATACTGAAGTAATCCGCTGCACACAGTCGTACAGATTTAATTCCAAATGAAGCCGGGAGTTACCTTGAAAACAGGACTGATGAGAGCGAAGTGCGGAGTCTCCCAAGGCGGCTGAAAGAAACGTGCACGGCAAAACGTGCTGCGCGGGGGGTGACCGACCACAGACAACCGTCACCACATTTTAAAATGGTGCAACTTGAGGTTATGCTTCCAAATTCAATGACAGAAGATGCTTACCAGAATAATACGGGTCCAATATGGGGAACGACAGATGAGCCAGTGTCAGAGAAGAATGAGATAAAAAGGTGTGCAGGTTGCCTCCTCCCTCCCCCATAACCGGACCCAGCACGCGCCTACGGAAACTGACGCTGAAAGGTGGGAAAGAAGCTGCGATTGTTGGCGTTTATCTCCAGAATTCCTCCAGCTCTGCCTCTTATCATATATCCCTTCTTCCTAATTTTCCTTAATTTTTTGTCCCTTCTTCTTTAACCGGACTCCTTTTCTCTCTCTCACCCCTAATTTTGATGATCTGGCTTTAATCCAGCAACTCTGCTTTTCACTTTGGAAGCCCCTCCCTAGCACCTGTGAGCTCGTGCACAGTAAGTCAGGAGCGAAAGGAACCCACTCCTGCACCTGGCAGTCACCCAGCAGAGTCTGCCCAAGTGGTCATGCCCCAACCAGACACTATCTGATTATGGAAGATCTAAATTAAACCCAGGGTAAACATTTTAAATTAGACCCGGCAAAATCAGAGCTCATATCTCACTGATAGTCATCTGAGGATGTTTGGTCTTCCACCTGCTAATCACCCACTACCTGGACAGAGTCTAGCTTCTATTATAATTCTTGGTACATAGTAGGTGCTCAGGAAATATTTGATGAAAGGATGGATGCATGAATAAATATATTATTATAAGTTCCATCTATAAGATCTAAGAATGATTACACTGGTCATTGAGTCTGTGCATGAAATTACAAAATATGATGAATCCTTAATTAGTAGAATATGTCTGATGAAGATTTCCATTTATATTTATTGCAAGAAAAAAAAAACATGAAGCAACCCAGCTCTTCTACTTGTCATCACTTTTTGAACATCTGGGGTTTAAAAACAGCTTTGAAAAGAGTTACTTGCCTAGGATAAGGTCTGATTTCTGCTGTATCAGCAGTAAAGTATTCAAATTCTTACACACTGGTAATACCTTCATGGAGGGTAGTTAATAAAAACACCAGTTAGGCCCAAATCTTCTTCTCATTCTGGTTCTTATAGGAATATGTAGATGTACATTCAACTCAAAACATATTCCAAATGAAGAAAAAGACAGAGGTAACAGATGTACTATCCCAGCTTCCTAGATGAAAAGCTGGGCTCTAGAAATCCTCGGTAAGAATGTCTACGGGAAGGGCTGCTGGAGGCAGCATGGGCCGGCATATAAACACTCACTGTTTAGCAGGAGGGAACATCCTACGGGGCCTTTCTCTCCGTCAGCCGGTGCTCAGTGTCTGTGTCTCTGCAGATCGCTCGGCTGGACGTGGACAGCTTGTTCGGCAACATCGAATGCGTGCGTCAGGTGTCGGCCACGCTGCTGTGCTTGCTGGAAGAGGCCACGACAGGCGTGGAGCCCGCCACGCAAGTAGTCGGTATGTCTGTTCCCTTCTGGAGTTCCACGGCACAACAGGAGAGAGCGTCTAATACCCCGCCCCCGTTTGCTTGGTTTCTGACCCATCATGCTTCCCGGGAGACACGTAAATGCTGAGCCCGTCTTCAGGCTCACTGTAATTACACAGACTCTGTATTTATTTTCCAATGGGCTTATATCCACTTGCTGAAGTCCCTTCAATGGCACAGAACACACCGTTTGCTTTTTAATTTCCAATCTTTAAATCTCCTAGCCTTCCAGATGTTCTTTAATTATGTTAACTTGATTCTCAAAGAATTGTTTAAATATTTTAATAGCTTTACTGATTTTAGTTCTAGTTTTTTAGATCTTATGCCTACGAATCAATTGATTTTTAGATCGCAAATTTTTTACATGAGGAGTTTATAATGACATAGAAAACTTACACAACTACTTTTTCCATGCTTTTCCCTTATTTCTGTGTTATTTACCATCCAAATATGTTTTTACTCTCATAGATATATTTATTTTCTTACTCTGGTAAGAGTTCCAAAAATAAAAACAGAGAACATAATTTGAAAAGTATTGAGCGAAATTTGTATTCTCTCCATTTCTTGGAAGTGCCAAGGGAGTGCTGCGCTGTGAACTCCTCCAAGGCAGTTTGCACATCTAAGACATCACACAAATAGCGCCATGCAGGCTAAGAATTCTTTTTAAAAAATTACCATTTTTCTATTTAACACATAGTATACAATATATACTCATTACAAAAATATGAAAACAATTCAGAAGCACACAGAATAACAATAAAAACCCTTTCCATACACCCCTCCAAGCCCACTGTCTTGCCCACAAGTAACTGCTGTTGTCAGTTTGATGCTGGTCCTTTCTTTGAGATACACACACAGATACAAACAAACACCTTCAATCTTTACTGATCATGTCTTTATTTTTTAGACATTATTAATAATGCTAAAATGGCATGAAATCGGTCTCGTTTCGTATTTACGGAGGCTCAAAGTTTAATAAGCAAGGCTGGGCTGGGCGCGGTGGCTCATGCCTATAATCCCAGCACTCTGGGAGGCCGAGGTGGGTGGATTGCTCAAGGTCAGGAGTTCGAAACCAGCCTGAGCCAGAGCAAGACCCCGTCTCTACTATAAATAGAAAGAAATTAATTGGCCAACTAAAAAAAAAAAAATATATATATATATATATAAATTAGCAGGGCATGGTGGCGCATGCCTGTAGTCTCAGCTACTCGGGAGGCTGAGGCAGGAGGATCGCTTGAGCCCAGGAGTTGGAGGTTGCTGTGAGCTAGGCTGACGCCACGGCACTCTAGCCCGGGCAACAGAGTGAGACTCTGTCTCAAAAATAAATAAATAAATAAGCAAGGCTGATCTTATACAAGAGTGAAAGAAATAACTTGGCTCTTTGTAGTGTGTTTACAGACTAAATGGTCAGCCTATTCAAAAATATTTTTCCCACAGACAGGTCTAAATATAATCATTCCTTCTGTTTAAATGTCTCCAATAAATTGTAAAAATATTTTCTCACAGAAGGACCCATTACCATTTTAGTATGGATTCGTTGGCTGTTCATTTATTAATGCAATCAATGAATAGTTATGAAGTAGCAGCATATTCAAAGGGCAGGTGCTGTATGGCATTGTGGGGTATCAGAAGGTGGACAAGATCATCTCTGTCCTTCAAAAACTTGCAATCAAACAGCTCCTTGAAGGTATGGCTCTAATACACTGTCAGAGAAATTTCCACACTACTACAGAACCTCAGAGGATAAAGAGGGCATTTCTAGATGAGAAATCAAAGAAGGAATCTTAAAGAAAATGTTACTTGGGCTTAAAGGTCTAGGTAAGATTTCAACAATAGGGCCCAGGTTGGGGAGAAGATTCCAAGTGGAAGAAACAGCATCAACAGCAAATGCCAAGCAAATGCCAGACGCCAAGCGTGTTCAGAAAACGATGTGTGATCTAGCGGGAATGAAGGGTGGAGTGAGGGAGAAGTAAGGGATGAACCTGGAAGTACAGAATAGGGACAGCCTGTGCTTGGAAGGGAAGTTTGGAATTTACTGTGCAGGTAATAAGAAGCCATTAAAAGGTTTTTTATTTTGGCAAGGGCATGATGAGACACAAAAGAGTCTGGAGAAAGAAAACTGTGGGAGATATGAAGAGAACGGATAGAAGAAGGAATTGAGTCCTAGAGCAGTAAATGGCTTGTTATAAATAATACAGCCATGTGGCAACAAGCGTCTAGGCTTAGGTAGATACAGTGAGAGTAGAAAATAAAAGTTCATTTCGAGAGAAATGTGGAAGAAAGCATAAACCGGATTTAGTGGTTGGTTCATGGGCTGAAGTGAGAGACCATTCCAGGTTTAAGGTGACCATATATCCTGGTTTGTCTAGAACATACTGGCTTTAGCCTATTGTGTAAGCATTCTGTCCAGTTTAGCATTTGTCCTGGATTTTTCCTTTCTAAAGGAGTGTCATTATCATTAGATGCATCACAAGAGGTTTTATAAAGGCCTTTTACGTCATACTTCAATTTCTGACGTGGTCTGATTTAACAGGGTGTAAGGCACGTGTGTGCAAGTTATCGGAGTTCTCACTGTGGCACGTGGTGAACTCTGAATATATAATTAGAATTTTAATGACTTCTATTTATCAGAATTTTCTCTGAGCTTATTAAGTGCCTCTTTGCCTACAGAAAGAGTATTTTTCAGTTTAAACTATTACGGTTTATGAATTTGAGCAGTAAAATAAATAATGCTAGTATTGAATTATAACCCACAGAATAAAATAAACATCAGCAAGTCCATACAGATACAAATAAACTGGGAGACAGGACAGCTCTTCCTTATAGCAGATTCAACAAATAAATACAGAGAAAAATAGAAAAATCACCAATAGGCAAACACCACATTTGTAACTGTTGCAGACAAAATCTACTGATTGACGCTAGGGTCGGTGGGTGGAAGAGGAGAAATCTACCTGTCATCGTCTCAAAGTTTCTCTGTAAGTAATTACTAACCTCCAAGAGAAAGACAGTAACTTCACAGTGAGAAACCCAGAAGAGAAACCCACTTAACCAAGTGATCAATGTCAACAAACCCAGGGAAGAACACACACTCATGTCATGAACTTCATACACGAGAGGGACATTGTGTCTGTGATATTCTTGCTCAAAACGTAAGTAATCGTGATCAATCGTAAGAAAATGTTAGACATCATTAGACAAACTCAAATAAGAAAACACTTGACAAAGTAACTGATCAATACTCTTCTGAAGTATCGAGGTCATAAAGGATAAGGATAATGAACTGTTACAGACATGGGGAAACTAAGGCAGAGTAGCGAGCTCGAGGGGGAGTTTGGACACACCCTAGAATGGTAAAAGAGCATTAGTGCTGTAACCCACATTCGGTGTTTCATTTAGTTAACAGCATTGCATCAAGGCAAATTTTCTTTTTCTAACAACTGTATCATGGTTATATTAGATTTTAGCATTGAGAAAGCCAGGTGAGGAATATTCGAAAACTATCTGCATTTTTTTTTTTGCAACTTTAAGTCTAAAATTAGTTCAACTTAAAAATTTTAAAAATATGGTTTACAGAGAAGACTCAATTGAAGATGTTCACGATTTCAAATTTCCTAATCATAAATGACAGCTTTGAGGAAGATTAAAAACCATTGGTGAAAACATTCACTAGTAAGGCCATACCTGTAAAAGAATTAGTTGGAGGCTTATTTTAACATCCTCACCCTTTGTATCCGAGTTGGTCTTGTGACTTTCCTTGACCAATAAAATGAGGCCAAACGATGTTCTGCAACAGCGTCACAACTTTGTGCTCTCTGTTGGTGAGGAGGGAGGCCCAGCTACCCAGCCACCCCGAGCAACACAGCCAGGGCTCAGGCCTGTGAGGAAGGTCCCTCTCGGCAACCCACCAGCCTCCAACCAACCCCCCAGTGCAATGCCAGCAGATAAGTAAACCCCCTTCCAGTGAACCCTGCCCAACTGTCAATCCGCACAGGGGCTAGAAAACAAATGCTGTTTTAGGCCTTTACGTTTTGGGGTGATTTTTGTTCTGCAGTAATAGCTAATTAATACAGGTCACAGGGAGGGACTAATGTATTTCGACTCAGATGATGAAGAAAAGCTCGATTTAGGATGTGGCTTTTGAGCTTGAACTTGAAGGATTTAGAAAGGTGCGGCTTGGGTGCAACAGGCTTTCTAAATGAGAAACGAGGGAAAGACCTCAAGGCAAGAGAGCCTAGGAAATTCTTACACAGGAAAGCGGCAGTCCACTTCGGCTGGAGAGAGAGCCAGGGAGGCCTCCACGACCCACACGTGGTAGATACAGCAGCACAGAGCTCACTGCTAATTCCTGTCACTTAACTTTCACCAAAGCGCTTACCCCGTGCACGATAAACTGACTGTCGGTGAGTAGTAACACAACTGCTGTTGTTTTGTTGGAACACAATCGTGTTCCTATAAAATGAAAAGCACGGGTGTCCCATTTCTCTGTCCTTAGATGGCACGGATAAGAGTTGATGATTCACAGCCACAGTGCCAAAGGGGAACGTTTCCTGACACCTAGACAAACCAGGAGGAGAATCTTACTCAATAATAACCTTGGGGCTTGGATGAGGTTCAAGTTCAAACACAGAGACATATGCTTGCAGGTCTGAGAGCAGAGCGCTGAGGGAATTGTCTGGACTATCGTGCCGAGAGAGAGAGTGGATTTTAACATGTGGACTTAAGCAGAATGTCTAGAGAGCAAATGGGTTTTCAATCTTTAGAGCTGGGAGTATGAGATGTGGCTCTTGTTTCTACTTAGGTGATTTTGCATAATTTAAGAACACACAGGTTTTAATATCAGGTTGACTTGCGTTACATCCTGGCTCATCCTATTGCTAGGTGTGTGATTTTAGGCAAGTTATAAAATCTTCCTGACTTTCAGTTTCTCATCTGGAAATTGGAGGTCATAATACCGACCCCATATGGTTTTTATGAAGATTAAATAAAATCACATATGAAGAATGATAGCCCAGTGCCTATCTTTAATCAATATTTAATACATGGTGCTATAAATTGTTATTACCCTGAGAATATTAAACTTATCCACCAATTTACAAAGCTTGATTTATGAAAAAAAATGTGAATTTTTTTCAGAGGTCCTGACCATATTTTCAGATAAGTCAGATTTGCCAGATGTGTGTGGTCTCTAGATGCTCCCAGTACCTATGCATCCTGACGATTCACACATCGAATATAAGTGACACATTTTCTTCTATGAAGAGTGATTCGGTGCATCAGGGGTCATTTCTGTGTTTGGTAGCGTGCAGCGGCTGGCCCTCGGTGTAGACGGCTTGCAGGGGATCTGCCGTGGAGTGCTGCTCCCACTGCAGCACAGTCTAGTCTCATGTTGACTCCAGACTCGCTGACTCACTAAGACGCAGTGGAAATGACACTCGACAGCCACTGGGCCAAAGCCTTAACCACTTCGGGACCAGCGGCGACTGCAGCCGACAGCCACAGATGAACGCGCACAGCGACTTTAGCCGACAGCCGTGATAGGACTTTTCTAATTTTTCATTTCTCAAAATAAAATTGTGAACATTTAAAAATAATGTCATGAAAACATATATGTCTATGTTACCTATTCTGATTTACATGACAAGTAAAGCTGCCTGTAAAGTCAAACAAGCTCTCAGTGCTTTCAAGCTTTCCTCATCACGCAAGAGCAGAACGGCCGTCGTCAATGCACAGCGCACACTGCCGTGCGGACTGCGAGCGCCGCCGTGGGCGAGGCTTC
>VBSM01002912.1:357050-376091 GCA_008086735.1 Cheirogaleus medius
CCGCCTCGGCCTCCCAGAGTGCTAGGATGACAGGCGTGAGCCACCTCGCCCGGCAGCAATTGCTTTTTGTGGAAGCCAGTGATGTAATTCTTGGGTTGTGGAAATTTTTAATGAAAGAACACAGTAGTTGTATTTGTTTTATAGGGTTCCGGTGCCTTTGTGACAGGCGGCCACAAGTGGAATTACCTTCACTGGTCTGGGCTCTGTCCCTTCTCCGCTCCTAATCATCCTCTTAAACCCACACGCATTAGAGCGGTTGTCCTTCACCGCTGAAGCAACGCAGGCGAGTTACGTTACCGTGGAAACAGAATCACTTTTTGCTGCAAGACACATCGAGTCATCTGCGCTATTATGAAGCAGAATACGCTGGTAGTGGGGGGGGAGCTCAAATATTCTGCCTGCCAGTGTTATATTTGGCCTATAAGTGAATAAATGACTTTCAATTAGAGTACTTAAATATCATTTAAATTTAATAATAATTATTAGACATCCAACAGAATTTTACTTGGAAAAGAATATAAAAAAAAACCAACCTGATTCTGTTGTAAGGAGAGAGCTATAAATCCCTTCAAACTGGAGCACTTCTGTTAAAGAAAATACAAGGAGATTTGCAATTAATGGTTTTATGGTGTGTAAAGTAAGTGTCTTAGTTCTTCTTTGTGTTTCGACTTTCTGAGTTGATCCTATTGTGGATTTGTGAAGTTGTCCTTAGTTCTTTCTTTTTCTGGCCTCTTGGCTTCTTTGTAGTGAACATGCATATTTATGACTTCATCTTGCACTGGGTTGTATGTGCTCAGATCTGTTCTTCTTGACTTGCTGCTGCGTCCTCCTGGGCCTGCGGCCACTCCCTCCTCTGGGCCTTCTCTCCCTCCCCGGCCAAAACCCCAATGCTGTTCCCTGCCGAATTCTGCTCCTGGGGGTCCTGTCCCCTTCCCCTTGTGCCCAGCCTAAATCTGGCCGCTGTCCTAGTTGGTTTGCCCTTCCTGTTAACTACTGTTTCTCTTACTGTTTGTGTTGCTAACCATCTTGAAGAGCAAATCTAGAAGACCTACACCGGTAGAAGGATCAATTCTGTAAAATCCCAGAAACAAAACAAGACTCTCTCATCCCTTTAGCTCCAAAGATGATCACACCTTGAGTTTCTTTACTGGCCCCCAAAGCACTATTGAAACAGAGAAGCAAACACAAACCTTAACACACACACACACGTTACTTACATTCCCACAGAATCTAAAATACAATCACGGGAAAATTCCATGCAATGAAAAGGAAAAGAAAGTCTTCTCTTGCCTGGATATAAGTTAGAAAAGAATGTGATACTCTAAAAGTACCAGTGTTTCGATTCTAGAGATAGGAAAGCGGACCGAAGAGACAAGTGACAATCACTGAGCACCTACTCAGTGGAGGGCGTTTTCTTACATCCATAATCCCATTTAATTCTCATGTTCATCTCAATCGCTACCATAGCTACGATGATTTCCATTTTATAAACAAAATTTAACAAAAAGGTCACTCTCCAAGCTGCCACACAAACCCTGAATGATTTCCAATTGGGGGTTCAGTGTCCTCTCCTGCTGCGTCCCCCCCCCCAGTGTCCGGCAAAGCTCTGAAGTGGGTGAGGGGCTAAACCCAGTGAAAAAAAATGAGAAGAATGTGGCCCCTAATCTCAGCTTTGTCACCTCCAGATGGGACTTTGGGAAAATCATTTATTTGTTTCAAACTGAGATTTGTTCATCCTTAATTAATATGGATAAATGACCTCATATCTGTTCATGCGTGTAGGGAGCTGAGCAGTTAATATGTGCAAAACATGTTGACAATACTAAGGACACTTCCCTTTCTGTAGGAAGAATGACTTATTTCTGTTACTATCATAGGTCTAGATTAATAGGTCCACATCACTGCCAATCAATTCAGCCATCCCAATTAATCCAGCCCCCAAATCCCGATCAATCTAAACTTTGCAATGTTTTTCTTCTGTGTCTCCCAATCATCTAAGACATGCTGGGTTGGGTAGTGGATGCTCATACTCATCTCTAAGTGATGGGGTGAGTGATTAAAGCAAACTATTGTCCAATATCTACTTGAACCACCAATTATAGATCCAATTTTATCATGGTATGAAAAAGGATATTAAATGCCTAGACACAGCCCAAGTTGCTTTATGAAGATACAGTCATAACCTTGGTTCATAGTAGTATCCAGTTGCTTTTTAAAAGGAATAATGGCCTATTCTTATTATCACATGTAAGAAAATATTTTATTTCTCTAAACTCCATTGCTTGCCTCTCAAATAACCTCAGGAAATGCTAGTGGCATAAATATTGAGAAATAACTTATCTAGAACCTGAAATTTCACCTCTGATAAATGAACAAAAACTGCTCCATTTTGAGCATTTATCACAACATGCTGTGCTCTAAACTTCACATACACTACCTCTTTTAATTTTCCTAATGATCCTATGAAATTGAATTTATTATTGTCATAGATGAGGACGCAGGTTCAGAACTAAAATAACTTGCCCCAGTCACAAGGCCGGTCCGTGGCACAGCCTGACGCGAATCCACACAGGCCGACGCTCAGCTGCTGCTCTGACCACAGTCCTGCACCAGCCGGGGTGCAACATCACCTTTGAGAAAACCAGCTTCCCTCTGCTGTCTGTCTCTGTTAAGCTCTGCATCCTTTATTTTATTAAAAGGAAAGAAGGAAGGAAAAAGGGAGAGAGCAAAGAAGGAAGGGAGGCAGAGAAGAAAAAGGAAAGAAAGAAAAGAAAAGAAAAAAAAAATCACTCAACGTTTTCCGCTACTCCTGAACAACCTGGGAATGAAGTGGGACCCACCCGACTTCCTGACACTAGTTAATGTTGTTGGGCAGTAAATGTGTGACGTGCCGGTTTGGTCTGACTTCATGTCATTTTGCCTTCGTTTTGCATTTATCAGGAGAAGTATTCTTGCAGATCAAAGGGCCCCTGGAGGATACCTATAAAATCTACTGCTATCACCACGATGAGGCGCACAGTGTCCTGGAGTCCTACGAAAAGGAGGAAGAGCTGAAGCAACATCTGAGCCACTGTCTCCAGTCCTTAAAGTAAGGCCTTTCCACACAATGATTCCCATCTACTCTCAGCTGCCTGGCAGGGAGCATTTTAAATGGATGTAGATGAAAGTTCTCACATAAATCCTGTGTTTTACGAGGCTTGCTGGGAGCCCAGCTTTGCATTCCCTTTATGAAAAGCTGACATGCCAGAAGCCCTCATTGACTTTTTTTTTCTTTTTCCTCCTGCAAGGATGACTAAAAATAACATGGGAGAAGATTCAGGGCTTTATAGAGATTGAAAAATGCAATACCAAAAAATGAAATGTGGAAAAAAAACCCTTCCTTAAAGCTATGGTAACTTGCCTGCTCCCATATGGTTACAGAAATACGTGGACAGCACGTGGCCCCGTGACCACTGGAACACATGGCTTAATGAACTTAGCGGAATGTCCTGTGACTCTCTGAGTGGGCTTCCTCTTTCTCCAAACTCACTGTGGGGAGGCTGGCAAAGAGAAGTCAGGCCTTGCTCAAGTTAGTTTCGGGACAATTAGTCATGCCTTCCTTCCTCATCTCTCAGGCACCGGTGGGAGGGCTACATAACAGTGAATACCACTCACTGTGGGAATCTGAATCATATAAGAAAGTATGTATAAGATAAACACCACTTGCTATTCCACCATCTAATAATAGCCGGTTTGCATTTTCTTCTGATCTTATTTATATGCATAAATGTGGGCATGTGCTTAGAGTGATCCTTTTAAATGAAATTGATGTCTTACTATATACACAGTGTCCTACCACATAAAGCTTAAAGCCAAAATTACCACCTTTCTCCACATCTTACCCAGCGGTTCTCTTGCAGTCTTTCACTTTTGAGGATTACCTCCTGTTGCCAGGCGTGGTGGTTCACACCTGTAATCCCAGCATTTTGGGAGGCTGGGGCGGGAGGATTGCTTGAGGCCAGGAGTTGGAGACCAGTCTGGGCAACATGTGAGACTTCATCTCTTAAGAAAAAAAAAAAGAAAGAAACGGATTATCCACTCTTGAATAATATTGATTAGGCCAGCAATTAATCAACCAGGGAGAGCCACGGTGTATAGATCAACGCACACCAGTCTGACTCTTTGGCATACCTTCCTGTAGACCGTACTGGGGGCAGGGGCAGAAATGGCAATTCCAATGTGGTACAAAAGGTCTGTAGCTACATTAAAGTGAAATCAGGAGACTAAATGAGGCTACGCTGGAGGAAGTCTTTCTAGGCCAGAACTAGGCCTGAAAATAGGTTTAAACTGAGCTCAATGATTTTTTTTAAAATAGATAAATAAAATTTCAACTTTATTGCCCTCTACTGGTCATTAAATTACTAGTTTTTGACCTGGAAAAGAATCTATTTAAGTCCATAAATCACAAGCATTTATTTAGTGTTTGTACTATGGCAAGCATAGTTCTGGGTGCTGAGGAAACAAAAGTAAATAAGACTTAGAGCCTGCCCACAAGGAGCTCTATATGCTCTGATAACTCCTAAATATAATATGTAACGAGCAAGTAGTTCTAGTTAATTATGTCTCACTACTTTGTTTAGTTCAGTGTTAGCACATCAATTCAGAGAAACATGAAAGTTTGAAGTTGTATTCATCTTAATAAATTCATATAAATGTGCAGGTACTTTTTTCCTCAGGAAAAATAATAGTGTTAGCACTCTGGGAGGCCGAGGCAGGAGGATCGCTCAAGGTCAGGAGTTCGAGACCAGCCTGAGCAAGAGCGAGACCCCATCTCTACTAAAAATAGAAAGAAATTAATTGGCCAACTAAAAATATATAGAAAACATCAGCCAGGCATGGTGGCGCATGCCACTCGGGAGGCTGAGGCAGGAGGATCGCTTGAGCCCAGGAGTTTGAGGTTGCTGTGAGCGAGGCTGATGCCACGGCACTCTAGCCCCGGCAACAGAGTGAGACTCTGACTCAAAAAAATAAAATAAAATAAATAATAATAGTGTTATCCTGGGTGTCAAGGAACACCCTCCCCATCTTAAACAAGTGGCAAGATCTGATCTAATAAATGTCTGTCTTGAGCCATTTTCCTTCTTCAGGTTCTAGAAATAAAAGAGAGAAGTCTCATAGCAAATGAACAACCAGCCCCGTGGACCAGCACCCCAATGCCAGCCTGGGGGTGGGGGTCCCTCCCGGAGAGGACGCGGTTAATCGACTTGGACACACGCTCCCTTCTGCTCCCTGCCGGTGGGGCTGTCTGTTCAGAGGGGGATGAACGTTGGCTTATTGCTCATCAAGCTTTTGCCTCCTTCAAGAAGGAAACAGACCCTGCCAGAACATTCCACTTAGGCAGCATAGCTCAATATCACACCTGAAAAAGCACCTAAAAGCAGAGGTAGTTTTGAAACCTCGTAAAGCCCTAATTACTAAAAATTGCTTTCAGACTCAATGGCCTATTTGATCTTGTTTTTTTTTGAAAGCTTCAAGTTCTTGCCCTGGTGCTGCCCCAAATTTCAGAACCATTCTGATTTTAGGTAATAATTTCAGGCACCAGAAAATGTTAAAGTTTAGAAAAACACAAAATCCACAAGAACATAGTTCCGCGACATTGGCAGAACTATTTCTTGCGGGAAAGAAAATCAAAATAAAATGGCTTAAGTTAGAGCTATTTCCCCCCAAAGTTGCCTTTCCATGAAAATAAAGTGAATGATGAATTGTGCAGGCCTGCCTGAAGGCTGAGAGCAGCTGAATTATTGACATTACTATAATACTGACCTCAACTGAGCTAAGCTTTAAATTCTGAGAAACAGGTTTGCAAACAGGTTTATAGGCCACAGAGAGTTTGGAACACCCTAAGGGCTTGGTTTCTCCTGCCAAGTAATCAGTCAAAGCTATTACTGTCGCTCTGCCTTTTCCTTGTGGCTAAATAACAGAGCCAGAGCGCAGTCGCCAATTTCCAATGAATATTAGGCGTGGCCTCCATTCTATACCGTGCAAGCGGATATTGGGACAATTTGGTTTAAAGTAATATCCGTGAGAGAGACAGCTTCGTGCCTCAGAAGCTAAAGTGGATTTTAAAGCAACTTAGTTGCATTTTAACAAGAATTGAAATATGTTTATGGAGGGCCTGATAAATATTTACAGAGTGATAGATAATGTTGAAAATATTTTTTTTAAATATATAGGCATAGCTCTTGTCTCCCAGGAACACACACTTCAGTTGGGGAGATAAACAAAACCATGCGGAAAGTTCAATAACAATACAGGAATTAATGTGAAGGACACCAGAAGCTGTCATGGTGGGCGCAGTTCAAGAATAATTTCCAGGCCGGGCGCGGTGGCTCACGCCTGTAATCCTAGCACTCTGGGAGGCCGACGCGGGAGGATCGTTTGAGCTCAGGAGTTCAAGACCAGCCTGAGCAAGAGCAAGACCCCGTCTCTACTAAAAAAATAGAAAGAAATTAGCTGTACAAGTAAAAATATATAGAAAAAATTAGCTGGGCATGGTGGCGCATGCCTGTAGTCCCAGCTACTCGGGAGGCTGAGGCAGGAGGATCGCTTGAGTCCAGGAGTTGGAGGTTGCTGTGAGCGAGGCTGACGTCACGGCACTCTAGCCCGGGCAACAGAGTGAGACTCTGTCTCAAAAAAAAAAAAAAGAATAATTTCCAAAAGAGTGGTAGAGATACTGCCTGGTTTTGTAACAGACTCAAGTTCACAATTTTTGGTTATTTTTTGAAGCCCTTTATCATTCAAAAGAGAAAATAATGTTGAATCTGTTTGAAACGTCGGGGCAGTGTTTCTCTGTGTGTGAGTTCCCCTGGGCAGACCCACCAGGGACTTGTATTAAAAGTGCAGATTCTGTGCTCTGTCTCAGACTAAAATAACAGGACGGCTGGTGGCCCGGGGCAGGACCTGCACTCCAACAAACCGGCAGGTGATGTCCACACCCCTCCGAGCTAAGAACTCCATCAGAGGGAGAAATCCTACCCACAGGGCTCGCTGCTTTCTCTGAAGCAGATGGGCTTTTTCATTGATGTCGCTGCAATCTAAGTAGTAATTTCAGAGCTCGTAGATCTTAAAAAAGAAAAGACTTCAAGGCTATCCAGAAGCACAATACACACCTGCACCTATAGCCTACACATGGGAAATCTGCAAGTTTTTATTTATTCAACAAGAAGTGTTTACTGAGTCGCTTTAGTGGCCCCTAAGATTGGGTGAAATGTTGTATTAATAGTCTCTAAAGTTATGGAAGTTACTTGCTAAAGATCTGATGACTTAGCCTCTTTGAGGTTATTTAAGGTTTCTGATCTGTTCGAGGAGAGTGAAAAAGAGAATGGCTATAAATGCAAGCGTAGCTATAATTAGAACAGCCTGTCTGCTGCCTCCTTTTTCTGTTTTTCCACTTACAAATACCACCAAAGTCCCTGCTGCATTTCAGAGGCCCCCAAGATCTGTTTATTTTGTAATAGAAAAACAACGAAGGGGATTTTCTAAGTTTTTTGATAGATGGGAAACACATTTCTAGCTTCATGTCTGCGTTCTGTAAATCTATCCATTTTTCTTCTTGCTAACCAAGGCCATCATCCTCAAGAGGGAAACTTCTAACTTCTAGTCATCTGGCACTTTGGCTGCTCGCATCACTCACTCCTGGAACTTCTCCACTCAGAGAGGAAGCTAAAAGCTCATGCAATGCAACATCTAGAGGGATGCATTTCAATTTGTTCACCACATTTTATATTTATTGTTCTAATGGAGTGTTCCAAGTGAAAATTAAAATCACTTTTGGAAATTCTTTCAGTTCCTTGTTTTATGGCATCATGTTTGAACAAAGACTATAATCTTTGAGGAACAGCCACGTAACAACTTTTGTTAATTGTGAGTTAAGTTATAATGAACCTGCGAGGGTAGGACATGGAGCCGTAGATATATTAAATCATTTTATCCCATAAAAGGGTAAACGGACACAATTTAACTTCCTCCTTTCTGAATTATCCTTCTCTGGGATTAACTTCTGGAAAGTTTTAGACTAAAAGAGATTTTTAAGAAATGATGAGCAAATTAAAAGGAGATGTTTTCATGTAGTGCCCCTACTCCAGAGATTGTTGTTTCCTCTACTGGAAAACCTCTCAGATTTCTTTTCTATAAAACATTATAGAATCATCAAACACAGAGTTTAATTTATGTTATAAAAAAATGAAACAGAAAAATAATGTCCATGTGTTTCTTTAGGGATTAAAAGAACAATCTTTTCTTTCAACTTTAAAGTGTGAGTTTTTGTCCCTAAATGATCACATTGTTCACTTGTTTGTTACCATTTTTATTTTTATTCATGTTGTCCCCTAAATTTTCTGATCTGTGATCCATAAAGCATAATGGGCAAATAAAATTCTTCTTTAGAAGAGGATAGAAATTAGGGAATGAACGTGAGCTGAAAGGAAATCAATGGATGGAAGAGCTGGGCAGAGGGGCAGTGTTGGTGAAGTTTCTTTCATTGCAGCAGAAGAGTTCTCTAAACAGCAGTTAAGGATTGCCTAAAATTGCGACACCGTCTGATTTTGAAGAAATTATACTTCTCTTCTTGATTCCCATCTAGGAGGTCTTGAACTCAGCAAAACCTAGCCATTTCAAGATATCTAGGAAACCGTTCACATGACATGTCTGAAGATCAAGGAAACAATTGCTTCACACATATACATCACTATTCTCCGCATATACAGAGTACTGAGATTAATGAAATAAAATTATTAAATCCATTAAAATTTATAAAATTTAGCATAGGCATTTATGATTAAATTTTTTTCTCAATCACCGAATGTAAAAAGACCATCTACAATTATGGGGTAGGATCATAACATTTTTGATACCGAAAACATTCATTGTATTTCAAAAAGGCTGGAAGACAGACGCCACAGTGATCAAATGATAAACACAAGATATTGTTTTATTTCTATTTATAGCCACAGGCGGCTTTTAGACAAATATGTCCATCTTCTTGATTCCATAAATTGAACCTGAATAATTTCCACTGTTTTTATTGCTAACTCATTTGACAAATATGTTTTGAACTCCTCCCAAATGCCAGCTGCTTTTTGGGTACTGGGGCTACAGCAGTGAGCGAATCAAGCATAAATTCTTGCCCAGAGTTGTTGAGGGGGGGTAAATGATAGACTACATAAGAATGTTCTACAGTGTCTTAGGAAGTGGCAAGTGTTATGGAGAGAAATACAGCAGGGAATGGGATAAAAAGTATGGTGTGAGGTAGGATGCAATGTCTGAAACGTTGGTCAGGGAAGGCTTCCCTGGGAAGGGACATTTGAGCAAAGACCTGAAAGAGGAAAGGGAGTCGGCCATGGAGACATCAGGAGGGAGAGGAAGTAATCCCCCAGAAGGGACAGGAAGTGCAAAGACCCAGAGGCAGGAGCACGCCTGACCTGGCCGGCTTTAGAAAGAGCAAGGAGCCTGGGTGGTTGCCACAGACGGGCAGGTGAGGTGACAGGAAGTGGAGCAGAGAGGAGGTGAAAAGAGAGGCGGATCACGTATCGCTCTTCCTTGGAAGGACTTCAGTTCTACTTGAGCAAAAAGGAAGCCACAAAAGCTAGCAATGCCGAGGGAAGGCTTTTGTGAGAGTTCTTTGTTGCACAGGTGAATTGTTCCTTATACTGTGTACAGAGATATAGAGCACTCGATAGTTTTCTGCAAGTCACTTAAACATTTTCTTTGTAATCTTGTAATCTTGGTCTCTCCTATTGCTATGTTTAATAGATCTTTTTTTTTTAATAATGGAAACAAAAATTTTAAATTTACTTTCAAATTTTCAAAATTTACTAACTGTATTCTAAATCAACAGTTTTTATTTTTATATAAAATGTGAAGCAAAAATGGCATATATACTAAAATAAAACTTTAGGGTCATGATTATAAAATAATTATACTAATTCTATAGGGTATTCATGAAAATGACTTATTACTTTATTTTATATAAGAAAATTTAAAATGTTTTATAATGTTTATATATTACCCTAAACATATGGATTTATATGAATTTACTTTTTTTTCTTCTCTTACAGGAAAATATATATGCAAGAGTAAGTATTTTTTTTAATGATAGAACTCAAATATAAAAATCATGGGAAAAACTGCTGAATGTTTGTGTCCAAATCAGAATCTCCAGTTTTTACAATCGCATGTATTGCTTTTAGTAAGTCAGGATTGCAAAGGCATTTACCCCAGATATTATTATTGCATCAGATTTATATGTTACCTTGTTTCTAATCTGTGTGAGATGATCTTAATGATTAAATTATTACCACATACACTTTACTACACTTTTTAGAAGAATCCTGATATATAATTTACTAAGTTTGCTGGGTGCCAGGAACTCTTTGGGAGCTGCTCATCACACATATGTTTTGGAATCTTAATGTGTCCAAAGACATTTCCTATGAATGACAGTAGTCTTTAAAAAAATCTCAGATTAATACCATAATATTTTTGAAGGTCCCATAGATTAATAAATAAGAAAATACAAGTATGTGTTATACTAAAATATTGAGATTCCTCTAATTTGGACTCTTGAGTGATTTATGGAGAAACAATTATAGACATATATAACATGGAAATGAAATATTAAGATGAAATAGTTGGTCACTAGGACAATATCGAAATTATTTTATAAAAGCAACATATACACACACTCTGAAAGATGTCCATTTTTTGGGAAGAAAATCATGTCTAGGCTGATTAATACTGAAAGGATGATATGGACTTAAATACAAATTCAAATTTACCATGACTTAGAAAGGCACATGTTTGGCTTATCCTACTGAGCCACTCTCTAAGGTCCTGAGAACCTAGCATGTGTGTGTGTGTGTGTGTGTGTGTGTATGTGTGTGTATTTTAAACTCCTAAGAGTTTACCTCAAAAAATATAAAATTTGCAAAATAGAAATTATATTATTTAAGCCAGAAATACCTGTCATTTATGCTTTGGTGCAGAGCAGCAGTCAGGGAGGTGTTCCAGACTGAGGTGGAGGGATCAGGTATCATACAGACCAGTAGACCAAGGCTTTGTTCCTCCGTCATGTCGAAAAGTTGATTTTTAAGACAGCAAATAGGCGACCAATTCTCTCACTTAATAAGTCTTTTCTTTCGAAAAGAAAAAATACCCTGCAGGATAAACAGATATGAGTAGATTTGTTTTATGAGTTTCCAATTCTGCGATCTTTTGCATTTGAAAAGGTGCATGAGCCTTTCTGGCCTCTCTTCAAAGATAGAGGACCGGGGGTGGTGACCGTGCCTCACGGAGAAAAGCCTGTGTCCCTGGCATTGTGCCAAGGACTGGAGCTTCGCAGAAATCAGTGATTAGAGAAGAACTTCCTGTGTTTCCAATTCTGTTTATGTTTCTTTTTCCAAAGCTTAGGTCTTCACAAGCAAAAAATAAAATAGAGAGGAGGAGAGTGACTCAGAGGAGGAGAGGGAGGTATTCTCCTTAGTGCAATTAGCTTGCACAGACTCCTACATGCAGAATACCTAAAACAAACAGTGCATTATCGTGAAACACTTGCTTAAAAAATGGCCCTGGCTTTTGCAGCAATCCTGCTGTGGGGCAGTTAGCCAGGTGGTGTGTGCCCCTCTCGCCTGTTCTGTACATCAAGAGCCAAAAAAGATGAGCGGTCACAGCCTGCAGCTGGATGAACATCAAAGCCAAGGTTGCCAGGAAGCATTTTCCTTCCTGCTCCTCTCGGGCAGGTCGTGAAGCACGCATGCTGCTACAGAAAAGGCTAGAAGGTAGTGTCAAGTGCTGTGTAATTCTTGGGCTCTTCAGCGGTAAAGGCCAGGAATGTTGCAGCCAAAGGGCATTTAAGAGATATGAGTTTTTAAATGGCATCCAAAAAGTCCCTTATTTATGGCAACTGAAAATTTTCTGGTCTTTTTTTTTTTTTTTTTTTTACAATCTACATTTTAAAAAATACAGAGAAAGTAAAAGATATTTACAACATCTAAAATATTTACTTTGAATTATAATCTTATGCAAACATCACAGTATTAAAGTGACAAGAATCATAGAATCCCTCACTAAAGAGTTCCCAAGAAAGCATCTGATACGAGTCCTAAAGCAAGAAAATACGGTGCCTGCTATCACTAGAAATGCAGTGTTTGTTTTCTTCATGCTTTTGCTCCTTTCCACGCGCGTTCCCTGTCTGACCAGCTATTCCTGCCTTTGGGTCTCAGCGTTCCTATTAATCTCAAAATGTTATTTTCCTCTTGTCTGTATTTTTAAGATTATTGAAGAAATACTGCAAAATAAAGATAATAAAAGTGAGGACAGTAAAGATAATTGGTAGTCACGTTCCAAAGTTAACTGTTTTGAACATTGCAGTGAATACCTCACTTCACTGTAGTTTTTTTCTTTACACACATATGTATTGACTAAAATAGACACACTATGTATTTCCTGCATGTGGATTTGTATGTCATTCTTCAATACATTGTGGACATCTTTCCATGCCAGTAAAGATAAATCCACATTGTTTTATAACTGCATAATATTCTACCTGATATATATATATATATATCATAATTTAGTTTACCAAACCCTTACTGAGAGTTGACTTGTGTCTGTCTTATAAACATTGATGTTACATGTTCATTTTTATATATGATCTTTGTATAATAACCTTATTATTTACTTAGGATGAATTTCTAAAAGCAGAGTTGCTAAATCAAATGGTGGCTTTTGACATATATTGTCAAAAAATTTCAGAGAAGTTGAGCTAATTTATATTCCCATCACCCAGAATCATCCGTCTATCCACCACTTGCCAACACTAGAAACAATTAATATTGTATTTGTATCTTTATAACTTGTAACAGGCCAAAATGGTATTTTGTTGCTTTAATCTGTATTACTAATGATCTTGAGCATTTTTCTTCTATGTTTAACAATCTGCATTTCATCTCTAGTGAATGATCTTTTTAAATGATTATTTACTTTTATTAAGATGTTTATCTTTTTGTAATAGATTTGTAATGTCTCTGTAATTAGCAAGTATATTACCCTTGTCTGTCTTTAATATACTATAAATGATTTTTCCAGCTTCTCATTTGACTTTTAACATAGTTTATGGCTGCTTCTGGTTTTGTTTTTAATCTACACAGTTTTACAGAACTAAATTTTTAAATAGACTTACCACACTTTACTGTGGTTTTTGGATTTTGTGCCTTGCTTAGAAACTCCAACATTAGTTTTTAAAAGTGTAATCCCACGTTTTCTTTAAATTGTTGTATGGTTTTATTTTTTTAATTAAATATTTAATAACTCTAGAAATTATTTTGGTATAATTGATATAGAAATCCACTTTTATTATTTTTTGTATATGGCTAACTAATTATCACAATATCTGATATTAAATAATTCATTTTTTCCACTAAATAGGAATGTCATATTTACCATATACTTAATTACCATACATATTTTTATCTGTTTTTTGATTTTCTATTTTGTGCTACTCATTTGTCTGTATGTATAATAGCACAAAACTCAGGGTTTTTTTGTAGCTTTATATTTTAATATCCAGTATAACTGGATAACTAGTCTCAGATCAGTACTTTTTTCCCCCTATTATTTTCTTGAGTATTGTTGCATGTTTCATTTTTTTAAAAAAACTTTTTCTTTTTAAAAAAAAAATGATATGTAACCATGGTTTAAGTAGCAAAATAGTTCTACAAGATTTGTCAAGAAAAATAGTAGTACCTCTTCTCCTGCCTGCCCCTAAATGCTCCTCATCAGAACACGCTATTTTCACATCTCTAGCTGACTATTTCAGTATTTCTCTTTACGACTCTAAAAACATGCTTGGTTTTTTTTTTTTTTCCTTTTTAGGCATTGTCTATTGACTCCCTCCACCACCCTGGAAGCCAGGCATTTAATCTCTCTTTTCTATCCCTGTCTCCACTACACACACACACACACACACACACACCCTTCCACCTCTCCATTCTATGTAGTTACATTGTAATTTCGTTAAAGCAATAATCAGTATCCGAATTTTTATATTATATACGAGTAAATTTCTTTTCAGAACTAAAACTTGGAGTAAAGTGATTACTTGTTACTCTGGGAGGTAACAACTGCCGACTGTTGTCTTCATTCCCCTCCACCTTCTCCTCCTCTTCTTTCTCTTCTTTTTCTGACTTTCTGTGTTCTGACTTTTAACGTGGAGCTCACGGCCATCGAACTAAGTCATGTTTCAAGACAACCAGATGCGTCCTGTCAATTTCGTCCCCTAAAAGGGCCTCTCCCAGAGCCCTGGGGCCTATGGAGCGGGGACTGGGGACACTGGGCGCAGCCGTCTTTCAGGAATTTCACTCCCATCGTCAGCCCAGATGTTCTTTTTGCCCCTTTCCTATGCTGGCTCGCCCTCATTTCGGTGGGGTGCACCCTTCCATAGTGCCCTTGATTTCTCAAAGAATACGCGGGAGGTAAAATTTTAAGAACCTTATATATGCAATATCTTTGTTTCACCCTTACACGGGATTTATAATTTGATTGGGCATAGAATTCTAAATCGGAAACCATTCGCCATCAGAATTTAAAGAAACTTCATCATTTTCTAGCTTTCAGTGTGCTATGAGAAATCTGAAGCGTATTCGGATTCCTAATCGTTTGTCTCTACCTGTTTATTTGTTTCTCTGAGGGATTTTAGGATCTTTGTTCACAGCAGTCTGAAATTTCGTAAATTCCCAGGTGTGACTCCATTTCATCCACTGCGCTGGGCACTTCGTGAGTCCCTTTCCCTTGCTAACCCATGCACTTTTCGTGAATTATTTCATTCATTATTTCCTCTCCTTATTTGCTCTGTTCTACCTTTCTGGGGCCCCTGTTATTAGATACTGGACTTCCTAGACCAGTCATCTCATTCCCTCTCTCTCTCTCTCTTCTGCTTATTTTCTGTCTCTTTGTATTTTTCCTCTTCTCTCTGGAAAGTTTCTGAACATTTTCCCTAACGCTTGTGAGTTTTTATTCTTTCTGCAATCCTTTAGTTCCCAAGAGTTCTGTATTAGCCCTTCAAGTGATATCCTTTATTTTTATAGCACTCTAAGAATTAGGAAGTTCCTTAAACAAGTTTCCAGCTGATCCATGTTTCAGTTGCCAGCCCCTCACTCCCATTGCCTGGGCGCCCGGTCACTCCAACTCTCGGACACCTGAGAAATGGGGAGACGTTGCCTTTCTATATCAACTGGTTCTCTCTGGTCTACTCCATCGGCTGCCATTCCTTTGCCCCTTTACATCTCCTAAAATTTGTTAATAATTTTGTATTCATTTTCACAGTTATCTTTTATTTATGGCAAATGCTATTTGTTTCTTTGCATAGCGATATACAGTTTCCCTTAAAATTGACGTAAGGTGTTTTAAAAGGAGACTAGATCTTAAAAATTCATAACGGTATAGATAGTTGTGCCTACCGTAAAATAAATATTAAATTAGGATGCTTGTGGTCATGAAATAGAGGAAATTCAAAGTAATAGAGTTAATAGTTACAGGGTTTTTTTCTTATTTTATCCCTCTAATTAAGAAATGTCGATGTGCCTCATGTTGAATATCTGATTTTTTTGTTTTTAGCATAGCTTTTTACATTGTTTAAATGCCAATTTTATTTTCATTGTGCAACTTTTTTCTTATATTTAATGTGAAGCTTTTCACAGAAAAACTGGATGCTGCTAAAACAAAGACAGCTGTGTTTACTTGACTTTGTAAAATCGCAATAATAATTTGTAATGAGATTAGTGTAGCTACTTATGGCACTAAATACTTGCCAAAGTATTCATGATAAGACACAGGAAGATGAAACAGAACTGCAAATTAACAGCTATTTAGTTTTCAGCCCAATAGGTATGGGGAATTGCTACACATGCGGTTACACACTGTGGGGCAGATGTGGTAATTGGCGTCCTGACGGAGAGGGGTCCTGTCACACTGGACTCCTCTGCCTTGCAGTTACCAGAATCTAATCTTACTGGGTGGGATTAGATGGGGTGAATTTTGTGCACCGAATGCATGGAATGTCATTATCTTGCAACACATGCTCTATCTCGTCTACCTCATTGCTTGTCTGTGCGATGCGGATATCAGAACATCATTGGTCTTCACTCGGGCAACTGTCTGAAGTATTACGTCTTAAGTCAAAACTGTCTGGGAGATTTCTCTTCTTTGAGAATGCCTGTCTTAGGATTTGCATGTATTATGGTTTTAAGAAAAACAATAATCATTTATAATTGTTATTATTGTTATTTGAAACATAAAATTGAGAAAATAGAACTCCGATGCCAAAAAGTGATGGAAAAAGAAGTAATAATGCTATTTGGACACAACTAAAGGGCCTAGGTTGGTATTTTTGGCAGATCTACATAAGGAAGAAAAGAGGGCAGCTCAAAGATACAAGTATATCATTTAATATACCTGGATTTTTTGTTTTTTTATAATTAAAAATAAAAAGTATATATATAACTATGGTCCACACTAATAACTTATTTTATTAAATTAGATTTTCTTTTATTAAAATGTTTGATTATATTTATATTTTGATAGTATTTTCAGTGATTTCAAAAGATTAAATGAATTAATATTTGGAGATAAAGGAAAAACACAAAAGAAATTCTAATCATATTCATACAGATAACATGATTTCCTCTAATCAAGTTAATACTTTCTATATCCCTGATTTGTTTCTTATTTAAAGGAATTATTTCTACTTATGTGTCTAAACTGTATTGTTAAAGAATCTTTGCTTTATGGTACATAAGAAAATGCTGTCCTTCATATTCAAAGGTTCTGCTACTGATACACCATCAGTTAGAAAATACATTTTAGTTATTTTTTTCGGTATTTATAATGGATTTACATTTTTTTATCCACTTCACTCTGTCTTCTTGGGAACCAATAATCAATATTTCTCTCTCTCTCTCTCTCTCTCTCTCTCTGATTCTCTCTTTTTCTCTCTCCCTCCTTCCCTCACCGTCACCTTCTCTTCTTAGCTCCCTCCTTTCCTTCCTTAATAAACTTGGTGCAAATGGATAGGAAGTACAGATAAAGCATATTAAAGCAACTCTTTTCTCCCTTGCAAACCCTTAACATTTGTTCTTTTTTTTCCCCTAAGTAAACGTCGCCTTTTGATTTGCTTTAGTCTTTGTATTATGCTGTCGTCATTTTTTCTACATGTGAACAAAATTCCTCAGTCATTTATTCAGGACCATTATGCAATTTTTGTAAAAAAAATTCAACATAAAAAAAGCACATTACAGAAAATCTGAGAACTCTACCATTTCTCAGTCTCTAAACATGCGCTGAGAGGAATACTGTGTGTCACGCTGGAGATAGAGTGAAATTGATCATAAACTAGTAAACAGGGAAACAAGATGATTCCAGATAGTGATAAGTGATATGACAAAACCAGAATGGGGAGATGTGACAGTGCCTGGTGTGTGTGCGTGTGTGTGTGCGTGTGCGTGTGTGCTTCACGTGTATATCTGCATGCATGTGTGCACGTACACGTAATCAAAGTTCCTGATTTTCTCATTTATCAAATGAAGAGTTGAATTAGATGATCTTTGAGATGCCTTCAGTCCTTTTCTAATGATGCAAATTTTCTAACTTTGTTGAACATGTTTATATCTGTTTTACTATTCTAATTGTGTGGATTATCGTTTATCCATCAGTACTTTAAACAGATAACGGGGGCATGAAAACTCCACCTGTCAGGATTTGAAAATATTGTCTCTATTTCCTATCCATCGTGTCTTTCTATTTGTCTCCGCACGGAGAGGCTGTTAGCAATCGCTGCCTTCTGCCTGCAGGGTCACTGGCAGTGGGCTGGACCAGGCAGGACTGCTTGTAGCTTCTTCCCCTCCCGGGAGCGGCATGCCCAGTTGGAATCACTCTGTCCTCGCCTGGGAAGATATTAGTCACTTGAAGATCTGTTGGCTAAAGAGTTCCAAATGGGAAGTCATTTTGTGATAGAAATGATTAGTGACGGTGATGGTGATAATAACTAGAGAACTGTCACACTTATCATAAATCTCTTCTGAGGACTGTGGTAGAACCTCTGAAACATTGTAAATGCAACTTCTCAATTTGGTAGGAGAGAGAGATGACAATGCTTTCTTGGATTATACTTGGCGAAAAATACTGTTTAGATTTTTAAATAATGAGTTTATTTTCCTCACTCATAATCACAAAAATACCACCAGGAAAAATGCATTTTTTTCTTGTTGTCATGGAAAAATACATTTTTGAAATTATTTCCCATTATATTATAAAGTCTGTTATTAAAAAAAAGTACAAGGAGCATGGATGAAAATCATGCTTGAGCCCCTGTTAGTGAACAGATAGACTTGTTAGTTTTCTTTTAGGTTTTTGTTTAGTAGTAGAGTCTTTCCTCCCTTGCATTTTTTTTTCTGTCATCTTTCACACTTGCTTTCAGTTAGAAATTGTATATAGCCAAATGGAAAAAAATAAAAAGAGAGAGAGAAAAACAGTTTCAGGAGTAATCATTTAAAATATTGCAAAAATGAAAAGGAGTTCATAAAGCCATGTTTGTGAAACTGATACTATTGATCTCTATTATAGAGGCAAACCAAACTTATTGGACATGGGCTCTTTGATGATCAAACCAATCCAGCGAGTGATGAAATACCCCTTGTTACTGTGTGAACTTCGGAATTCCACCCCCGCCTCTCACCCTGATCACAGAGCTCTGGAGGCCGCCTTTGCTGCTGTGAAGGACATCAACGTTAACATCAACGAACTCAAAAGAAGGAAAGATTTAGGTAGGGAGAGATGTGACGAATTGGTTGTTTTCCATGTGTGGAACGTTGTGTTTACATTTCTGAGAATCAGAATGTCTAAAGAGCAGTTGCATTGGACATGATCCTTTGAAAGCCAGTTAGGAGCTGGGGAGGGGTGAGTGTGGTTTTGTCTTACCAGCTGGGTTCAGGAGAAGATGGCTTTTTTTTTTTT
>VBSM01002912.1:396676-475345 GCA_008086735.1 Cheirogaleus medius
AAAAAAAAAAGAAAAGAGAAGAGATTGTATTATCTTCATAATCCTTGCCAGAGGGCTGTTATTATTTCCATTCTATTAGCTCTGTAGGGAGAAGAAAATTGTTAACCCCCTATATTTGTGATGTGACAAAGGGAAAAATACATTATATCAGTTCCTATAAGGTGATTAAAAAACAGGAATACATTGTATCATCTTTATGAATAGTAAAAATATTTTGCACATTGTAATATCTCACATTTGAAGTACCCTACAGAGCGATTTTCAATGTGGCTATTTAGACTTTTATTCTTTATTTTATTTTACTTTATTTATTTTCAGGAACATCAACTGAAACCTGTACTGGCAGAATTTGATGCCACTTTGGGTCACCATTTCTTCCCCTTCCTACTATGGCAGTACTTCTTTCGCTTTCCTTCAGAATTGCAACAGCACATCGCCAAGGGGTGTTGTAGGCTGTAATCTTGTCTTATTGATGGTTCTCGTGGACCCTGACAAGAAAGGACAGGTGGACGGGGAGTCAGCATATACCCGATACCTAGGGGCATCTTTGGGGCTTTAAAGATCATCCACAAATAAACGATTTCATACTGATTTAGATTCTAGTGGCTCTGGGATTTTTATATAAGAGCTGAGTTTTTAACCTGGACTCCAAGAAACAAAGGGGTCTGTGAATGGGCTTTGGGGGGTTTCATGAATACCCTCAACTGTGTTGGAAATGTTGTGATTATTTGCATATGTACGAATCTACGGTGAGAGAAGTCCATAGCTTTCAACAGATTTTCAAAGAAAATTTTATCTAAAAAGGTCAGGAATCACTGCTGTAGAGACTTAACTTGCTTATTAATTCTCCCCCTCAAGCAAGAAGAAATGTTGTTAGGTGGTGAGCCGCCCTCATTTTCTAGGATGGTTCTAGTGAATCAGGAAGTCTCATGGGTGGAGTCAAAACAAAACTCACCATCTTTAATGGGACACTTTTGTTAATGAAAGAGAGTGCTTACTAGAGAAAGACTGTGACAGGTAAAGTTGGGAGGAATGGCATCCTACATTTTGGGGCCTCAGAACAAATCCACTTAGGGTCCTTCATAAACATCCCACACGGAAAGCATGGACTTTCTCTGGGTGTTTTAGAAGCCTCCCTAAATTATGATCCAGAGCCTTTGTAGAATGATGGAGATGAGCTGATGGATATTCACAGCCTGGCAGTACTGACCTACACCAAGGGTCTTAATATTTAAGTTAGTCACTTGCTGCTTTTGGCTGTATCAAAGAGTTTAACAAAAGCAGTCAAACGAATACGCCTTTTCATCCTAATGTATTCTCTCCTTTTATGCATCAAATAGTGATGGCATGATCTGCATTCGTGTTCTATGCTGCATAAAAAATCACCACACACTTAGTGGCTTACAACGAAACGAGGTCATGTTTCACAGTGTCTGTGGTCAGGAGCCCAAGCAAGCCTTGCCTGGATACCTGCTCAGGATCCCACAGCTGCAGTCTAGGTGTTTACTGGGTTGAATGCCTGTCTGAAACTGGGAGTTCTCGTCTAAGCTCACAGTTGTTAGCAGAATCCACTTTCTCATTCCAGTAGCACTGAGGCCTCCATTTCCCTGCTGGTGGCCAGCTGGGACCACTCTGAGCAACTAAAGGCTGCTCTCAGATCCTTGCCATGTGGCTGTCTCCACAGGCAGTTGACACCATGGCTGTTTGCTTCTTCAAGGTCAGTAGATGAGCATCACTCTCACTTCAAATCTCTTCCATCGGGATGGGCCTGCATGCTCTTTTAAAGGTCTCATCTGATTAGGTCAGGCCACCCAGGATGCTCTCCTCACGACGGCCTCAAAGTCAACTTGCTAGGGACCTTTTCGGAACCTCAGCAAAATCTCTTTACCTTTACCATATCCTACAGCCTAATCACGGGAGTACAATGTCAACACCTCAGAAAGTCCCCCCCACAGTCAAGGGAAGGGGATTATATACAACATGTACAGCAGGAGGTGGGAGTCCTGGGGGGCCTTCCTAGAATCCTGCTCCCCGCAACATCTCATAGGCCTTGTCTGGCAAGCACAGTGCTGTCCTTAGCACTTCTTGAAGAGGACCAGGTTTAAGAATGGCTAAAACCCAGTTTTACAGGGCAGTTCAATGTCTAAGGATTGGTGCTTTTTTTCTTTTTTCACATAAATAAAATTGAAAATATAATTTTTGACTTCTAAAAAGTTAGTTGTTTCACTACCCATCCCAAGTTCATGGTCTGGACCTTCATCTTTACATTTCTCAGCTCCTTGTGACGACGATATTACATATCTAGTATGTCACTGTTTAGAAAATGCTTCAAAACATCAACAAGCTGAATCATAATGCATTGAAGTAATCGTTAAAATGATGCTTTGGGGAGCTAATTATTGACATGGAAAGATTTTCAAATATATTCTGAAGTGAAAAACGGGTTGCAAAAATTATTATAAGTCCATTTTTATTACCACTTCAGGGAGGTATGCAGAAATAAAAAGATAGAAAGAAGGAAGGAAAGGAGGAAGGGAGTGAGGGAAGAAAGATACTAACATCAGTGAGTGGTCTTTTTGGTTTTTTTGTTTGTTTGTTTTTTTGCTTAACTTTAAATTATTTCTTCATCAAAATTATTTGTATAGTAAAAATATATAATGGTTATATGAAGAACATGAAAGCTTGCTCCTGAAAGCTAAGAGAGAAAAATGAGTATTTTTCATGTAATATAACTATCCTGGCTTCTTGAGCTACATGTGATATAATACTATAAATGCTGGTTTTGTAGCTTTTTAGTTTTGTAAATGAAGATTAAAATTTATTATGGTTTTTGTTGTTAATTGGAGAACTGGGATGAAATCAATAAAATGAGATTCAGTGAAGACAGGTAATGTGGCTCACTAAAGGAGGAAAAATTAAATGCACAAATATAGAATAAGGAAATGCTGACCAGGCAAAGGTGCCACAGGGAAAGATCTGTAGTTATAAACAGCAGGTAATAAATTAGGTATGAGTCAATAATACAGAGTGTTATTAAAAAAAAAAAAAAGTAAATGCCACAGAGAACTGGGTTGTATTCACAGCATATTGTACATAAAATGAGCCAGAGCTTTACAGAGTGCAATCAATAAAACATTTTAATAAATGCCAAGGAAAAAGAAAAGAGGATTAGATGATTATGACTCAAATTAATAACATTTTAATTAATGCATCTGCACCAAAACATAGTAACATTTAAAGTTAGAAACATACAGCCTGAGGCTGGGCGCGGTGGCTCACGCCTGTCATCCTAGCACTCTGGGAGGCTGAGGTGGGAGGATCGTTTGAGCTCAAGAGTTCGAGACCAGCCTAAGCAAGAGAGAGACCCTGTCTCTACTAAAAATAGAAAGAAATTAATTGGACAACTAAAAATATATAGAAAAAATTAGCCGGGCACAGTGGCGCATGCCTGTAGTCCCAGCTACTCGGGAGGCTGAGGCAGGAAGATCGCTTGAGCCCAGGAGTTTGAGGTTGCTGTGAGTGAGGCTGACGCCACGGCACTCTAGCCTGGGCAACAGAGTTAGACTCTGTCTCAAAAAAAAAAAAAAAAAAAAGAAACATACAACCTAAAACAATTAAAATGTTGAAAAAAAAAAAGAGAATTCTTTCAGCTCTTAAATCCATGACAGGTTGAAAACATCTAACTTGTAGTCTAACATTAAAGAGACTAAAAATACTCAAAAGAGACTTAATAAAAAAAAAAGACTTCAAAAAGAGACTAAAGATAAAGAGAATGCTGTCTCTTTAAAAGTAGACTTACTTCCATTTTTAGTATATAATAAATGCCTCCATTTAACATAAATTACATGAAAATTGAAAAACGCTCATCCTAAATGAATTTTGGCCATGATCATCTAAAGCTGTAGCCCCAGGCTGAAGACTGGTACAGGTCTGTGGCCTGTTGGGAACAGGGCCACACAGCAGGAGGTGAGCAGGGGGTGGGGAGGGGGCTTCGTCTATGTTTACAGCCGCTCCCCGTCGCTTGCATCCTTATCTGAGCTCTGCCTCCCGTCAGATCAGTGGTGCCATTAGATTCTGCATTATGGTGAATTATATAATTATTTCATTATACATTACAATGTAATAATAAGAGAAATAAAGAGCACAATAAATGTAATGTGTTTGAAGCATCTCAAAACCATCTCCCTCCACCCCCAGTCCATGGAAAAATTCTCTTCCATGAAACTGGTCCCTGGTGCCAAAAAGGTTAGGGAGTGCTGCTCTAAAGTACTGGGAATATATTTTTAATTTTGTACTTTGAACTTACAATTTCATGAGAATCTATATTTAATGTTTAAAATATAAACTATATTATAATTTCACACCAAATAGATATAGGTGAAAGTGTTTATACTGCCCTTGAGAGAATTTGTGCTAAAGCAAAAGACTACCACAAATATTTAGGAATGGTATATTAGTAGCGACTCCAACCTGCTGAAAAAATCTATAGCTGCCTTGGTAAAGCATATATATTATTTATGAAAATTACAAAAGATTGTCAGCAAACTGCTTCCAGGCTTTTACAGATTATTTCAGAAGATGTATTATAGCACAACACATTCCTAAATGGTTTTGTAAACCAAATCCTCTGCTCTTGTGGATCTATTCGATGTTTTCACTTTCTATTAATAAATAACAAAACAACAACATCGAAAACATATTAGACTCCAGTTCCTTTCCACAAGAACCCAGTCTGCTCATCTTTGCAAGAACAAGAGTTTGGTTCCTAAAGCATTATAAGAAATTGGCCAAGCACAGGATTTGGAGTTAGAAGATAAGGGTCCTAGCAGCACAGATTAGCCCTGTGATTAAGAATACGTTTCTTCTCCAAGTCACAACGCACAGCGTTGTTCAGGATAAAGCACACTTGACATGGAAACTGTCATGAGCTCTAAAAAAGGCAGTTATTGTTGCTGCCACTCTGTGCTGTGGAATTTATAGCAACTCCCTTTTTGTTTTCTTCTTTAAGTTTTTAAATTACAAAATAATCCATTTCCAATAATCTCTCTTGTATCTTATATAAGAGATTTCTTGCATGATCTCTTGTAAGATATCCAAGCCTTTTAGCCTAACTTTTAAGGCAAATCAACACGTATTTGAATTCCTACTGTGTTCCATGATGTGGTCAGTGGAGAAAAGGTTAAACGTGTGTCTTAGTGCTTTTGGGCTGCTATAACAAAGTATCATAAACTTGTTGACTTTAAACAACAGAAGTTTATTTCTGAGAGTTGTGGAGGCTGGAAGTCCAAGGTCAAGGTACCAGCTTATTTGGTGTCTGGTGAGGGCCAAGTTTCATAAGTGGCACTTCCCGCGGGGCCCTCACATGATGGAGCAGATGACAGGTTTCTCTTGGACCTCTTTGACTCCTGCATGAACTAACCCCATTCATGAGGGCGTAGCCTAGTCACCTCCCAAGACCCCACCTCTTAGTGTCATCACTTTATGGGTTAGGATTTCTTTCTTTCTTGTTTAAAGACAGGGTCTCACTCTGTCACCAAGGCTAGAGTGCAGTGGTGTCATCATAGCTCTCTGCAGCCTCGAACTCCTGGGCTCAAGCGATCCTCCTGCCTCAGCCTTCCGAGTTGCTGGGACTACAGGCGCTCGCCACCACACTCGGCCAGAGGGTTAGGATTTTAACACATGGATTTTGGAGGTGACATAAATATTCAGATCATAGTAATGTGGTTCCCTTCCTTGAGGTGCAGCTCATACTAATTAAGTTGATATACCAATCAATAGAATCGGAAGTTCATCGAAAGTGAAATAACAGTTGAAGATTTAAATAACAACCTAAGCTGCAACTATTGTTCTCTCCCTTCACTATCTAGCCTCTTTTCCTGCTCAATGAAGTCACCTCATTTTTCAGTTTCCTTTATCCGTTGACCCTCAATTTTCAGCTAATTTGCTTGCCTTTTCCTATATATTATTTTCACGTATTCATCTTTGTACGTTTGAATATGACATACTCGTCCCCTTTGTCAACTTTGTCATTTATGAAAAGTTACTTATTTCAAAACCCAGCTTACCATTAGCTGATGTATCATCTATGTGTAGAGTTGTGTGTGTGTGTGTGTGTGTGTGGTGTTTTTGTTTTGTTTTGTTTGTTGACATTTTTTATTTTCCTGAGTTGTAAGGTCCCTGATTAAATAATATCTGGCACTTAGTATTTCATAAAATAACTGAATGAATAAATATTGTTAGATAATTCCTTAATTTTATAACATAACTAAATATTTTTCAGTCTTAGGATTTTATGAAGGAAGAAGGATTAAACACTTATGTTGGGACTTCTTATACATCTAATAGTGTTCTTTTGATGTCAGAGAAAAATTCTCTTGACTGAAATGTTTTACTAGTTTCTTCTAGGTCACTTAATTTTTAAAATTATAAATGTATTACACTATCATCATAAAGGGTTAGAAAATAAAGAAGTAAAAATGAAAATCACCTATAATCCTGATTCAAAGAAACTACCTAATAATGTTAGATTTGTACATCTTATATATCCTTTTTTTTTGGCTTACTATTTCATCATAAGCATTTCTCATGTTATTAGTCTCAGAAAAAAAACATTTTTAATGACTACAAATTTTCTAAGGGTCTAGAAATTCTAAGGGTCTAGAATTTAACTATTCTCTTGCTGAACTTCTAGGGTTATTCTCACTGTCTTCCCACGTCACATTTCATTTGGGTATTGCAGTAACACTGTGCAAAAATCTCTTCCAATGTTTCTATTTCTGTAGAAGAAATTCTTAGAGCTATTATTGATCCAAAAGAAATTAACATTTTAAAGATATTTTTTTAGAAACTGTCAAATTGCCTTCAAGCATGGACAGTTCAGACTCCTCCCAACAGAATAATAAAAATGCCTGTTTCATTCCATTCTCATTTGGGTCATATTTTAGAGAAATAAATCCAACAGAACACATTGGACAATATGACTTTGAAAAAATAAGAAAACTTTAGCATTGCTTCTGAAAGCTTGTAAATTATTATGTTTCTCTAAATGTTTAGGTTCCGGTTCCATTAATGTCATTTTCTTCTTTACCTAGATTTTCTATGCAGTCCATGCTTTTCAAGCGCGGAGTGACCATGAACTCAGCCTTCAAGAGTACCAAAGAGTCCATATACTTAGATTCTGTGACCTAAGTGGAAATAAAGAATGGTGGTTAGCTGAAGCTCAAGGGAAGAAAGGGTATGTACCAGCTAACTACCTTGGCAAGATGAGTTATGCTTAAGAAGATGAGCCTTTGACTTATTTTCTGGCAAGCTGTTGATTGACTATCTCATAAAACTGATATTACAAAGTTTTGGACCTGAATGCAAGAAACCTCTGAACTATATGAACTGATACTGTATCAGGTTTTAAGGAAGACTGTACTTCCTAACAAGATTATTTCATGAATGTGTTACAAACAACACATGTTGAAGGAAATATTAATCCAACAGAAATAGCAAACAGCCCAAGCATCAACTATCAACTACATAAAAGTGGAGATCTTTTGAAAGGATAAATGTTCTTTTATCATCATGAAAGGCTGGACCTAAGGATAGGTTTTTCAATTTATTGTAATGTTTTTAACTGTGTATTTTCTTAACTATGCTTTTGTCATACTTCTCTCTTGCAAATGCACGTATGTCTATATACATACATATATAAGTCCATATTATGCAATATATATGTGTGTAATATAGATCATACACATATATGTATAAGCCGGATGGTATACTAAATATGCATAAGAATAGCAATTAATTAACAGCCAACTAGTAGTCTTTAATGTAGAAACTTCCTTTGAACCAATGGAAAAAACTGAGTAACGTGACATTAATAATATCTAACATTTACTGAATCCAAACTACATGCCAGACATTGTTCTAAGTGCTTTATGTGTAGTAACTTATTTAATACTCAAAACGCTATGAGAAAACTGTGGCCCAAAGAGGTGAAGTAGTTTAGCGCGAGTCACACTGCCAGGAAGTGGTGAGGGTGGGACTCAAGCGCAGGTAGTCTGGCTCTAGGATCCATGCTCCTAACCATCGCACCCAACTCCCCCAGGAGGGGTGTTCATTTGTTATCTGCAAGGCACTTAGTGATGCAAATAATGAACATCCAGGAGGACCATTTTTCTCTCAGGCTTATGGTTTAAGTATTTAGAAGCTCTTCAGAATTAAGGATTACAAAGGACCGCCATGATAGTAGCCTAGAGAAAATGAAGTATCTAGGTTTATTATTTTTGTTTTAACCATTTTTGAAAGTATAATTGTTTAAAAATCATCCCACATGATTGCTAATGATACTTTAATGAGGAAATATTTTTGGATCGCTCAATCATTTGGATAATAAATGGGGAATGTGTGTTCCCAGTTCTGAGCCAAGATGTAAATATTTTTAGTTGCCAATTTGTACTTAGACAAGGCAGGCATTGAGGATAACATTTGCTACAACACAATGTCCTGGGACATTGAACTTTAATTTGGGTATTGTTCAGAGAACTGTCCTTTAGGATTTCAGACATTTTGTCAAGACATTTTATAAACTAAAGATGCTTAAAAAAAAAAGATTAAACTAATTTGACTTTAGTGGTTTCCTTTAAAAATCAAATTAAAGTGACTTTTCATTGTCCATATAAAATGTGCTAATATGACATTAATTTTAAGATTGATTATAACTTTGTAAGATTTATTTGATCCTTATAATATATAGTATGTTACATATTACTGAGGAATATAAATAACAAAATGAAGAGTGCTACTTTTCAGAGGGCTGCTGACCATAAAACACACACACTCATACACACACACACAAAACAACCATAGAAATTTATAACACATTTACATACAAAAACATTTGCATTTTATGATATTGTTCCTAAAATCATTAATCTAAAGATGATTTTATAAGATTCTAATAAGTTGTTTCACATAAAATATTGTTTTGAATTGGGTACTAAAAGAAGGCTGTTTTTTTTTTTTTTTTGGAGACAGAGTCTCACTCTGTTGCCCAGGCTATAGTACTGTGGTGTCAGCCTAGCTCACAGCAACCTCAAACTCCTGGGCTCAAGCAATCCTCCTGCCTCAGCCTCCCGAGTAGCTGGGACTACAGGCATGCGCCACCATGCCCGGCTAATTTTTTCTATATATTTTTAGATGGCCAATTAATTTCTTTCTATTTTTTAGTAGAGACAGGGTCTCGCTCTTGCTCAGGCTGGTTTCGAACTCTTGACCTTGAGTGATCCGTCCACCTTGGCTTCCCAGAGTGCTAGGATTACAGGCGTGAGCCACCATGCCTGGCCTGTTTTTTATATATACAGATAATCATCCTTTGTACCCAATTTTAAAACATAAGTAAATTACAGTTTGCGTAGGGTAAAGCAAAAAGAAATCCAAACTTGCTACTTGTGGAAACTATGAATATATCCTAACACCAAAATAGTGGGGAAATTATATATATATATTTAAATTATCTATGACCTTAGTACTCCCCATAAAAGTGAAGAATTATATAAGTAGTACATATTTGCTTTCCTGGCTAACATAAATGGCTAGATGTATATGAGAAACTTTGTCAACTTGTGTAGTCCTAGGACTGATGCTTCCAGGATTGAAGAAACCACAACACTAAAATAATAGCTGCAGTTAGCTGCTGAGCAAGAGTTGTAATGAAGCCACCTACTGCAGTTCTGCACCACTGTGGTGAACTTATTTCCATAAAACTATGTTGTTTCTATTTTAAAAAGACAATCTACATTTCATTTGCCATTTAGACATTTGTGGGTTTTTTAAAAATATTATACAATCTTTTACTAAGTATTTTGTTTAAAATCAAGTAAATTGTAATTTTGAGGTCAGATATTATTTTCTTGGGCCTAAGGGAAATAAATTCCCAAGATAGTTCTTTTTTTTTTTAGGCTGGTCAAGTGGAGCAGCAAGATAGTTCTAAGATGTATAAATCTTAAAGAAATTTAAAAGATAAAACTGCTGGTGACATCAGTATAATTAAGGCTAGGTATGGTAATTGTTTGTTGATGATTTTTCAATTAAATATTATTGTACAGTATAGGACCCTCTGAAGTAGGTATTTTTACAAAAGATGAAGGGGAAACTTTTTAATCTTTTTAAAATAAATAGATAAGTACATTTCATTTAGCATTTATTTTTAAATACAGATGCTCTAAACTAATCATTATATAATAAAGTTTAGAAATGTAAAAAAATTACTCCAGTAATGTAAAATTACCATGGGTGCTTAAGTCATATGAAAAAGTCACAAAGCCACTATTTGAACATTCTTTATATTTTAGAAAAATATCTTTAGTATTCCCTAGGATAAAACAATTCTATGAAGGTTGAGTTCTGCAAAAGAGACATAATGTACATCCTTAATCACAGCAATGAAGCATTTTTTGGCATACTTTAAGTGCTGGAATATTCCATATTTTGTCTAAAACATAATTTGCACTTTTACTAAGTGCCTGGTACCATTTGTAATGAATGCAGTTCAGGTGATTTACAAAAATTACTGTTTTCATTCCTGAAACACGGAATTGAAAACTCTTCACTTTTCCCATTAGTTTTTTGGATTTTTGTCCATTGTAAAGACCTCTCAAAGCCACATGAATAAAAGGAGGAAATCTTTATTTTATATTCTATGACAAGAAAACCACCTTATTTAAATCCTGTTTGTTATAACTATGGTTTCTGAAGGTACTCAATGTACTGCTCAACACTGAATACAACTGGACCTAACAAAATTCAAGCTAAATTAGAAATATAAATTTAAATTATAGTTGATGAGGAAGTAATAAGTTCTACTGACTGGAAGGACACTGGACTTTATACTATTTAGAGAATGTTATGATTTTTAAAAGTCTAACTTTTTTCCAGTTACTTCCCTCCCCATACACACAGTAAATAATACATTTAAAACTCAGACACTAATTCTCCATGATCTACAAAATTATTCCAGTATAACAAACTTCATTCCAGGGCTCCTGGAGCTCAAGCCGAGCCTGTGAAGGCTAGCCACTGCTTTCACACTCTTACGCTCCAGCCAGACATAGGCAAGATTTGCTTTAGCTTTTTTGGAAAATTAGGTACACTTTAGCAAATACTGGAATGAGACGTTCTTGTCCAAAAATCTAGGGAATGTATTCTTAGTAAATTGAATAAAGCTTATCTTAAAAAATAACACTATGGTAATATAAATGTATTTATGGCTTTCTTTAACTTCTTACATAATTTTATAATTATTGTATTATTAATAAAATTTTATTTTGGTAAAATGATATATTTCCTACATAACCTATGGACATCACGATATAATTCATACTCTCAGCTACTAATAAACAGTACTACCACATCCTTGTCAAGAGTTGGAATCATCTAACCTTTAGGTTTTAGATGCTTTCCATCTTATATCATTATCTGTTTTATAAAGGAGGAAACTGAGGACCACGCAGCTAACACACGGAAGGACTGGGATTCCAAGTCAGGCGTTTGCTTTCTGCGTCCTTTCAGTGTTTTTCTTTTTCTTTCTTTTTTTCCGAAGTCACTGAAATCTATGGTTACGTGACCTTAAAGAAAGTACAATATGCAAAACAGAAGTGATAACAAGTATCTACTGAAATGGGATTCAAATATAGGATCCTAAAAGCTTACTTGTTGGTATACTTGCATACCCACTCATTGAGCCAGTAAGCGTTTGAGAGCTACTGTGGAATACAGCGTGTGCAAGACAAATAAGATCCCTCCCTTCATACCACTACTCTAGTGGGGAAAACAAACTACACGCAACAAATTAAACAAAACCATAAATACTCTTAATATAAAACTGGCTGCTTTCATCACCACTCAGTTAAAAAGTCTTGTAGCTCACTTTATGATATGGAAAAAATCAAGGTCGAAGAGCTACTTGAGACAATTAAACTCTTAATACCAAATATACCTCTATAAAACAACAAACTGAGTTATATACCTTATTAGATGTATGCATACTTATTTATATGTACGTATTCTAAATATATAATGTACATATTATCTACATAAACAGCCGTACTCAAAGATAAACTAGTTAAAATCATCTCTGAGGTACAATAGAAATAAAAATAATTACTTCTCTTCTAAACTCTGTCTAGCACATATTTTTTATGATGGGATAAATCTTTTCATTTCAAGTGCCAATATGCAAACTGTAATAAGCATTACTGTTTTAATTTCTTGCAGGTACTGAGGTTACATCAGCTGTGATAGTTGCTGAGCTCAGCCTATGTCAGATCATTTTGTTCAGTTTAGTCCAAATTGGCTCTGACCTATAAACAATCATGAATTTTTTTTTTGGTCTTTTTGACCCTAAAGCAGACTTGGAGTTTATGCCAAATTGGTGGTTTATCAACAGAAATCTGTTTCTCAAAACAAAAACATCTGTAGGCAGATTTTAAACATGTAAATAGATATCCACTCTACATGTAAGTAATGTGATTATCTCAATCCTGGATTCTAATTAACCATGAATAACTTGGTGCCATTATTTAATAGAGTGGTTTAAAATCATCATCTTTCCTTAGAAATAGAACAAGCTTAATTTAAAAAGCTTTATCGTCACAGAGATCATTTACTATATATTTAATATATATTAAAGTTCATTTATTATATAAATTAGAATAATTATTTTAGAATAATGATATTAGAAAAACCTAGGGATTAAGGAAGAGAGTTTGAAATTAGAGGTTTGTAGAGTGAAGATTTAGTGGCACACATCAAGGTTGATGGAACAGGTTCCTCAGTCTTGTGAATGTGGGAATTTGTTGGATTTCCAGTTTCTGGGTGAAACGAGGTATTCACGAATTAGAAAATGGCTGCTGTGAATAATAAACTATCTGTTTCTCTGATTCAAAAAGCTTCCTATCTTCTGGCAGAATATATACATAAAATGATGGCTGGCTAATTTGCTAGCTGGCAAGTAAGGCAACAACTCAGACTCTTCAGTTTCTGACTTAACAATGTACAAAACAATCTTAAGAATTAATCATTATATAGGAACTTCTTTTATACAAAATTAACTAAAATTAGGTAAAATGCCATAACATTTTTGGGCAGGAAAAAAATGTTTTTTCTGAATAGGAAGGTGTCAATGTGTGAACAAGTCATAAATTTCCATCCACAAAGTCTCTTGGGAATGAGTGTTTTTCTCAAGAATTCTCAAGAATGTGCATAACCAGGATGAGTCAAAATTCAACATCTGTAGAGTATATATTATGTGCATATATTACATTGGTAATGTAGGGTAAAAGATGGGCAATGTGAGAAAAATACTATATTAAAGGGTATGAAGAGTTCACAATTTATTGGGAGAGATAAATCCCTAAATAACTGATATGAGGTAATAAAAACAGTGATACAAATGAGATGAGAAATCAATTATGAAAATCATCACTATGAGGAATCAACTATAAAAAATCAATTTTGAAAAAGGAGATGAAATTTAGAGGGAGTAGGAGAATCAGTTGAAATGAGGCTGGGAACGACACTGAACACCCACACTGTTGGGAGGGAAGTAGAAAACTTTATATTGGGTCACCTCCGCTACCTCGTAAGGTACCTCGTTCAGCAGGATCAACTCTTGGGGCTTTGCTGGAAGAAGAATTCTTTCTTTTTCTTTAAATTCGCACATGCTATCAATCTCCTGAAATTCTCATCAAGAACCAGTCATGCTAATCATTGTTTTCACACACTATGGAAATTATTAAAAGTGTTAAAGACATTTAAAATAAAACTTTCCAAATTTTCCTATGTAATATTTAGCATTTTAAGGTAAGAAACAATAGGAATTTGATTGGGAGGATTTTTATTAAATTACAGTATCTTACAGTTTATGTCCTAATAATAAACTTGTCATCTTTAGGTTCATATGATATAAAAACCTACTTGGCCATATTACTTCTTCAGTTTCTTTTGGGCGGCTTTCTTCTTGACCATCTGTAATCGCTTCATCGCATTGAGCTGTGATTCCTGTGAAGTGGGGCCTTTGAGGGACGCTGACGGAGAGCTGCTTGATTCGGAAGTGGTTTTGCTGGTCGTACTCCCGCTAGGCAAGGATGTCCCGCTATTTCCATTCCCACTTAGTTGGCTGCTGCTCCCTGGAACTAAACTACTCGGACTAGGAAGACCTACCTTGCTGACATTGTCACAACTAACTGAGCGACTAAGGCCAGTCTTGCCCAAGGTTAGAGGTGGAAGTGGTTTCAACGGCACAGTGGGTGTAATGCTGTTACTGGAACCTATTTTGGAACCTATTCCACCTTTGGATGATGTTGCCAGACCAGTTAAACCCACAGGCTTCTGGCTGGTTGATGAGGTAGCAGGTTTCCCAGTACTGTTTTGTGTTGTTGAACTCAATTTTGCTGTTGAGGGGCCAGCAGAGGAAGTTTTGGCTGCAAAAGCTGCCCATCCAGTTAGGCCACTGGTTGCTGAAGAGGAAACACTGGTACTAGAAGAATTTCCTGAAATAACTGTGGAAGTCTAAAAGAAAAAAATTAAATATTACATTAGAGCCAAGTATAATCAACACCTATCTAATATCCTTGAATATATAACAAGTTTAATTGTTAGACTTTTTATAGCAAAGTAATGACCTAGGAAATTTAAGTCATACTATCAAATTAGGTTTTTATGAAGCTGATCTGAAAAACCACACCGAACAAAACTTATCCATAGCTAGTAGGTATTACCAGTTCCAAAACAGAAAGTTTGGATGCTATATTCTTGTCAAGAAAATATACAGAATTCCTTTTTGGGAATTGCTTTTAGATTCAGCTATAAGCCTTATCAGAAAATCAGATTTAGTGCTTGAACTTTTTTTTTACCCCAAAAGGTACTATCCAGCTCATTAAAACATCTAATTCTTTAGACTTTGCCCCAAATGACTAGTGGATCATTTCGAAAATAGAATCCACTCTTAATGGACAAAAATGCTTACACCCAGGAAATTCAGGAGAAGATACCCGAGACAAAGAGATTCATTCAGTAATAATTTACTGAGTGGATGTGAGAGAGAAAGAAAACAGCTGTATATAAATTCTAAACTCACTAAAAATATGTTCTCCCACACTTTGAGCAACAGCTACAGGACTGCAAAATATATGTAGATGTATAAAGTTAACTACTTGGAAGTATATAACTTTTATGATATGTTAAAAAGGTTTCATGATTTTAGTTTCATAATTTGCCTATGCTTCCTGAAACTTACACAACAGATTCCTGCTTCCAAGAAAAGAATTTTATCAATTGCTTCGCTGGCTGCACAGTGACATTTTGGGTAGGACTGACTCACTTCCTGATGTATTTTTTAAAGGTACAACACTTCAATTTCTCTGATTAACTTCCGTGGCTAATCAGAAGCTCACAGTGACACCAATGCCATTATGTAAACACATATTGATCATATGCACACAGGAACACATTTTTTTCACTTTAACATTAGGCACAAATGTACTTTGTTCAAATTAATTTTGAATTGAATTTCTTGACACTTTTTCTTTTCTTTTTCTTTTTTTTTTTTTTTTATAGAGATGGGGTCTCGCTCTTGCTCAGGCTGGTCTCGAACTCCTGAGCTCAAACGATCCGCCCACCTCAGCCTCCCAGAGTGCTAGGATTACAGGCGTGAGTCACTGCGCCCAGCCCTTTTGACACTTTTTCTACCTTCATACCATTAAGATTCACAAAAGTGTTAAGTTCACTCACATAGGTAAGATAAGGTTTCACAAAATAACAGCCTACTTTTAAAAAAAGGTAGTTATTATGTCCAAAATATATCCACTTATATGTTGTATTTTTGTTGTTTCGGGGTTTTTTTGTTTTTTGTTTTTTTGAGATAGAGTCTCACTTTGTTGCCTGCGCATGAGGGCAGTGGTATGATCATAGCTCACTGCAATCCCAAACTCCTGGGCTCATGCTATCCTCCCACCTCAGGCTCCCAAGTAGCTGGGACTATAGGTGTGTGCCACTACGCCCAGCTAATTTTTCTATTTTTTGTATATACAGGGTCTTGCTATGTTGCTCAGACTTGTCTTGAACTCCTGACCTTAAGCAATTCTCCCACCTCAGCATCCCAAAGTGCTAGCATTACAGGCATAAACCCCCATGTTTGCCTGAGTTATATTTTAGAACTAAACTCCAAAAGAGTTGATAAAACATTTTTAGCTCTTACAAGGTAGCCTTCAATATTGTCTCCATGTAAACATTTTTTTTAACCACTTGAAAGGTAATCAAAATAGAGAGCTCTGAGATCTTTATTTTATAAGAGAAAGAATCCAGATTTTTGTTCACACCATGAAAACTGACAGGACTTTTTTTTACAGTAACGTCATAAAATAACTATCTCATGAGGTTATCATCCAGAGAGGGAAAACTTGACATAAATCATAAATTCATAGAGGAATGCACACCAGTAATGAGTGAAAAAGTTAGTCAAGAAAGAAAAAGGACACAGGTGTAGCAAACTTTTAATTTTCAGCTATGAAAGATCTAATTTTTTTCCTTTTTTTCTATCAAACATTAAACTGCCTGTCATATGGGCTAAACAATCTTTTAACGAGCTTCACAAAAGAAAACCCACCTAAAAAGCATACCATGCTCATGAATTGGCAGATTCAACATTGTTAAAATGCCTATACTACCTAAAGTGATCTCCAAATTTAATGCAATCCCTATTGAAATACCGTCATTTTTCACAGATCTAGAAAAAATAATTCTACACTTCATATGGAACCAGAGTAGACCCCGTATAACTACAGCAATCTTAAGCAAAAAGAATGAATTGGGAGGCATCAATTTACCAGACTTCAAAGTATACTACAAAAGCTACAGGAACCAAAACAGCATGGTACTGGCACAAAAACAGAGACCTAGACCAGTTGGTTCAGAATAGAGAACCAGATATATAAAACCACCCTCATATTGCCACCTGATCTTTGACAAAGCAGACAAAAACATACACCGAGGAAAAGAATCCCTATTCAATAAATGGTGCTGGGAAAACTGGATAGCCACACGTAGAAGACTGAAACAGGATCCGCACTTCTCACCACTCAAAAAAATCAACTCACGATGGATAACAGATTTAAACCCAAGGCATGAAACTATAAGAATTCTAGAAGAAAATGTTGGAACAACTTATAGACTTGGCCTGGGCAAAGAATTTATGAAGAACATCCCCAAAAGCAATCACAGCAACAACAAAAATAAATAAATGAGACCTGATCAAATTAAAAAGCTTCTGCACAGGCAAGAAAACAATCATTACAGTGAATAGATAACCTATGGGAGAAAATATTTGTATGCTATACATCCAATGAACGACTGATAACTAGAATCTATACAGAATTCAAGCAAATCAGCAAGAAAAAAATCAAACAACTCTATTAAAAAGTGGGCAAAGGACATGAACAGAAACTTTTCAAAAGAAGATGGAGTAATGGTCAACAAACATATGAAAAAATGCTCAACATCTCTAATCACGAGGGAAATGCAAATCAAAACCACAAAGAGATAGCACTTAACTCTAATGAGAATGGCTTTTATCAAAAAGTCCCAAAACAACAAATGTTGGCGTGGATGCAGAGAGATAGGAACACTCATACACTCTTGGTGGAACTGCAAACTAGTATAACCTACATGGAAAGGAGTACGGCAATACCTCAAAAAACTAAAAGAAGAACTACCATTTGATCCAGCAATCCCACTACTGGGTATTTACCCAAAGGAAAAAAAGACATTCTATAAAAAAGACACATGCACTCAAATGTTTATAGCAGCACGATTCACAAGTAAAGATATGCAAACAACCCAAGTACCCATCGATACAGGAGTGGATTAATAAAATGTGGTATATGTATACTATGGAGTTCTACTCAGCCATAAAAAACAATGGTGAACCTTTTGTATTAACCTGGATGGACCATTCTTCTAAGTGAAGTATCACAAGAATGGAAAAACAAACACCACATGTACTCACCATTAAATTGGAACTAATTAATCAACACTTATGTGCACATATGGAAATAACATTCATCGGAAATCAAACAAGTAGGGGGGAGGAAGGAATGGGAAAATTCACACCTGACAGGTACAATGCACACTATCTGGGGGATGGGCACACTTATAACTTTGACTCAAATGGTACAAAAGCAATTTATGTAACCAAAATGTTTGTATCCACATAATACTCTGAAATAAAAAAATAAAAAGAAAAATATTTATATTCCAAAAAAAAAAAAAATTCCCAGCTAAAGTAATTAAAATGACCAAAGTATAAACAAGAAAGCAAGTTCTATGTGTTTGGCATTATATTTTAATGGCTTGCTGTTGCCTGGTGTTGATTTTTAACAGAATGACAGATGGTTTAAAACACTATCAGGACACAGAAGTAAAATAACAAAAAAAAAAAAATGGAGACCAAGTAATTTCTTACTATTTCAGCGTAGAAAATAAATTTCTTAAGTACTTTTAACAATAAATATTTTCTTGCCCATTATCCTATTGGAAAAGCCATTTGCTTTTTATGTGTGAATAGAAACGATTTTTTTCACAGTACAAATGTATTCACTTTTATCAAAAGACAAGAAAACCTCTTAATCAAAACAAACATGACTGCTAAGGCCTTAATTTATTTGCCATAAAACGATTTCATGTTGGATTTCCTAAAAATATACTTTAGTCGTCATAATGGGTTAGTATAAAAATCTACCAAAAAGTGATTAAGTATAGAATATAGTAATTCTAATTAGTTTCAATAAATTAGTTATTCTTACTTCTATTCCAATTCACCAAGTTCCTATATGACAAATCAATAATGGATATCCTTTGGGTATCAATTCTTCCTTGGCAAAATAAAATAAAAAATGATCTACAAATACAATTATCAGTATCTTTCTCAGAGTACTTTATATTCATATTCTTTTTCATCACACCAAGGTTCTTGAGCTTGCTACTTATAATTGCTTAGACAAGGTAATATCTTTAGAATTTTCTCAAGGAAATATTTGAGAAATTTGAGGCTAATATTTTTTCTTCCATCTTTAGTACTACACTTAAAATTGGAATGTATATCCCATTAAATTTATACATATATATTACATACATATAATTTACATGTACATAATATATGATTATATACATACATATAATTTTTGTTATAAAATTAGAAGTCCAATGTGCTATTCATTGTGCAACGGATTGTTATAAAATTAAATTAGAAAATTCTATTTCATGATATCAAAATGTCAGGATATTAGTAATAATATAAACTTATTTCAAAGATGCAAATCTAGAAATGAGAAAGGTGATATTCTTACTAGATAATATGGGCCCTTAGTATAAGAGGTAGGTACCATGAAGGTTCATGATAATAAAGAAAAAAACCCAAAAGGCAAGAACATTTTTTCAATAACCAGTAAGGAAGAAAAAAAACTATGAGGACAATCAGCTTACACAGTATAGGAAGCAAAATTCTTGCTACTAATGGCAAAGGTACTTAGAATTTAATCCAAATTCCTGATTGGAGATAAGTATCTAACCACATAAGAATGGTAAAGAATGTCATTTTGGAGTGATTACAGACTGTTTCTATTTGTGATAAAAAAAACCCAGCAAAGTTAGAGATTAAATAATAATATAAATGTTCCTTTTCTAATAGTAATGCAGTCTTAATTTTTAACATATAGTCATTTAGTACATAAAGTTTCTCATTAAATTGTCAAGCAACTATTGTTTAGTCTACTAAATGAAGATATAATCTCAGATAAAAATAGAATGTACTATACCTTAACTTCTGTTCTTTTAAATGCTAGAAAAGTTGTCTCTTGTTTGAGTTTAGTTTCTGGCTTCTTAACCAATGGATCTTTGACAGCTGGAGCTACAGAAACAACTGTAGGGGCTGGTTTCTGTGGTGGTTTCTGAGTTTTTTGTGCCTGCAAAAACCAGTGGATTATATTAGATTAAAAAATCTTGATTAAATGCATACAAAAAGGATAATCTATCAGAGGTCTCATCATTAAAGTGAAATGGGTTTCAACATTAAAAAATATTATGATGACAATGAGTATATAGGCTCTTAGAAAAATAATTTTTATCAACAATTAATAGTTTGACAGATTTCATTAATTTCTAAACAGTAAAGATAATATTAAGCTTTAGAAATCAGGCTAAATAGGGTTGGTTAAACACAACTTTAACAAGACAAACAAAACTGTTTTTTTAAAAAAGGAAAATCACAAACTATATGTAACTAGTTAGCTTTACTTATCCATGAAGTACATTTATTTCTCATTATGGTTGGTCAAAGACTTAGGAGTTTTCTTCTTAGGGTATAAGTCCCTGAGTCACTAAGGGTAAGTTAAAACGTAGCTCAGATCATTTGTACGGTTTTAAATACAGAATGGGGAGGAAAAAATTATTGATAAATGATGAACCTTTTTGAGGTTTTTCCACACTGCAGAACTAGCTAGGCACACTAAACCCTCAGAGCCATAAATGCAAATTTCTACGTTCTAAAAGAAGAATTCGTATCCATTGTTCTTTTGTAAGCATTTTCAGTTTTATTTTGACCAATAATTGATTTTTTCCTTTATTTTATAGCTAAGTGCTTTACTAAACTGTCCTATAAACTCTAATCATTTTTTAGTTTTTTAGTGTTTTCCAGGTAGATGCTCATAACTATACAGAGGGTATAGTTCACTGTTTAAGGGCACCGTTTCTAGGTCAAACAGAACTAGGATTAAAACCCAGTTCAACTACTTTCCTAGCCATGCTACTTCGAGTAAAATATGGAAATCTCTAAAAGCCTCATTCTCTTCATCTGTAAAATGATAACAACACCATTTACTTCAAAGGCAGGTTATGAGGATGGATTACGATTATATAAGAGTTTAGCATAGAGTCTGGCATATGTTGAGGACTGAGCACAGCAGTGACTATTTATTCACAATCATCTACAAAGGATGATTAAACTGAATTCAGAAGGGCCCTCCCCCCCCATCGGATGGGGACAGGTGCTCCTAGCCAGCCATTCCACAGTCTTTGACCATCCCCCTGAGTCCACAGAATGCTATATCACAGAACTTATTAATAACGTGTTCCCATTTCTAGAAGCCTGAATTTGGCCTATTTTATCCCTGTTTGGACATTCTTGCATCATTTTTTTTTTTTTTAATTTTTATTCCCTCTCAGAAGGAACTTTTCGTGTCATCTTCTTGTGCCATTGTTTGCTGTACCATATAATTTTGACCCCTGAATCTTAATTCATGTCACTTTTTACATTATACACTTTCCACGTCAAAGTACACTTGCCTGCAAGCATCACTTACAAAGCAACATTCAGATTAAGAATATTAAAGATGTTGGAGGACTCCCTGTGGTAAAATACTTCTTGCAAGCAGGAAAAGGAGGGCATTTTATCCTCTACTGCAAGACCATGTTCTGAGAATGCAGCTCTCACAGTGAATAAGAAACACACGGCTCCGTAACCACGGCTCCAAATCTCACACTGCCCTCTACCCACATCGACCGTTCCAGAGGCCAGATTTGAAGAACCACCTAACCTGAATATTTTAGCAGATGAAGACTCATTATGAAACCCAGAAAGGACCTCTGCCTAGGAGATGATCTTTGGATCTTCTTCTGCCTCCCTATTTTACCCAACTCCCTTAGAAACTGAGTAAGAAATACCCAGAACCCTTTGTCCTTTGCTGGTAATACCAGTTTAGGGAACTAGGATGTAACCACTGACTCAGTGTTGTTCAACAAAGGCACTGCAATTCTTCTTTGGTAATTGCTTCATACATCGCGGAATGTATAAAATTCCCCACTCAGGCCCTAACTGCTGGCATGGCAGTAACCAAAACACCCACATATTCCTAAATGCTGCTAAGTATGAGTGTGTTACTACCTCAGATTGAGAGCCAGTGCAGTAAGTTATATGAGTCTCTCAACTGAGTGGGGGCAAAACCCATTATTGGATTGAGAGAAGATCATGGAACTGAAGAATGACCTTGGAACCCATAATACACTATCACAGCATCTCAACAAGGTCTTCTTATAATAATGTATGTGTAGAACCTGCCCCAGTTGGAGAAACTAGTGCAAGGAGGAAGAGGATATTAGATGCTAATTATACCATCTTTGAGATACCTTGGAGCAATAACCAATGAACATATGAGAATCTTACTCAAAGCAATTATAGTTAGAAGGACTGAATTTAGAATCCCTACTATTCCAAATGCCTCTCTCGCATTAAACTTTATGTTTCCTGGATCCTGATTTCAGGCTTACGTTAGATCATGTCTTTTGGTATTTCCCCACATCTGGTCTTTGTGTAGCCTCGTCATGTTCTAATATTAGCCGTGGCTCCCCATTCAGTACTTTGCCTCTTGGACACACACGCTGCACTGACTGCTGATTTCTGGTACTAATCTATTAATACATTTTCTCTATTTTACTCATCTTACAATGAGAACAAGAGAATGCAAAATGTGCCCAGTCCTGTGGTCTGCTTTGGTGCTATACCAATGAATAAGACATGGTTTAACTGATAAATGAATTAGACATTTAATTTGCAAAGCAAATAAAGAATAAACATTATCCCAGATGAAGAGAAGAAGCTGAGAAGCAAAACATACAGGAACACGAAAGTTTACCCACATATTCAAGGAATGATATACTTAGTCTGGCATGGACAGAGTGCACAGGTATATATGGTGAAGCAGCGAGAGAGAAGGCTGTAAGGTAGACTTGGGTGAAAAGGAGAGAGTCCATATAAGCACCCTAAGGAGTATAACCTCATTATATAAGTAATTGAGAGTCACAGGGCATATTTAAGCAGATAAAGTCAGATAAACATTTTAGAAGAATAATTCTAATTATCTAACTGTAGTGAGTCAAGTGGATTGAAGGAAAGCAAAGAGATTTCTTAAGGGGCTATTGCAATAGACAAATAATGTTGGATATGTAGAACAGGGTAATGAAAGAAATGAACAGATCTGAGCGATATATAAGAGGTAGAATTAATAAATCTGGTAAACAAAGGGGTAGAGAATTAAGAGAGGCATCAAACATAATGTTTTCCAGCTCAAGCAACTGTGGGAAAAAAAAACTGAGTAGAGAAGAGAACAATTTTAATTTTAAAGATGTTGAACTTAAAGTACCTGTAGGATATCTAGTCAGCTAGCCAGCTGCAGAAACAGGGTTAGAAACATAAACACAGATTTGGTATAAACTAACTCACAAAAAAATGGGGGGAGAAAAAACCTGGGGAGACTAGTGCTTAGCTATTAAGAGAGTTACAGTGAAATAATAACACTTGAAAAAAAACTTTGAAGATATACTATAGAAAGATTACTGTTACAACTTGTTTCTTTTGGCAATTATCAATTCTTAGTGGCTTCTTATCAATGCTCTGGAATGTACTATACTGCTCATTTGTAATAATTTTGGTCCAAATCGTAGAGACCTAGTTTAAATAATTAAATAAAAATCAAACTAAGCAGAAAAAATTGTAACTTGTCACAAAAATTTCCTGTTACAAATAAAATTAAAATTTGACCACTTTTCATTTCCTATTTCTGATTTAACTGATTAAAAAGCAAAATATATACCTTGAATTTTTACTTTTAACTAAGTACTTCTGACCTTAAAAAGACATATTTGGTCAAATTTATTTTGTGTAGAAATTCATTTAAGACATGAGAACTCTTCTAGTAAGAGTCACTAATCTAAGGCAAAGGAAGAGAGAGGGGAAGGAGGGGAGAGAACAAGTCAATGAAGTAGACAGCAGCTCCTTGATTTTTTTTTAAAAGGAAAATTATGAAATTCACTTATCATTTATTTCCTTTATTAATGAATGAAAATTAGAAAAACTATCCAATAACAAACGAAAACACAATTCAGTATGATATTAAGGTAGTTATATACGTGAACAATGAAAAGAGAAAAGTATATTAGGAGAATGAGATAAACCAGGGGTCCTCAAACTTTTTAAACAGGGGGCCAGTTCACTGTCCCTCAGACCGTTGGAGGGCCAGACTACAGTTTTAAAAAAACTATGAACAAATTCCTATGCACACTGCACATATCTTATTTTGAAATAAAAAAACAAACGGGCAAAAACACCCACATGTGGCCCACAGGCGTAGTTTGAGGACGCCTGAATAAATGGTCAAAGACAATCAGAAGGACAAACTGAGGAACAAAGAAGTGCAGACGGAAACACAGAGGCACACACTCCTGACCCTGCACACACACGTTCGTTGGTTTCGGCTCACTCAGGAATTTTCTAGACTTCCTTATCAGACTCAACAAAGACTGGGGCTTTGCATCTAACCCCCTCCCATAGTATTTTATACTATCTTTAATGTGTTTTTAAATACACTGACATACTAGTAAGGAATAGTCATAATTTGTAGGTCACCAATTCTGTTTGTCTATATCAGAATAAACTAAAGGCTGAACAGAGAAAAATGCACATACCATGGTCTGGTCTTCAGACACAGACACATCAATCTGCATTTGCTATGCATCACTACACACACAGACGCTTACATAGTCAGCTTATTTATTTTTCTCATACCTTAAATGTTCAAATGTTTGTTTTGGAAGCACATAACAACAGAAAAGTGACACAGACTGTTCAAAAGAAAGCGCAATGCAACTCCTACCATTCTCTTCATTTGTCTGGTGCATCGGGCACAGTACCACACCAGGCGGGGGTCGTTCACCTCCTTGTCTGTCACCTGGGGCTTGTGGCAGTCTTGATGGTAGAGGTTATGGCACTCCTGACATTCAACCAGCTGGTTCCCAGATGCCACAGTCATTTGCCTAAGAAAATACACCATTAGATATTGTACTTTCTTGAATGTAACAATTTAAAGGCATCTCAGAATTGTTCTAGTAAAGTTTGGTATATTAAAAGGGAAAAAATGTTCCAGAAAACCAAAGAGCAAAAACACCAAATCCGTGGAATTGGCACTTCACTCCTTTTAAAGGTTATGCTCAACCATTAATAAATACATAGGGTGCCTTAATTAAATTGGGCTATTTTCTCCTGGTCATTTCTCACTGTAATTTTTTTTCTTTCTCTCAGAAATTGGACTTTCACTAGTCCTGCAACAGCTTCATAACATTTTCTTTGTATCTCTATTAAATTCCTTTAAATTAGTTAGCTACATGTTGTTCTACCTTCTTCATTAATATGAATTATCTAAAGGTGGGGACTGGACCTAATTATCTACAGTGCCCAGCACATTCCTGTGCAGATCTAGGGTGTTCAATAAATGTCCTATTAGCTGAATAGAATATAGCAATATGTATATAAAAAAGTGTCAGTTCTAACAGCACAAAAAGCAATCACCATAGCCTTAGATTATTATAGTAAGTCTCCTGATGAAGGGAGATCTCTCTCCATTATTACTTTATCATTTATTTATAAAACAATAACTTTCACAGTAGATAAAGGCTGGAATAAACAAATGTATGTGAAAACAATGAATCTCTAATAAGAAGCACATGAACTCATTCTCTATTATGTTCACAAAAGCTTACAGTTATGTATTCACTCCCAATGCACCAGAATTGAACATTTTTATGATGAAAATAGCAACAAAGATGGCAATCTTTTTTGTGCTAAGCAATGAAAGCCATTAACAATGAAAAATTTAGCTCTTGGCATTAAGAAGTTTATGTTATTTAGTATTATTATTAAGTATCTAGTTATTATTAGCTAAGTATTATTATCTCAATGAGATAATAAATCATTTTTTTTTTCGCTTTTCAAAAGTGTTTTAATTAAAAATGTGATTCTGAAGCGCAGACACACAACGATGACCTCTCATTGAGATAATATTTCTCATTATTAAATAAATCATAGCTATTTAATTAAATGATTTATGATTTAATCATTAAATAATTAAATCATAGTTATTTCTGATTTTTAAAATGTATCTTCTACTAATCAAAGTTATCTATGTTTTTATTCCTCCATGTTTGAAGACACCAATCAGAATAACCTACCAGAACCATTTCTTCCATTTTCATTATCCTTAGGAAAAGACTTAATAGTGTTTTAGAAAATTACATGTAATAGTTTACTTTTATAAATTTCATCAACAATTCAGAAAAGAAAAGCAACACAGAGTTTTTAAAAAGAAAGATGGAATTAATTGAGTCTCTTCCTTATTGAAGAGCAATACAATAATCATTTTCCCTCTAGAACCCAAAAATGCAGAAAATGTTACCATAACAGATTAAAGAAGCCACTGTCAAAAAGATATCTGCCAATTTTCAGGATGCTCAATTGCTATATTGGCAGTTCATAAGGCATAATCTACTTATCTCCTCCCCACTCACAAATAATAAAAACAAAATAGAAAACACCTAACAATTGCTCTGATGTTTGGCAGGTGAGTGTGGGAGGGAGTTGTTTGCTGTTTGCAAAGAAACAAAAGGATCTGTGGCCAGGTACAGCTTACCTACAAACAACACAGGCTAATCCCATCTCCATGGCAAAATCATCAGCACTGGTCTCTTCAAAACTGGAAAGGTCAGCCATAGCTAAATCCTTGCTGGTCTGCACGGTAATGGGGGAGGATCGTGTCTCTGGTTTCTCCAATCTAGGTTTCTTTGGAATATCAACTCCTTCGGTGATGTCTGATTTCATCTATAAAAAGCACACATCAGAATATAATAATGAAAGTAACATGGTAGAATAAACTTTAAATCACTGAGAGATGAATAAGAAGGACAGTATGTGATGATCAATTCCATTTTATAGATATTTTCATACAGTTAGGGACAGATGTGCACATTAGTGTAGAATTATGACTAATTTATAATCAGTACATTAAAAGAAACCAGCAAGATAGAAATAAATAAATCAGAAGAGTATAACATATGCTGGTATTTTTCTTTGTACTCTTCTATCAAAGAATTCTGGAAGTTCAATGGATTTACTTATACTGACTGCTTCCTCCCCCCCTCCAATAAGATGCTTTGAATTGAGAAAACATTCTCACTACTACGGCTATATTTTATTTTTATGTTTTTAATTATAAACTACTAATATTTAACATATATTGAAAGAAATAATGAACTATCTATACTAGTCATCCAGACTTCACACATTGCCATATTTGCTTCAAAGCTAATTCTGGTTCCTTTCTTTAAATATAATTGGTATACCTGTTGGCTTGGCAAAAATTAGAAAATATGATAAGACACAGAGAACTCAGAAATCTTATATTTTGTTGATAAGAACATAAATATAGTACATCCACCTTTGGCAATTTGGCAATGCCTAGTAACATTGAAGATGTTATATCGTATTACATCGACTTATAGGTATACATTCTATAGAAACTACTAACACTTGCAAAGAGATAAACATAAAACAGGTCAGTTACACTTTATTGTAATAGAGAAAAAGGAGAAATAACCTAATTGCTCATCAGTAGGGAAACAGATAAATGGGTTTATTTATAGAATGAATATTGTATGGTAGCTAACAGAAATAACTAGCTCTAGATGCATCAACATAAATTATAAAAGCACATTGTTATTCATACCTAACAGGTACAGGGCACAGTATATGGATGATGGACACGCTTATAACTTTGACTCAAATTGTACAAAAGCAATTCATGTAACCAAAACGTTTGTACCCCCACAATATTTTCAAAAACAAAAACAAAAAAACTTCCACATTGTTGAGTGGAGAAAAAGTTACCAAAGAATACATATACACAGTATATCATTTATGTAAATTTAAAAGTAGAAAAAATAATATAGTTTATGAATAGTCACTATTTAGTAAAAGTATGAAAACATACATACTATACCCCACCAAGAGGGCAGGAGTTACTGAAGATATATTTTAATGTATATTTTACTAATTTCTAAAATCTTAATTACTATTTGTGGAAATCATCCAAAATAGACAATCCAAGAATTATCTGTGGCCCAGTTAAGGTGCATGCCATTCTATAACAAAGTTCATGTTTAATCATTTATTAATACATCTTTCTTTTCTCTTTATCTTTTCAACAACTGTTCCATCTAGAATCTCTGAGGTATGGATAAAGTTTATACTAAAAAAAATACGATACCCCCTAGAGTTCAAATATTTGTTGACAATGACTTCAGTAAATAGTCAAAAAAAAATTAACCATTTAATGTTAATCAAAAAATTTCTAAATTTTACTCATTTTTCAAAAAGTCAACATCTATAACCGGCAAAACGTACTTACTGAATGATTACTACATGCCTATACCCATTATTATAAAAGAAGTAGGCATAAAACACTGTTTCTGCCTGTGGAACAACTGATTTACTCTTTTTTTCTAAAGAATAGATTAAAAGAACCTACTTTATCAGCAGGTCTCTTGTCAGCTTCCTTCTTTACTTTCTCAGTTGTGAGGACCTTGCTGTTATTATTGCCAGAAGGGAGACTGGAGGGCATTTTGGGTTCTTGCTTAATGGAGATAGTTTTTGTACTTGGAATTTTGGGTGGCTCCACATCCTAAAAAGTGAAATCAAAAGGTACCAGTAATTAAAAATTCAGACTAATACATCATAAAAAACATACTATAAACAATTTTCACTTAAAAATTAAGATATTATGTCATAACCAATGTAATATCCTTTTCTTAAATAACTTTATTAAGATATAATTTATGGGCCAGGCGTGGTGGCTCATGCCTGTAATCCTAGCACTCTGGGAGGCTGAGGCGGGAGGATCACTCAAGGTCAGGAGTTCGAAACCAGCCTGAGCGAGACCCCGTCTCTACTAAAAATAGAAAGAAATTAATTGACCAACTAAAAATATGTACAGAAAAAATTAGCCGGGCATGGTGGCACATGCCTGTAGTCTCAGCTACTCGGGAGGCTGAGGCAGTAGGATCGCTTGAGCCCAGGAGATTGAGGTTGCTGTGAGCTAGGCTGACGCCACGACACTCACTCTAGCCTGGGCAACAAAGTGAGACTCTGTCTCAAAAAAAAAAAAAAAAAAGATATAATTTATGTACAAACTGTACTTAGGTGTAAAATTTGATAAGTTTTAACATATGCATATACCAGTGACACCATCACTACAATCAATATAATGAATATATCCATCATCCCCTCAAATTTCCTTGTGGCTATTTGTAATCACGCTCTTACAGGTATATATCCTAGAGAAACTATGTCCCCCATCCTCAAGCAACCAGTGATCTTTCTGCACCTATAGATTAGTTATAAATTTCCTACAAATGTATATAAATGTAATTATATAATACCCTTTTTTGTCTGGCTTCTTTTTATCAGTATATTCACTAGGAGATTCATCCATATTGTTGAGTGTATCAATAGTTTATTCCTTCTTATTGCGGAATAATATTCCATTGTATAGATATACCATAATTTGTTTATACATTTACCTATTGATGGGCATTTTGGTTGTCTGCAGTTTGGGGATATTACAAATAAAGCTGTTACAAACATTCATAAAAAAGTCATTGTATGGACATATATTTTCCTATCTCTAGAATAAATGTCTAGGAGTAAAATGACTAGGTCATACGGTAAGCATATGCTTACTTTTTTAAGAAATTGCCAAACTGTGTTCCAAAGTGGCTGTACCATTTTATATTCCCACCAGGAAGATATGAGAGTTCTAGTTTTTTCACACCCTTACCAATACTTGGTATGGCTGGTCTTTTTAATCTTAGACATTCTAATAGGTACGTAGTAGTATCTCATTGTGGATTTAATTTACATTTTCCTACTGGCTAAGGATGTTGAACATTTTTTCTAGTGCTCATTTGCCAAACATATGTCTTCTTTGGCGAACTACTTAATAAAATATTTTGCCCATTTTCAAAAATGGAGTTGTCTGTTTTATTATTGGGTTTAAAGAGTTCCTCATAGATTCTGGGCACAAAGCCTTTATCAGATAAATGATTTGCAAATATTTTCTCTCCATCTGTGGCTTGTCTCTTCATTCTGTTTTAAACTTTGAATCCTTAGTCTTATATTATAGCTTTGCTAAGATAGGTATTTGTGATTTATTTTTATTAGTAGTATACAAAGTTTATGTATATAGTAGCTTCTTGGAACTCTCCCTCCCCCAAAAGAAGGGCATTTCTTCATCATCCTATATAAAACTAAAATAGCTGACCTGACTGCAGCCTATTTTTCTGTGATAATCCATAAAAGTGCAGAAATGTAAATGGTTATGATACATATCAACTTCAGAATAGTGGTTACCTCTGAGGGCCAAGAGAAGGGGAAGGGATGAGGAATGGGGCTTCAGCCCTATCAAGCAGGGCTTGACTTATTGTGATAATTGTTTAGACTGGGCTTTAGCAAACTGAGTTTTTTAGTTATACTCATTTATTTACAATGTATGGCTGCTTTTATGCCACTGTGGCACAATTAAATAGTTGTACCAGAGACAATCTGGTTCATAAAACCCAAAATATCTACTATGTGCTACTTGAGAGGCTGAGGCAGGAAGATCACTTGAGCTCAGGAGTTTGAGGCCAGCTTGGGCAACATAGCAAGACTCTGTTTCTTAAAAAAAATTATTTACTATTTAGTTCTTTACAGAAAGTTTGTTGATCACTGGTGTAGACTTAGTAAAGCAATGGAGCAAATGTTAATAATGCAGATTAAACTGAAAAGTATACCAGGTGTGCAACAAAAAAAACTGAGTATAATCTTGCAGTATTTGCAACAATTATCTAATTCAGCTAAGAAGTTGTTCTTTCCAAGCTTTTTATTCATGTAGGTACCTTTGGGGATGGACGGTAACTTGAATCAATGCCCCGAGCCAAAGATTCATCAAGCAGTGCTTTTAGCTTTTCAGCAGAATCTTTACTCTTTGAATGTAAGAAACCTAGTGCTTTCAAAAAAATGGGATCAAGTTCCAAGTTCACAGAGGCAGCCATTGCAAACACCTGAAGGAAAAAAAGAGAGAAGTAATTTAGAGACAAAGTGCAATTATCTATGTCAAAGTTTTATCCATTTTGTTCTTTGTTTATAATAGATTATACTGAGCACACGATACAAAATTTACAAAGTCCAAAAGGTTATTACAGATAAAAGTATATTTCCTTCTTATCCTGACTGACATTATCAACCAGCATTATCAGTTTTCTGTGTATCTATATCTATGGCAAAGTTTTAAATCCGGATTAGCTTCTCCCTGCTGCAGAGCCCCTTCTCACCTGTTCGCAAAGATACATTTGTAATTTCAGTACGCAGAACTTGATGTGTTTAGGTCAGGTTCACTCTATATCAAAATTTCTTCTCTCAAATCTTACTTCCATAAAAAAAACAACAACGAAGATTTACTATGCATGTGTTTGTATGTGTAGGGGTGTCACAGGAGGGCAATGGTCAAACGGTGCATTAAGGGATGTGCTGTAGAGGTTGCTTTTACCTCAACTGTCTTTTTTAAAAAAATTTTGCCTCCTTAGTCTTCTGCTCCAATCTTGAAACACACTGATAATCTTATTAGATCACATTTAGATTGCCGTATCTTATGTATTAACCTATTATTAAAAAACAAGATCTCTGAGGGATGGTACCATAGCTGCTTTAAAAAAAAATAACATATATGTATACACACACACACACACACACACAATCTATCTCTCATAGAACCTATGTTGATGTTCTGTGTCCTACAGAGCTTACAAAACAGCCAAGATGGATAAAGATATACCTCAATGACTTATGAAATTTCACAGCATTAAAACGTTTTGTTTTCAGTTAATTATCAATGCTATCAAGTGGTTCTACTTCTGGTTGTCACTTTTTCAAATACCTCTCTAGGCAAAGAATTATTAAAATAAAAATGTATTCTTTGTGTTCAATCCTTTGATCAATATATTAATACCACAGCTTGAGCTCCTCTTCTACCCTTGAGGTTAATATTAGAATAATGCAGCATACTTGCACTGCTACAGTTAAGGATCTGTCAGCAATTTCACAGTAATCTCCAGTTTTCAGGGGTTTATAACACCACTCAAACTTGCTGTAGGTTCAACCTTGGCATATGAAAGCACAGTCTAAAAATGGATTGTTTGTTCCCTCCCACCTAATTCCTTCCTTATCCCTTTCCAGGTATGACAGGAAACACACACACCCCTAGGCTATTTATTTTTAAGTTTCCAAGAAGGTATTAGTTATCTACTTGATAACCTCAAAATTATTGTCAAATTCTGTGCTGTACTAAAATATCACCTGAATCGCCCATGAAAAGGAGTCCAAAGGCCAATAGTAGAATGAAAAAGTAACCTCATTTCAAACCGTTGTATTAGTAAGAACTTAAAAAAACTGAGAAGCAGCCTGTCAACTCTCAATATTGTATCATTACATACATCACCTCTACATAATGATAGGTACAGAAAGGTTATTTCTAAATTTACTCACAGGACTGGTCACCATATATGTTCTGAGGAAAAAATATCTCCTCAACAAAATCTCCATGATTAAAAGGCTAAATCTGCCACTCTTCCAGAATGCACAAGGAAAGACAGCCTAATCTTTCTATTGATCTCATTTTACATAGCTAAAGGGTGTAGTAGTTTCTTATCCTGTTTTATTGGATACTGACAAAAGGGTTGATACCTACAAGAATTCTTGTAATATATTAGAAAAACCATTACTTGAAATTTCCGTGCTCAAAAATGGAAGCAAAGTATTTATTGTTATGTATTTCTATAATCATGGAAAAAAGGTTTACATTATAGATTAGGTGTCAGAGTCAGCACAAGACTACAGAAGTCATCAACACCAACATTCCAATTGGAACCTTGGTGTCAGTTCTTTTCATATGATCCTGCAATTATAAAACTTAACAGACTTTGTGCCCTTGCCCTAAATTGCTAACATATCCCACAACTAGCCATATATATGAAAGTATGCTCAGTTCTTTTACTCATGGAATAAATAAGAACACTTTGGAGGCCACTGGTGGACTATCTAGCAACTTCTAGTTTCCACTTTCCCTCTTATACATCATGGCTGCTTTAAGGTACAAACAACCTGCCCCTTGCAAATCCCTCTGGCACTCCCATTCAGCTCAGCCCTTGTCCCTCTCCACACTGACTTCATTGCTAGCTGCCAATCATCATCTAGCCCCTGCTCATTACCAACACATTCCCCTCTATGTTCCACTTTCTCCTGAAGCACTTCTTTGCTCTTTTACTTTTATGCTTCTCCCCAAAGACATCACCTCCCTTAAAACCTTCTCCCAAATCCCGTTCCTTTGACTTGTTTCCTCTCAATGAGCAAAGAGAGGCCTAAGGAGACCTTACTTTATATTGCTGCTTTTATTTATTTTTTTTCAGACAGAGTCTCATTCTGTTGCCCGGGCTAGACTGAGTGCCATGGCGTCAGCCTCGCTCACAGCAACCTCAAACTCCTGAGCTGGAGCAATCCTCCTGCCTCAGCCTCCCGAGTAGCTGGGACTACAGGCATGCGCCACCATGCCCGGCTAATTTTTTCTATATATTTTTAGTTGGCCAATTAATCTCTTTCTATTTATAGTAGAGACGGGGTCTCGCTCGCTCTTGCTCAGGCTGGTTTCGAACTCCTGACCTTGAGCGATCCACCTGCCTCGGCCTCCAAGAGAGCTAGGATTATAGGCGTGAGCCACCGCGCTCAGCCTATATTGCTGCTTTTAGAAAAATATTTCAAGACCACCGTATGTCAACATCTCTTGAAATTCACCTGCATCTTCACTGTTACTATTGTATACAACATTTGAACCAAGCTCATCTTCTTCTTCTCCCCCTGCCATCATCTTTAACAACTTTAGCGTTTATACTGAGGATCTTTTCCAACTTTATATATTCATTTCATTTAGATCTTCAACCTCAAGAAGCTTCATCTTGAGCCAGCAAAATCGGAAACTTGCCACAACTATTCTTTTTGACTACAATCTTCCATCACTCCCCCCTCTCCCCTCCCAAAAAAACCCCCCAAACATTGAAACAGGAATAGCAAAGCAAAACAAAAATCACTTCTTTCATGACTTGGGACTTGTACAATATTCCTATCTGCAATACTCTCTTCCTAATCTTTCACCTGGCCTAAATTCATTAATCCCACCAGAATGTAAACTCCTTAAGGGCAGGGATTCATTTTGTTCATTGTTATTTTCCTAGTATGTGGAACTAACGGGTACTCAAAAATATTTGTTGAATGAATGAACTAAGTTTTTGCATAAAATGTCACTTTTAAGGCTTCTATGACCTCTCCAACTTAAATTGGACATTCCTGTATAAATATAAATATTTATACTTTCCCCTAGATCCGTTTTCCATACTACGTGCCAATCTCTAAAGAAGTCCAAAGTTGGTCATCTGCATATGCACGAGTGAAGTAAACTGCATCTATTCACGCACAGTGCAATACTGGGGTTGCTATTTCGCAACAGCTCTAGAAAACTTTGTCGTCCGTGTCTTTGCAAGAAGCTCTTGCAACCCCTTCCAATAAACATTCTCTTAAAGATGCTGTCCTTGTCATTCCTCTACTCCGTTCTTGGTTCTGGGTGACACCGATACCTTAGGAACACCTGGAAACGCAAGGCAGGAGAAAAGACCCCAAAGTGGCGGAGTAGCTGAAAAGCGACAGCATTGAGAAAGGGAACGTCCATCCCTTGATCAAAGCAAAACACACCGAAGGCCTAGCACGCGAGAAGGTCCTCGACAAGGAAGCCAAAGGTGGCGGAAGGAATGAGGGAGCTGCACAGAGAGGCCGCCAAAGCCCTCTGCCGAAGGTCCGAGGCGAGGTGCCCGGTCCCCAAGTCCCAGGACTGTCCCCAGCCGCGCGCCCGCGTCCGCAGCACCTGGGAAGGAAGCCCAGTCCTCCCTGAGAGGGAGCGGCCAGGCTGAGGCTCGCAACCGCCCGGAAATTCCGAGGCTTCCCCTCGAGAAGCGAGGGAACCAAGTCCCCACTAAGCTCCCCTCGCCCCTCGCCCCTCGCGGGGGTCTCGAGCCGCCCGGAAGCGGCCGGGAGCCGGGTCCCTCCTCGTCACAACTCACCGCTCCGCCCCGCCGCGCCGGCCGTTCCTGCGGGCCGCTTCCGAACCTGTCCCCGCACTAGCCGGCTCCGAAAGCGGGAAAACAAAGGTTCCGGATGCAGGGCTGAGGGGAAACGTTTGGCAGAGGCACAGCAGGAAGTGACACCACACCTCCTTTCCGGTCCGCCGGATTATGAACGACGGCGGGCACGGCTGTTTGCCGGATGTGCTTGGCTGTGAAGTTTTCTTCCCCGGTTTCTTTGGAAGCGTGTGCTCCGCGGGCCGCGGCTCCCAGAAGCAGCCTTGGAATTGCGGATCCAGCTGGGCGGGCGAGGAGGCGCCGGCGGCCGGGGTGGCCGACACGCGCACGCACCACCGTCCCTGCCCGGCCGCGCCTCCGCGACCAGGTAAAGAGGGCGCTCGGGCCGCCCGCTTCTCAGCCCCCGCGACCTTCCAGGGACTGCCGTTCGCATCCGGGTCGGCAGGGCTGAGGCTGCGGGGAGGGGTGGGAAGGACGAGGGCGGGGAGTTACCGGTCTCCTTCCAGCTCGGGGCCGCCTCAGCCTCGTCTTCGCCGCAGCTCCGGAGGTGCGGGTGGGTGCTCAGGTGTGCGCGCTTCCCGGCCTTCCCCGAGCCCGCCCTCTGCTGCTGTGGCAGCTTTCAGTTGTAGGCGTTTGTGGGGTCTTTTGCTGAAAAGTACGATTCCAAGACCCCTTGGGTCACACTAAGTTTTTTTTTCTCTTTGGCACTTAATTCTCCTTTCCATTCCTTCCTGATTAGAGAAGCCAGGTGTACGTGAGCACTACGTAACAGTTACCCCAAGGACCTGCTTCGTTCTGACCTACTCGCTTAATAGGACGTTCTCAAAGCTGTGTCTCTCTTCGGTGTTTAACTTCTGCAGAAAGTTGTTTTGAGTTGCTTGAGAGTTGCCTTGGCTTGGGAAACATTTGGTAATTAATACACGTGCTCCCCCATACCAGCTCTCTTCCTGGTGTTGGTACTAGGTGTCTTGTTATTTTTCCTTTTATTCTTAATGCCAGGATCCCGTTCCTCGTTACTAAATTCTTGAATATCAAGAAAATGCCAGCATTTAATAATAAATTTTGTGCTAAATTGATAAAGAATAGAGTATGCTACTATTTTTTTTTCCTAAGCCTATCTGTAGAAACAAGGTTTACAGGAGAAAATGCAAAAGCTAGCAAGAACTAGTGATGTGACAAATTTAAACATGTAAACATGGTCACTTAAATACTATGAAAATAAACTGTTACAACAACTGAGTGATTTGCTGTCATATTTAATAAATCAGACATTAATCTCTATGGAGTTTTTTTATTAACTACCTGGTGGGGAGCATACGCTGCTGAGAGGTTTGCTTTAAGCATACTCATCACTTGAAGTTGTGTTTAGGTCATACCTGAAGGCCTCAATTTATAAGGCCTAACTTCAAAAATAAGACTGAAAAAGTCAAAGAGATTTGAGAATCGTTTTTTCTATAGTACTGGGCCCATCAAGTTTTTTTTTTGTTTGTTTTTTAAAACTCTATCCTTTGTAGCTTTTGTATCATCACCTACGGTTTGAAATAAGAGGAAATACTGAGTAACCAGTTGGCCTTTCTAACAGCAACAATTTAGCAGGCTTTAAAACTAAATTCTGGGGCCAGCCGACTAACACGTCTTCTACAGTATATGCAGTTCCCGGTACATGTTGTTTTTATCCTCAAGTATTGAAAGTATCCTACCGAATTCTGTTGTGATTAGTCCTTGGGAGGCAGGGATTTAAACCATTTAGATCATAACAAGCACAGGTATTGTTTGCTGTGAGGATTCAGTAATTTTATTTCAGGGTTGCTGATGTTTCTAACATGTTTTTTGTGCTGTGGATCCCTGTTAATTATGAGGTTAGCTTTAGCTGCAAGCATTATGACTCCATGGCAACCAATGATTCCCTGATTCTCCAGAGAAAAGATTACACCCTTTCTTCATGGCTAAGGTTACGGTAAGCTTTTTTACTTTAAAACATTTTTTTTCTACTTCTAGCCCAGATAAGAAAAGAGCTAATTTTAATTACTGGCTTTTGTCCTCTAGGACTTAACTCTATCCTATAGTACATCATGTAATGAGCTCTGAAAAAGCCCAGTTTTTTTTGTTATCTTGGACCTTTAATATTTAAAGTAATTAGCTACTATTTATTTCTGTAGGGGTAAGCTTTTTTTTTTTTAATCTATATTATTGTAATAAAACGGGGTGGGATTTATAACCAAATAGTGTTGTATGAAAAGTATAAAACACAAGCTAAGTTGTAATGTTCAAAATGTTGAACATTTAATGTAGGAGTGAATTTAAGCAGATTTAAATTTTAATCTTTAAAATAAGAGTTCTGTAATTTTTCCATACTTACAAACTGTGCTGAACTACTTATTTCGTACAATATAATCAGTTAATGTGCATGTGGACTAAGGGGTTCCCTTTTATATTGTACCATTTCATGACTCTCTGGCTTTCAGCCTCAGTAACAAAGTTTTTCAATATTTGGGGGAGGAGGGGGGAACTTTCCAATTTAACATGAATCCCTTAACTTTTGTGGGAAGAAGTTTGGCAGTACAAACATAATTTGGGTTTTGCACATCAAAGTTTGTATATTTTAATAGTGTCAATGGATAAGGAATTTGGAGATAACTTATAAATGAATAATAGTAGCTATTATTTAGGGGCTAACCATGTGACAGGAATTATTCTGTTTTCACAGCATACTGTAGGTAGGTACTGTTATTGTTGCCATTTTATAAATGAGGAACCAAGGTGCATAAAAATTTTTTTATAGCTACTAATCAGAACCAGGATTTGTACCTGGTTAGTCTGGCTCGAGAGTCTGGGCTCTAATACATTGCTTTATAATTCTTATTGTATAAATATCCTTGCAGGCTAAGTATATAGAATCTAGTTAAGATTCCTAGTTCTCTTGCCTGAATATCAATATACATAAAACCTTCTATGCTTTATTTACAAATTTGGATAGATTCCAGTTATACTTTTTCTGATTCAGCTCACAAAGGTGATCCTGTTTCTTCATTTTAATTTATACTTAGTTGACCCTTAAAGTAGATTTATTAAATTAGAAGTAAAAGAATGGTATTATGAAGAATGAGATTCATGGGCCGGGCGCGGTGGCTCACGCCTGTAATCCTAGCACTCTGGGAGGCCGAGGCGGGTGGATAGCTCAAGGTCAGGAGTTCGAAACCAGCCTGACCAAGAGCGAGACCCCGTCTCTAAAAAAAAAAAAAAAAAAAAAAAAAAAAAAAAAAAGAATGAGATTCATGTTGTACTGAAGTTCTCAGTAGTACTCATGACAGTGATTACCGACATTCATTTATGTACATTAATTCATTTACTCCTTGAACTAAAATGTGAGTACTATTAAGCATTGGTGATATTATAATGTTAAGTGATAAATGCTATGAAGAAAAAGAAAGCTGGATAAGAGGATTGGAAGTAATGGGAGTGCTTTTTTAATTCAGGTAGTCAGGAGAGGCTGCCCTGAGGCTTTTTGATTTATGTTGAGAAATCAATGAAATGAGGGAGCAAGCCATGTGAATATCTTAGAGAAGAGCAATCTAGGCAAAGGAATGTACAAAAGGCAAGTACAAAAATTCTCAAGTGGGAGCATTTCTAGCATCTTCCAAGAACAGCAAGGAGAACCGTGGCTGGAAGGGACTGAGGAAGGAGAGGAGATGAAGTCTGAACGAGAGGGATAGCTAGGGCCACATTAGGCCTATAGGTCGTAATAGGAAATTTGGATTTTACTCTAAGTGTGCTTGGGAGCCATTGGGTAGGGAACATGATCCAATTTATGTTTTTAGAGGATCACCCAGACTATTGAAAAATGGACCATTGTGTGGAGAGTGGAGCAAAATAATTAATAGGCTTTTGCAATAGTCCTTGTAAGGCGGGTGATGACTGAGATCAAGGTGCTAACGGTAGGGGGCCTACGGAGTTCTCTTTAGCATGTATTTCAAAGGGAGAGATGGCAGGGTATGAGAGAGAGAAAGGAGTGGGACTTCGGAGTTCATGGCCTGAGCATCTGGGTAAATGGTGTTGCCATTTTACCAAGAAGTGGACCACAAGGGAAGGGAAGAAGGTTGAGAAAAACATCCATGTAGAGATGTCAAGTATTAATGGAATATAGGAGTCTGGCGTTCGTGGAGAAAGGATGTAGCAGAGATGTGAATATAGGAGTCAGATGATATTTAAAGCTATGGCACTGGAGATCCCCTGGAACATTGTTGTAATATTGTGAGTTGTGCTCCATTGAAATCAGTTTAGTAACATCCAGCATTAAAAAAAAAAAAAGTACAGAGTAAAAAATATCAGATTTATCCCAAGTAATAATATTGAGACATTTTTGTTTCAGTCTTATTCATTATATAGCGAGTTGCATTATAAAATTTACTATTCATTGTGTGGCATGATCAAAAGTTTGAAAGCCAGTAATCAAAGGAATGAATGTAAATTTAGAAAAGGGCAAAGCACTGAGTCACGGGTCACTGAGAAGTCTGAGGAGTATCCAATAAAAGGAATAAGGAAGGAACTGCCAAAGAGCTTAATCCAGGGCTGAGACTTGTCAAATAACCTGGCATTCAGAATGGAGGTTTGTTTTGTTTTGTTTTGTTTTTATCAAGGAGTACTGAGATGAGTATACTTGCTTAGAATAACATAATTTTTGATTATTTTCACTTTGGTAAAATTGTCGCTGCAATAAAATTATAATATACTTCAATTTAGGAAATTCTAAGTTTATTAAATTATATTATATATCAATTAGAAAAATACCCATTTCTTTAAATAAGATCCCTTTGTAAATTCAATTAATACTTTTGGACTGAAGTACAATTTTCATCCATATAATGAAAATAAAATGTGCCTTTAAGGATTGTGACAATTAGAAGTAATGCACAAGTTCTGCCTGTAATCCTAGCACTTTGGGAAGCTGAGGCAGATGGATTGCTTGAGTTTGAGATCAGCCTGGGCAACATAGTGAGACACTGTCTCTACAAAAAAAAAAAAAGAAAGAAGAATAAAATTACCTGAGTATGGTAGTATGTGCCTCTAGTCCCAGCTACTCAGAAGGCTGAGGCAGGAGGATCGCTTGAGCCTGGGAATTTGAAGTTGCAGTAAGCTATGATGATGCCAGTGCACTCTAGCCCAGGCAACAACGACCCTGTTTCCAAAAAATTAAATAAAAAATAAATAAAAGAAGTAATGCACAAGTTCTGTATGCTCAACACATAGTAGGTAGACAATAAAATGTATGTAATATTTAAAATTCTTTGTTTATTGACCTGACATTTATTGAGCTATTGAATTCCTGGCACAGAGAGAAAGAAATTCTTATTTGGGGGGGGGGAAACAAATCACTGGTTCATAATTTGCTGCAGTTATTTACTCTTTGGTCTTTAATATATATTATTTAACATATAATTTATTTGATACTATACATAATGCCATAGATCTGGACTAGAATTTGAACCACAAATCTTTTACCTCCCTTTTTTTTCTTTTTACCAGATTGTGAAGTATCCTTATTTTTGATATGTTTACTGTTTCTCTTTCTCTCTACACAAACACACACACACACACACACACACAGTGAAGTAGTAAAATGGTTTTATTTTATTTTATTTTATTTTTTGAGACAGAGTCTCACTCTTTTGCCCAAGCTAGTCATCCTAGCTCACAGCAACCTCAAACTCCTGGGCTCAAGCGATCCTCCTGCCTCAGCCTCCAGAGTAGCTGGGACTACAGGCATGTGCCACCACGCCCAGCTAATTTTTTTTATACATATGTTTTTTAGTTGTCCAGCTAATTTCTTTCCATTTTTTTAGTAGAGACGGGGTCTCACTCTTGCTCAGGCTGGTCTCGGACTCCTGAGCTCAAATGATCTGCCCGCCTTGGCCTCCCAGAGTGCTAGGATTATAGGCGTGAGCCACCGCGCCCAGCCGTAAAATGGTTTTAGATAAGAAAACACTTGTAAAAACTCATTTCCCTTTTCATATGTGAAATGTTTTAATTTATCAAAGCTAACTTATATTTATTAGAATGAGAATGCAAAAAAGGCCTAAATGCCTAAATATTAAACCTGTCACTAATTCTGGCCAAAGCTCTAATTTTTTGTTTGTTTGTTTTGTTTTACCTGTTTATTCCTTCCACGAGATTCCCCTGGCAGATTGGCATATCCAGGAAAGCGATGCACACTCTATGAGCTCCGTTCAGCTCCTGCAGTTTGTGATTTTGTCTGCTGCTTCCCCCTCCTCAGGAGCAGGTGCAGTGTGTCACCTGTCAAAACTGAGAAAACACAGATGATGCTACTTCTGTGCTTGGCAGGAAGGTGATATGGCATAATAAGAGCTGTGCCCAGAAGCCCTAGAGATGAAGAAGTTGATTATATAGCCCCTACCTTCCTACAGCTTGTGACAAAATTAATGAACCTAAGGCATTCTTGAGGTAGTGGAGGAGAAGAAAATAAGAGAAGGATTTCTTTTGCCTATGATTTGCAAACTTTGAGCAAAAACTATGTTCCACTCCCTTGAAAAATTAAGATATAGTGCAAGCCAAAAACATTTCAAATTTGTTCAGGTTTACTAAATATTTAATATTTATTTTAAAAATTAGTACATAATTGGGAGAAATTTCCCAGGAAGAGTAATTTTTTTAACTCTAAGATAATTAAGTAACATTTATAATCTCTCAGGAAAAAAACTCCAATGTCTATATTGAAAAAAATTATGTTAAGAATCAACAGTACTTTGCATTTTCTCTCAGGTGTCTCATTAATTTTTAGATATCACCATGGGTAGGTCATTGCTATTCTGTTGACATTCAGCATTTATTAAGGGCTAGCAATGAGAAGAGTTTTATAGAGTATGTGTAAAAGCCTATTTTCATGGTTCTTATGTGCCTTGGAAAGGGGCAAATACAGATGTACTCTAATCATTTTGTTTTGTAAACCTGTTTTTTGTTTCTTAAAACCTATAAAATAGCATGGCATTGTTTTGAGTTTTAAAAAAGTGTTGGCAGAACTAGTTTCATAATTACTATTTTCTAGACTGTTGGGCAGATGAGGAAATCATGTTTTCTTTCAAATCTGTCTTCTTGAAGCACTTAGGGGTCTTTTTTGTAGTATCCCACTGTCAGGTGAGTGAGTCAAAAGGGTTGGTAAATTAATTAGCAATAGGTTTCTAGGTGCATGATTTGGCTTGTCTTTAGGACTTACAGCATAACGGTGTTATATTAACATGAAAATATTTCAAGAGCTCCCTTTAACTTTATAAACTTTGAACTTCAATAAATACCCTTTAGTATTTTGTTTTAAAATCAGCTCTAGGTGCCAAACAAAAACCAAAAAAGTAATTAAGCTCAAGGAGAAAATGGTGGGTTAAAAAGTTGTTTTTAAATTACATAAAATAATTTTCCCCCAGATAATCTTTTAAGAAGTAATGAATCATGGTTCAGATCTGTTATGTTTTAACAAAAAAATAATAATATAGTGGTGATTATGTCTATTATCAAGAAGCTTTCTGTGATGGTACTTTACTATGAGGTCATTAAATATGAAATGTCTGACTTTGAATCAAAAGTGTTGTTTCTTATATCTCAAGAAGCAGTACAATTAATCAAAATATGCGCCTAAACTATTGACATAGTTTTGCCTCTTAACAGTAGCTTGTTTATGTCAGCAGTGAAGAAGCCTGGAGAGCAAGTGACAGTGAAATTGCAAAATTCCCAGCTTGTTGAAAACTGAATCTTTTTCCTTGCAAGAAGCCTGGAAGAAGTGGTAGTCAGTTGGTGCAAGGTCTGTTGAATATGGTGGATGACAGAGTTTCCAAGTCCAGCTTCTGTAGTTTGAGCAGTGTTGTTTGTGCTACATGTAGTCGAGTGTTGTCTTGCAAGAGGATTGGCCTGTCTCTATTGACCCATCTCTGCTGCTTAATTGCAAGCATCATTTTGTCCAGTTGTTTGCAATAGACATTCTGTAATCATTAACCAGGTCTCATGAAGCTTTAGTGGATAATACCAGCATTGGACCACCAAACAGACACCATTAGCTTTTTTTGATGAATATTTGGTTTTGGACTATGTTTCGACACTTCATCTTTATCCAGCCATTGTGCCCAATGCTTGTGACTGTCAAAAAGAATCCACTTTCATCACACATAACAATAGGTGCAGAAATGGTTCGCCTTTATGTCATGACATCAAAGGAAGGCAAGCTTCGAGAGGATTTCTCTTCTGATGCTCGTTTAATTCAAGTGAAACCCATCTATCCAGCTTCTTTACCTTGCCGATTTGTTTCAAATGGTCCAATATTGTTGGAATAATAGTGTCAAAGCTTGCTGCTAATTTATGCGTAGGTTGAGATGGATTTGCTTCCAGTACAGCTTTCAGCTCATCTTTATCCACCTTGGTCTCAGGTAGCCCACGTGGCTCATTTTAAAGATTAAAATCACCAGAATGGAACTTCTCAAACCATCGATGTACTGTGCATTCATTAGCCACATCTTTCCCAAACACTTGTTGGTATTTCAAGTTGTCTGTCCTGCATTGATCCCACAACAGAACTCATTTGAAAATAACACAAACTTTTGACTTATCCATGGTTTCACAAAAATTGCTTTAAAAATTTGAAAGATAATCACAACCCAAAACATGCATTTGAAAACTGAGGATGTACCTTCACTATAAAAGTAAAACAAGAAGTGTCAAAGTGAAATGTCAGAGATATCACCTGTCAAGCTTAGTACTTAAGGAAATTGGACATTTCATACTTAATAACATGATACATTCCTGTTATGATGGATCATAAGCTCTTTAAGTTAAAAAAAGTGGAGAACCAAGAAGCGTAGTGACTCTTGCTTTTGATTAAAGCAAAAAGGAATATAGATTATTAAAGGAAATTTAGTATGTTGAAGGTTTCCTAAAATTAAAAGTACACTAACATTTCACATATACTTAAAAGAGTTGCATGTGTAGTTTTAAAAGGCTTTTAAAATAATTTTTCCTCTAATATGCCATCTTCCTAGTGCGGACTTCCATGATGAATGCTTTTAAAGAGTGTCATCTAGTATCAGTTTTGGAATTGTGATTTATAGATTAGAATGGGAATTTTCGACCCAGAAAATGTGTGACTCAAACATAAAAAGTCACAATAATTGATAAAAGCCTTAAGGAATATGACTTGAAAAGACAAAGATATAAAATGTAACCAAAATGTAAAAAAAAAATCCCCAACATTTATTGGGTGTTGGGCAGGTGGGAGTGGGGATGAGGGGTTGGGTGTATACTTACATAATGAGTGCATTGCGCGCCATCTGGGGGTTGGACACGCTTGAAGCTCTGACTCGAGGGGGGGAGAGGAGGCAAGGGCAATATATGTAACCTTAACATTTGTACCCCCATAATATGATGAAATAAAAAGAAAAAAGAAAACACCCATCAATAATTTGACCTCAAGATTGTGTGTGTTTGAACCTTTAAAATAACCAGTGTATTTATCCATGCATTCATTTGTCAAACACTTCTTGCTTATATATATATAAATATATAAAGCAGACCCTATTTTAGGCGTAGCAGTGAACAAAAAAATTCTACTGGCAACATTTTAGTTGGGGGAGAGAAAAAAAATATATAGTAAGTTATAATAGTGATAAATGCCCTGGAGAAAAATGCAGCGTAGAGGGAATAGAGAGATTTTTTCAGGGAGGGTAGGAGCTGGGCTTTGCAATTTAAACTGAGTGGCCAGAGAAGGTCTCAGTAAGAAGTTGCCATTGAGTGGATACCTGAAGAAGGAGAAGGGGTGTTTTAGGCCTGGGAACACCGCGTGCAAAAGCACTGAGGTGGGAACAGACCTGGTGTTTTAGAGGAGTAACAGTCCACTTTGGCTGAAGCAGTGCGCGATGAAAAGAGTTGATGAGGCAGATTCAGAAAGGAGGTCTTCGTAGGCCATTGTAGAGACTTTGGCTTTTCTCTGAGTAAGATGGGAAGACATTCGAGGGTTTGAGGTGAGTCGTGACACGATCTTACTTCATTTTTAAGAGGATCGCTTTGCTGCGTTGAGAACAGACACGGGGGAGGTGAGAGAAGGAAGCCGGCGGTTGCCGTCGTTCAGAAGAGAGGCGACGGTGGCTTGGATCACAGTGGAAGCAACAAGAATGTCATGACATGGTCAGATTCTAGATATGCATTGAAGACAGAGCCGAAATAAGTTTTTAATGGGTCAGTTATAGGGGTATGAAAGAAAGTCATAATTAAGAATGACTCCCCAGGTTTTTGGCTTGAGAAACTAGAAGGATGTTCCATTAACTGAGATAAGGGAAGAGGGGCAGAATAAGGAACTAGATTTTGGACATGTTAGCTTTGAGCTCTCTCAGCTGTCAACATCTCAGTTATGGGGAAGTTAAAATATGTTTCTATTTTGTGATTCAGCACTCAACAGCTCATCACTTACTTTACGAGAACCCATTTCTCATCACGGAAAGAATGTACCTTATCTGATCATCATACTGTAGGGTCATAAAACAGAAGCATTGTGGAAGGACCCGCATTGTCAAAATTCCTCAGTGCTCTTATCCCCAGACAACTCTCTGTATTCTTGGTTGATTTCTTATTTCCCATTTTATTTATCTCCTCTTTCTCACAGTGTGACCCCAAAGTACTGGATTGGGAGGGTTCTATTGCAAAACACTGAAGTAGTCTCATTTTAAAGGAGCTGGGTGTAAAATCACTCTTAAGCCCAATTGCACAAGATGGAAATTTTTCTTTTCAAAGTCATTTAGCCAATCTTTAGGAACAAATTGTCGTAGCATTGTTATCCATCACAAATTTTTACTAATTTCTAGAACAGGCTTTTAAAACATTCATCTTTTATTTTAGCTTCTAAATTATTAAATATTCTAAAGCCTATAACAACTTCAATTTATGCTTTAGGTGACCAGATGAAAGAAGAAAATGAAAGGCATGAAGAAAAGTCTTACAGAAGAATATCTATACCTGGACTTTTCTCACCAAACAGAAGGATGTATCTTTCCTCTTCATACATCTGTAACTTTATTTTTATTGTCATACTGTGACTGCAAAATCTTTAAAGTTTGCTTAGTTCTCACCAAAGAAAGTACAAACAGTCCATTACTAAGAGATGTACTGTCCCAGGATATTAAAATACAAATTATTTCAAGGCAAGAACTTCCACCAATAGTCCAGAATTGCTGTTTACCTGCAGTAGTAGAACAACCAGACAATTTTTGTAGAGCAGGACTTGCTGTGGTGCTAAGACACATAATCCAGAAGTCATCTGAAGTAGACCCCTCAAAGAAGGGAATTTTGGAACTTCTGGGTTTTAAAAAGACTTGCTTGAAAGCCTGTGCTGAAGTAAGTATTTCTCTTCTGTTACTTAAAGTGACAAAAGGATAACATATTTATTTGCTTGAACATTTGTCATAACTTCCTGTTGAAAATAAATATTCATTTATTTAAAAAAAATCACAGTAACTTATAAAATAGTTAAACTAGTTCTTCATGTATGCCAATATTTCAGTGCAGTACTGAAAAATGATGTTTTTAGAGAAGAACTTCCTTTTTTAATCCTTTAATCACATTGAGGATTTTTAAAGGGAATGGCAGCGCTTTGGGAGCCCTGCTTTTTTGGAGGGTGGAGCAGGGAAGGTACATTTTAAAAGCTTCGGTAAGTAGGGATTTGTCCAGTAAAAGGAGGATACTGGAGTGCAAAACCTTCCTTGCTTAAATGTTTTTACCTGTGAAGCAGCGTGGTGTGTCGCTTGATACAGCATAAAAGCCCAAGACTTATCTCCCAATCAGACAGTTATTTTTTCTCAAGCCCTGCTGAAAGTAAAGAATCCTTTCGTTTCTAATTTTGTTTTTGTTTTGTAGGTTAGTCAATGGACCAGGCTATGTGAACTCACCATCCCTTTGGTCATTGAGACTTTTCTCAGAGAGTCTTCTAAGCAGCCCCCAGCTATCCCCGTGGAAATACTGCAGCTGGAGAGAAAGCTCAGCGAGCCGGTGAGAGTCCATAACGATGACAAACTCCGCAGGCAGAAGCTGAAGCAACAGAAGGCTGCCGAAGCGGGGCCACCCCTTACCAAGGGAAAAGCCAAGAGCAAGGTCCACACGCAGGAAACATCTGAGGATGTGGGCTGTTCACCGGAGAGTCTGGAACTGAAAGTGGCATTCTCGAAGCTCACAGTACAGGAGAAACCAGCAACTACCCAAAGGGAGCCTTCTCACATCCGGAAAGCAAAAGCCTCTGACCTCCCACCTCTGGAGCACGTGTTTGCAGAAGGGCTTTACTTCACCTTGACAGATCTGGTGCTCTTGCCCTGTATCCATCACTTTCTGGTAAGGTTTTTCTGAAGTATGTACATGACAGTGGGTTTCAGTCGGTGGAGTTGCCTCGGCTTGAGTTCCAGTTCCATATCTCACTATCATTTTGGTCCTGGGCAAGTTATTAATATCTGTCCCCATTTTCTTATCTGTGAAATGGAGATAATAGTAGTCCCTAGATTAATATGATCCATGGGAGAAAAAAATGAAAACTTGTGTGAAGTGTGGAGAACAGTGCTTGGCATGTAGTGAGCACTCAATGAATGTTAACAATTATTATGACTTTTAATTCTTTGTTGCTTAAATGTTAGTAGTAATTGTTATGGTTATTGATTTCTAATTGTTGTGATTACCTCCTAATATTAGAGGATCCAAAATAAAAAAAAAATATACTAAAAAAACTAAAAATCTTGTCAGCTATATTTTATAATTACTCATCACTTAAAATACTAATCTGATTATGTTGGGCATTGTCAAATCAGAAATATTATATTGTCATCTATATGCTTCTCTCTTCTCTATAAGATTAAAGTAGCTGCTATGCTATTCTAAACTGTGGGAAAATTAGATGGAAAGTTTCCTTTCTGAGTAGGGGGATTCTTTTGAGAGAGAGAGAGAGAAAAGTAGGAATAAAGAACAGAGTGAAAATAATATCAGAATGAACACAGGAAGCTATAGGTCTCTGCAGCCTTCCACTGGTTTTCAAGAGCGGTATTTCTATTGAAGCATTTTACCCTTTTCCCTACTAAAGAATTAGATACCAGATTTCATTCCCATTATATATCACCAACATTTTAGGTATCTCTACTGACAGATGAGAAAAGACTTCTAATGAAAAATCTATAAATTAGTCAGTATTGATTAATTGTCATTTTTTTAAAGAACAGTTCTCTTTTCCTCTAAATTGAAGCAAATCGAAAGATTGGCAACCAGAATAATTTCAGAACTAAAACAATGTGAAAAAAAAAAAAGAGATTCAGGAATTGTTTAGATATTGATTAATATTTTAAATGTCAATTGCCCTTGTGTATTAATAATGTCCATGGAGCTGAGAGGGGAGAAGACAATAGATTTTTTTTCTTTCCTAGTCAAATGATTTCTATATTTTCTTATCCCTGACCCCCCCCCCATTACCCAATTCAGTATATAGAGCAGTCATTTGATATATTGTGAAATACTTGGTCTTCGTGACTTCTCTGAATAACTGTGTTTGTTTCTAATTTTGCAAGAATTGAATCGAAGTGCCACAACCTCACATTCATTGGGGAAATCTAATGAAAGTGTACTCTCTATGTCAAGCACTGGTGTAGCACTAGGGTTACAGTGGTGGGCAAGACAGATACGGTCCTAGCGCTCAGGGAGTTAATGTCCCCTTTAGTAGGGGAAGATAGAAATAAAAAAGTAAATAAATAATAAGTAATACTTCTATAAAATAATGGTAAGTGCTACCAAGAAAATAAAACAAAGTGATAAAGGCTTGTTGGACCTTCCCAGTTGAGGAGTTGAGGGTTGGAAAAACAAAAACAAAAAAGTGATAAAAAGACCTGAGTCTTTTGTTGCTAGCAAACTCAACAAAACAGTTAGACAAGTGGATTCACCTGCATTAAGGTGAGTGTAAGTCATTATCCAGATGGCCCTAATGGAGAAGTCAGCTGATTTGCATTTGATTTTAGCTGAATTTAAATACCATTTGCCTGATTAGGATTAATTGAGGCCAAAGTATTCCTAGTAGAGAAGGCTTTTTCTTCCTCGAATCAGGAGGACATCTGCCTTACTACATGCTGAGTAAATCTACGTGATACTACTGAGGAGCTTTGTTTTCATCTCAGTTTATAATAGGGGAAAACTTGTATACTTTGCCTTATCTATTTCATGTATTCTATGATTAAATTATTTTTTGCCATTTAATATGCAAACTAATTCTCAAAATATTTTCCTTTGTTCTTTTGTGTTTTTCCTGTATCTACACATTTTCTTTCAGGAATCTCACTCTGTTGCCCAGGCTAGAGTGCCGTGGCATCAGCCTAGCTCACAGCAACTTCAAACTCCTGGGCTCAAGCGATCTTCCTGCTTCAGCCTCCCAAGTAGCTGGGACTGCATGCATGTGCCACCATGCCTGGCTAATTTTTTCCATATATTTTTAGTTGGCCAGCTAATTTCTTTCTGTTTTTAGTAGAGATGGGGTTTCGCTCTTGCTCAGGCTGGTCTCAAACTCCTGAGCTCAAACAATCCGCCCTCCTCGGCCTCCCAGAGCGCTCGGATTACAGGCGTGAGCCACCATGCCCAGCCCTTACACTATTTTTAAGTAATATTGTTTAGGTTTTAAATAATAGTTCATACATTCTTAGAAGATAGCTTTAGATACACAGAAAAAGTGGAACTTTGGGTCACTATTAAAATGAGTGCAAACTCTCCATTTCCATATTTCTCCAGTGAGCCGCAAAATTTCCATTGAGACTCCTCAAGATACATCATGGTTGTAAACTCTCTATAGACCTTAAGTTGTGATAATTTAAAAATGTTACATAATTTGCTTTGAGGAAGTCAATACTTCAACTTACTTTTTTCTCCGTTAACCACTTAAACTAATTTTCATAAATAAGCACATAGTAAGTAAGGATTTTAGGTTTTTGAGATAATGTCCATTTAACTCTCCATAGTCAGAGTGTTGAGACCTTATCAAGTATTAATATGGAGGGCCAGGGACAGTAGACTATGTTCTTGGCCATGAATTATAGATCAAAGGGTTTCCAGATTTGAAGGAAGTAGATTATGGAGGAGTTCTTGGAGAGGGTTAAAAATATGCTACCGATGAAAGATGATAGACAATTGAACATAAGATATAAAGTTTTCCAAAATGATTTTCAGTTGTAGCATTTATAAACATCTACAAATGTTGTCATTGTTATTTATATCGATTCTTCTTGGAATTATTCTTCTTTTTCTATTGAGTGTTGTTTTCCACTATATGAATGTACCACCATTTATCCATTCACCTATCGAAGGGCGTCTTGGTTACTTCCAAGTTTTGGCAAATGTGAGTAAAGCTGCTGTAAACATCTGTGTTCAGGTTTTTGTGTGATCAACTTGTTTGGAGCATGATTGCTTGACTGTATGGTAAGAGAATATTTAGTTTTGTAAGAAACTGCCAAACTGTCTCAAAGTGGCTGTACTATTTTGCATTCCCACCAGCAATGAGAGTTCCTGCTATTCCACACCCTCACCATCATTTGGTGTCATCGGTGTTTTGGATTTCCATCATTCTAATGGGTATGTAGTTGTATGTCTTTGTTTTAATTTGCTATTCCCTAATGAAATATGATGGTAAGCATTTTTTCATTTGGTAAGGTGTCTGCTCAGATCTTTTGCCCATTTTTAAATGGGTTATTCATTTTCTTATTGCTGAATTGCTCTAATTTTTATATTATGAAATGAATATGAAAACATATAAGACAAATCACCAAGGAAGATATACAAATGGCAAATAAGCATGTGAAAAGATGCTCAACATCATTAATAACAGGAAAAATGCAAATGAAAATCACAATGTGATACTACTACATACCCACAAGAATGACTAAAATCAAAAGACTGATGATACTAAGTGTTGGCAAGTTGTGGAGAAACTGGAACCTCCGTGGATTGCTAGTGGGAATTGTAAAATAATATGGGCACCCTAGAGAACAATTTGGCAGTTTCTTTAAAAGCTAAATGTGCAGTTACCATACAAGCTAGCAACTTGACTCTTAGGTATCTACTCCTAAGAAATGAAAAACATTTCCACACAAATACTAGTACGTGAATATATATAGCAATATTATTTATAACAGCTAAAACCTGGAAACATGTAAATGTCCCTCAACTAGGGAATGGATAAGTAAACTATATCTGCACAATGACTACTATTCACAATAAAAAGAAACAAACTTGATAAATGCAACTATATGGATGTACCTCAAAAACATAATGCTAAGTGATAAAAGAAAGACATTTTGTGATCCTATTTATATGAAATTCTAGAAAAGGTAAAATTATAAACATGGAAAGCACATCAGTGGTTGCCTACAACTGACCATGATCAGTTTAATGAAATTCTAGAAAAGGTAAGAAAATTATAAACATGGAAAGCACATCAGTGGTTACCTACAACTGACCGTGGGAGCAGAGATTGGCTACAAATGTGGTCACAAGGGAGCTGTTAGAGGTGATAGAGTGTTCTAGAACTACATTGTCATGGTAGTTGCACAACTTCATTAATTTATTAAGACTCATTGTTTGAATTTTGCACTTAAAATGTGTGATTTTTGTGGTATGTAAGGTTACCTCAATACAACAAACAAATATATGATAATGTGTTTTATCCTTTTTTCTGCCTAGGTAATTATCTGCGAGAAATTTTCTGAGAAGCTAGTAGAATTTCCACTGCTAGCTTCTTGGTACCAGAGGATTCAGGAAGTGCCAGGAGTAAAAGCAGCAGCTTCGAAGTGTGGGATCCAATTTCTTCATTTACCAGAGTTGTTGAGCACCTCATATGAACAGCATCCAAACTTAAGTGACATGCCTGGTGGAGAAGAGCAAAATGATCCTTTATTCATAGGAGGACCAAGACCAACTATGACCAAGTTAATGGTATTTAAATTGTTCCATTAAAATTTTCTTTGAAAAGTTCCATATGAATAATGTTGCTGAGTATTCTAGCCCAACTTGTCATTATTTGTCAGCATTATTTTTGTTGTAAATTTTATTTGTAGCTATCTTACATCACTCTTTACCAATTAATATTTCCACTAGAGTGTTGCATTTAAGCAAAGTATAGTAAACTGAAGATTTTTAATATGTATCTTTGGAGCCAAGAAAGTCACAATATACTTTAAAAAAGCATTTTTCTCAAAACTTTTTTTATATTCAGGTATATTGTTTTAACCTGATGTTTTCCTAGTACAAGGTTTTGGTCTTAGTCTCTGCTGGTTTGAGATGATGATTTGAAGTTAAAGAAATATAAAGGTGAATATCTCAATTTACTTTCCAAGTCTAAATTTACAACTTTGGAATTCTTTGAATTTTATTTTTCCTTTAATTTTTTATTTTAATGTGTCTGTTATATAATGAGAATACATATGATTTTTTTTTCTCTTTGGGGCATAACTTGTTTCTTTTCTTTTTCCTTTTTTAATTTGAAACAGGGCCTCCCTGTCACCTGGGCTAGAGTGCTTTTAGGTGCGATCATAGCTCACAGCAACCTCAAACTCTTGGGCTCAAGTGATCCTTCTACCTCAGCCTCCTGAGTAGCTAGGACTACAGGCACACACCACCATGCCCAGCTAATTTTTTATTTTTTGTAGAAACATGTCTTGCTATGTTACCCAGGCTGGTCTCGAACTCCTGGCCTCGTCTCAAGTGATCTTCCTGCTTTGGCCTCCCAAAGTGCTAGTAGTACAGGCATGAGCCACTGCTCCCAGCCTCATAATTTGTTTTTTTTGTTTGTTTGTTTCTAATAATACCAATTGTAAAGTTTTCAACAATAGGTTTTCTTTTCCCTACCATTTGAAATAGTCTGCAAAAATGTTTTGCTTTTAATAGATGATTTGAAGATTTATTTGAATAGAGGATAATTTATGAAATAAATTAAGTTATTTATCTGAGTTGTACTGATAGAATATTCATTATATTTTCCTATTTGGGTGAGGAAGTATTTGAGTTTTGTAGTGAATGGGAAGTTTACTTATTTAGAAATGTACAAGAAGACTTTGATAGGCATACTCTTCAGCTAAACTCTGTAGCCTATAGATAAAATAATGAAACATGATTATACGGTTGATTTTAGAAGTTATTGAGCATGTCTAGATTTTGATGTCTCTTTTTTTTTTTTTTTTTTTGAGACAGAGTCTCACTCTGTTGTCCAGGCTAGAGTGCCGTGGCATCAGCCTAGCTCACAGCAACCTCAAACTCTTGGGCTCAAGTGATCCTCCTGCCTCAGCCTCCTGAGTAGCTGGGACTACAGGCATGTGCCACCATGCCCGGATAATTTTTTCTATATATTTTTAGTTGTCCAATTAATTTCTTTCTATTTTTAGTAGAGACAGGGTATTGCTCTTGCTCAGGCTGGTTTCGAACTCCTGACCTTGAGCGATTGATCCTCCTGCCCCGACCTCCCAGAGTGCTAGGATTACAGACGTGAGCCACCGTGCCCGGCATGATGTCTCTTAATTAGATGGTTACACGGTTGAGGGATTTCTGGTTCACTTCTTGAGAAGGTATAGGCATCATTCTTTGAATGATGAAAATATTCTAAAATTAGATAGTGGTGACGGTTGAACAACTGTGAATATTCTAAAAACCACTGAATTACCTGCTTTAAATGGGTAAATTTTATGGTATATATAATAAATTATATCTCAATATAGTTATATTTTTAAAAAGACCCTAAAGTAGGAATAAATTAATTGAAACGAGGAATAGCAAGAAGGTGTGGCTAGAATAGAGTAAAGAAGGTAGAAGAGAAGCAGATGATGTCAGAGAGATGTGTTTATCTTTCTGGAGGCAAATTAGTACTCTGGACTTCTAGATCAGTAATTAGATCTCTATCCAAAACAAAAGGACATACTATTTCTTTTGGGACTCAAATTGAGCTAGTTTTTGTAATGGAAAGTAATCTCAAAGTAACTGATACAAAAGGGTTTAATGCTGGATTCTCAGTGATTTTTCTTTTGCATAGGTTAATCCTAGAGACAAAATACCTGAACCGTGGATAGATACACTGTGGACTGTGGACCTAGCATGTAATCGGAAGGGGTCTGTGGATCCATGTGTAGATCCAATAAATAAATGCATAGCCTCTAACATGCAGAAGGAGCCTGAGAATTTTTTAATATATTGAAAAGTGGTCTCATTCTTGAAAATGTTGGAAACTATTTGGCTAAACCAGAGGAATCCTTTTCTAGAGACATTACAGGCACTTTTAAAAGACTGGTATGAGTGATGTTTTGGGATGCATGTTGAAGTGGCAGCTTTTGAGTGCTGTAAGTACAGCTTGTGGGCTTTGGCAGTTTTCATATATGTAAAGACAGACATTGATGGATATGTACAAAGTAAACTTTTATTATCTGTGTACGTATTGTTTTTGATAAAATTTATCCTCAGGTGACTTTTCTCTTTAGTATCCAATATATTTCTAGGTTGCTTGTTCTATGTATTTTTTAGTAATAATTTTAAACTAGCATTACTTTTTATTATCTCAGTATAAAAAATAATAGGCAAGTAACCATCCTATCAAAAACCCCAGCATATTGTATTTTTTATGTAATGAATAAGTATTTGGGGGAGTCTCTGATGATTATTACTATTTATGCTCCTTGCCAGTATAGAAAATAGAAATTTGGCTTTCAAGAACATAATAAGAGTTTATTAATTCATTAATTGGAAAGAGGATATTTCCTTTTCTAGGAAAAAGGCATTGAAGTGATGTTTTCTCCCCACCCTTGCCCTACTTGGACCCTGGATTGGAATGGTCTTCCTGCAGCAGTGAGCCCAAAGGAAGGTGAGGGGCTTTTTTCCTTTAAGTTTTACTCACAATCTGGATACTCTCTTCAGATCTATCTTACAATTCTTTAGTTCTCTTTTTGGCTTTATCCAATATTCTGATTACATTATTCATTGAGTTTTCATTTTATTTTTATTATGAAAAATCTTACAGATACGTATCACTCAGATTTAATATTTCCCACATTTTATTTCTGTACATTTGTTTCATCTATTCCTTTTTTGTTCTTTGCTGCTATATTTTGACAAAAATTCCAGATAACTTTAGTACACACCTGTAAAAAATATTGACATCTTAAATAATCACGGTGCCACTATCATACCTAATAAAAATTAACAAAAATCCTGGATCATCTAATGACTAGTTCATAATACATTTCCTCCAATTGTTTAAAATACTGTTTGAAAAAATATCTTTTTATTGTTAAGTTTGTGGTTAAATGATTATATTTTTCATTGCTAGAAATTTTATTTGGTTTGTTTGTTTTTGATAATAACCTTTTCCTTGTGTTTGTTTCCTCTTTTTAATTTTTTAAACAGTTATTATATATTCTGTGTTTGTTATTTCTAATAGTTGATGTTCATAGAGTTCTAATTCTGCTGTTTGTTTTTTCTGTTGACTTCGCTTCTGGTGTTTTATCTCCCTGTGAATTTTGTAATTTTAGATTGTGAATTCATTTTGGGGTTACTCAATATGTGGGAATCTTATAGGGCTTGGATTAAGAGTAAATTCCCACAGAAAGGGATTATATTTGCTTATGCCAGGCATTTCAAGGTACAAGAACTTAAGACTACTTAGTGTTTGTTTTCAGCTTCAGTTTCAGATTTTTAAAAAATTTCTTATTTTATTTTTATCGTTATTTTATTTGATTAACACATAATCATCATACATATTTATGGGGTACAGTGTGATATTTCGATACATGTATACAATGTGTAATGATCAAATCAGGGTAATTAGCTTATCCATCACCGCAAACATTTATCATTTCTGTGTATTGGAAACATTCAAATTCTGCTCTTGTAGCTATTTAAAAATGTACAATAAATTGTTAATTATAGTCACCCTATAGTGCTGCAGAACACTAGAGCCTATTCCTCCTACCTAGCTGTAATTTTGTATCTGTAAATCACCCTCTGGCTATATCCCCCATACCCACTTCCCAGGCTCTAGTCACCACTATTCTCAACTCGCTAATTCTGTGAGATCAAATATTTTACCTTCCAAATATGAGTGAGAACATATGATATTTATTTTTCTGTGCCCATCTTATTTTACTTAATATAATGTCCTCCAAGCTCATCTATATTGGTGTGAATGGCAGGATTTTGTTCTTTTTAATGGCTAAATAGTATTCTGTTGTGTATGTATGCTACATTTTCTTTATCCATTCATCTGTTGATGGACACATGATCCTATATCAACCTATAGGTTGATCCTATATCTTGGCTATTGTGGATAGTGCTACAATAAACATGGGAATGCAGATATTTCTTTGACATACTGATTTTCTTTCTTTTGGATATATATGCAGCAATGGGATTGCTGGATCATATGGTAGTTCTATTTTTAGTTTTTTGAGGAAACTCCATACTGTTTTCCATGATAGCTGTACTAATTTACATTTCAGCTAACAGTATATAAGAATTTCCCTTGCTCCCTTGCCAGCATTTATTATTTTTTATCTTTTTAATAATAGCCATTCTAACTGGGGTGAGATGATATCTTATTGTGGCTTTGATTTGCATTTCTCTGATGATTAGTGATATTGAGCAGTTTTGCATATGCCTGTTGGCCATTTAAATGTATGCCCTTTTTTATTTACTTATTTGTTTGTTTATTTGCTGTTGAATTGTTTGAGCTTCTTGTATATTCTGGATATTAATTCCTGTTGGATGAATAGTTTGCATATATTTTCTCACTTTCTGCTAGTTATCTCTACGCTTTGATGTAATCTTATTTGTCTATTTTTGCTTTTGTTACATGTGCTTTTGAGGTCTTATCCATAAAATCCATAAAATGTCCAGAAGCATTTGCCATATGTTTTATTCTAGTAGTTTTATAGTTTTGGATTTTACATTTAATCTTTAATCCATTTTGATTTGATTTTTGTATATGGTGAGATATAAAGGTCTAGTTTTATTCTTCTGCATATGGATATCTAGTTTTCCCAGCACCGTTTAATGAAGAGACTATACTTTCCTCAGTGAATGTTCTTGGCACCTTTGCTGAAAATGAGTTGACTGTAAATGGGTGGATTTATATCCGGGTTCCAGGGTCTATGTGTCTGTTTTTATGCCAGCACCACGCTGTTTGTGTTACTATACTATATACTGTACCTGTATTTTGAAGTTAGGTAGTGTCATGCCTTTGTATTTGTTCTTTTTGCTCAGGATTGCTTTGGCTATTTTGGCTCTTTTGTGGTTCCATAGGAATTTTAGGATTGTTTTTTCTATTTCTGTGAAGAATGTCATTGGTATTTTCATGGGGATTGCATTGAATCTGTAGAGTGCTTTGGGTAGTATGGACATTTTAACAATATTTATTCTTCCAGTCCATGAACATGGAATATTTTTCCATTTTTGTTTGTGTCTCCCCTTCAATTTCTTTCATCCACGTTTTATAATTTTCATTGTAGTGATCTTTCACTTCTTTGGTTAAATTTATTCCTAGGTATTTTATTTTATTTTATTTGTAGCTATTGTAAATGGTATTAGTTTCTTGGTTTCTTTTTCAGGTTGTTTGCTGTTAGCATATAGAAATGCTACTGATTTTTGTATGTTGATTTTGTATAATGCAACATTACTGAATTGGCAGCAAGTACCCTGAAATGGCAGTACACAGTTGTCATTTGGGCCCTGATGTGCAGGAAGCAGCACAGCAATGACTCCACTTTCCTGGGAGATAGGTGTTTCAGCAGGTCAAACTCTAGGAGGCTAGTTGAGGTCCAGAGAATCAAGGTACTAGAGTTGTTAGGCTTGTAGGGTGGGCTGTCTCAGCTCAGCTACTGCCATTTTCGGATGCCAGGTACTATGTCAACTCAGCCCTGGGATGTGTAGGCCAGGGCACCACTTCCCCAGTGGGTGATGTGGCTCTTCAACCCAGGCCAAGAGTCCAGGCACTATTTCCCTGGGATGCTGGGCACCATATCAGCTTAGGTATGGGTGACCATTCTGGGAGGCAGGGCACTGCTTTAACTTAGGCACTGGGGAGGCATGACTGCCTGGGTAGCAAAGGTGCCATTTTCCTAGGAGATAGAATACTGCTTTAGTTTAGGCATAGTGGAGAGTGACTGCTGTAGTTAGCCAAGGCATCGTTTCCCTGGGATGGCTTGTGTTGCTTCAATTCCGGCAGAGTAGGGCAGGGTTCTGCAGCAACTAGGAGAGGTTTTTGGAACAGCTCTTCCAAGGCACGGTTTTCTGAGGTGAAGTGTATGGCTTTAGCCCAGGCCTTTAGGGGCAGGGTGCGGTTACAACTGAGAGAGTGATGGAGTGATTCAGCCAAAGCACCATTTCTCCAAGAGGGAGGGTGCAACTTCAGCTCCAGCCACAACTGAGGTCTAGGAACTGGGAGGGGTAGGGGAAGCCCCTACACTGCTGCTTGGGCCTTGGGGGAAGGGTATAACATCTGGTTGCAGCTCTGCTTGGGGTTGTCAGCCACCGAGTGGGTGTGATCTGGCAGTGTCTTAGTCTCAGAGATGAGGGATGCCATGGGCCTAGCCCTGGAGCAAGACACACTCCAGCAGTAGTTCCACTTCCAAGGTGGCATTGCGCAGTGGCCACAGGGGCCAGGGCACAGTATTGCCTCCTTCTTTGGGGTGGAGGGGCACAGCAGTGGGGCCTCCAGGCAGCTCCCTCAGCCGGGCTTAGTGCCTGTGAGGACTGCAGGGGACCCCAGCGGCGAGGAATGTAGGTGTCCAAGGTGTTGAAGGGGGCTGCTGGGATCTTCTTGCTTGCTTTTTCCCACAGGGAGAAGTTCTTCCTGGTTCCCAGCTCATCCCTTTTGGGGGATGGGGTGGTGGAGGGGAGGTGTTTCCTTCATTTCTCTGGATGGCTATCCTGAGTTTCAGTGTTCACCGGGATTTCTCTTACTCCTTTGGTGTACTCCAGTGTTCTCCTTTAATTAGTTTTATTAAAATATAGCTGTTTATTATTTGTTGAGGTTGTCCTTTTTGGGGGTAATGAGCTCTAGGGGCTTCTGGTTGGTCATCTTGCTGATGTCCTAAGCTCAGGTTCTTTATGCCTTTTCTATCTGGAACTGAGACTTAAACAGATAAATTATCTTTTATCATTTTGCTTTGTTGTTGTGCTGGACTTTTTAATGCATCTTTTCAGAGAGAATATAACTTTTCAAGGTTTCTGCTTTCATGTAGTAATATTAGCTCCAACTCTACCCCATGCTAGGGATCAAGGCCCAGTCTCTCTTCTTTGTCCTACTGTTAAAGTCTAGGTCGCTATTATTAGCAAATACCTTTGGGGCAGCCATGGTGTTGGTTCAAGATTATTACACCAGTTTTCAGCCCTGCCCACCCCACCACTTTTTTGCTCCCCACGTTTTTGAGGCCCTATGGATTTTCTTTATTCTCAGAAACCTATTAGACATGTAAAGGATGCCTGTTAAATTTTAAATACAATTTTTAGGTAGAGAAAATTTTAGAATAATTCACTGTTTTATTTCTTCAATTATTCACCTATTCTTTAGTTTTATATTTAGCCAAGTATAACTTTATTTTCAAATCCTCTTTGAAAGAGTTTGCCTTCCCTTTTCATATTCTTCTTTTCTTTTATGCTACCTAATATTGTCTATATCTCATGGATCATTTGTATTCTGTCAATCAAGAAAATAATTTAGAATTCTCCCAGAATGGAAGGTTATATTGGGGAATTAAGATTTCTGCCTCAAAGATATTTATGAAATAAAATTGATTTTTTGTCTTTTATTTTATGCAAAACAATGTAATGAATGTGTTAGTGTTTTAATTTTACATATTTTCAGACATTTTGAACAATTTAATTTAAATGTTTATTTCATGGTACCTGCAATTGGAGTTTTGTTGTATACACTTCATTTTTGTATTATATATTTTGAACAGGCTAAACTTACAGTTTATTGAATAAAAAAATCAGATTTTCATTAATATTTCTATTAAGAAATGAAAACAAGAGTTTTCCAAATGCCACATGTTTTGCTTTATCCATAATTAATTTACTATGGGAATGAAAATAATATTTTCACTTATTAATATGAACAATCAATTATATCAACTACCAACTCAAGGAGATCTCACATTAAATATTCATGCCTGGTCATTTTTCTGGTTATAGGTTCATATCTAACAGAGTTCATGGAATATATTATTCATTACATCCCTATAATTGGATCACCTTGTTTTCATAAATATTATGACAAGCAGCTCTAACAGTAGGGCTACATGATTTACTCACATTTCATTCACTGTTTCCTGAAAGACTTACAGTCTTTGTTAAACTAAAGCACAATTGTGGCATTTTAGACTTGCTATTTTCAGTTCTGGCAATTTCAAACATTGCATGATAATAAGATCTTTGTGAAATGACATTATTATATGGGGTGTAGAGGGTCACTATGAAAATATTCTCAGGATTTGTGTTCCTGTACTATCTTTTAGGAGAGATTGTATTGTAATAAGATTTTATTGTTACTGGTTCATGTTTGTCTCAAAGACTGACTCCTTATACTGAATCCATTGAATCACGTCAAGATTTTGGTGCATATTATAAGAATTATATTCTTTACTAACAAAGCCTGTGTTAATCCTCATGATGGAATCGTAATATACTTTCTAAGTCTTTCCAATTTGCCACTCTCTGCTCACACCCATTTCTCTCCCCACATCTCACACACCATCCCCTGAACATTTTACTGTTTCTTACGACCTCTGTTTACTGTCTCTGCGTCTTTCTTCTTCCCACTCCCCTCACTTGTTGAAATTACATTCATCTTCTAAGGACCAATTCTAATGCTGCTTCCTTCATCAAGCCTTCTGCCCTGGAGTCAACCTGTCTGAGTTTGAAATCTGGCTGTACAACCACCTAGCTAGATAACCTATGGCCAGATAGGCAACTTCTCTGTACCTTGCTTGCCTCAACTGTAGAATGGGGATAATAGTATCTACCTTATGGGACTGTTGGTACACTCAGTGCATTAATATATAAAGTGCTTAGTTAGTACAATGCCTAGTAACTTGTAAATGTTAAATATTAGCTAACGTAGAAGTCAGGATCAATTGCTCCCACTTAACATTCCTTTAGTACTTTCTTATACTTCATTTTTGGCACTTAACATTATGCTTCACTTACATTATGATTATTTATGTGCATGTTTTCCCTCTCGATAGACTGTGAGCTCTGTGGACGTAGGGCTCCTGCAGACAGGCACTCAACACTTTTCTATTAAATTGAATGGGTTGAAACTATGGATCTTTTTTTAATTTCTCAAATTTCTGCTTAAACTAGAAAACTCTTTGAATTCTTTTATTCCTATAGACTTAAAGTGCTAAAATAATTGAGATTATTTAGTTTGAAGAAAAGAAAACTGAAGATTTAGTATACATTGTTATTATTATTATATTTTTTATGGACTGTTTAGGAGTAAGTTATAGTGTTTCCTTTTACTCCCAAATATTTCCTAAAAACAGAACATTCTCTTACATTGTCATCGTACATCCATCAGAACAGGACATTTAATTCAATACATATTATCTAACCAATAGTCCAGCAGATTGTGGCACATTTAATTGTATGTCTCTTTAGTTCCCCTTAATGTGAAACAGTTTCTAGCCTTTCTTTGGTTTTCAGATCATGGTCTTTTTTTCGAATAGTTCAGGCCAGTTTTTTGTAGTATGTTTCTCAGTTTGGACTCCTCTGATGTCTCCTTGTGACTAGAGATGCTAAATGTTCACCATAACAAAAAATCGTCTCTTCCACTATGTCAGTGGTGCTCCTTGGGGAGTCTAAAACACAAAAGCTTCTGCAGGGCCTTCAGACAGGGTATATGAGTGCTGATTTATACTAAACCATTGCTTTTCAAACCAGGATGTCCGTCAGAATCATTTGAAAGGCCTGCAAAAACAAATTGCAGGGACCTACACCAGAGTTTCTCCTACAGGTCTGGGGTGGAGCCTTAGAATTTCATTCCTAAGAAATGACCCCTCAATGTACTGCTCCAAGGACCACACGCCCTGAAGTATCACCGTAGGCACGAGACGTAATGCATGCATTGATTGGCTGCTTTTATTTCAGTTTTTGCCACCAGAATAACACAAACAACATTGAAGTTGTCCAAATATTTCTTTACAACTTGATTCTTTTTCTGTTTTGAGCATAGAGTAGGTCATTGGCTAGCTATGAAAACTTCTACTTTATATCGACAATTATACCAGCAAATATAAGTAGAAGTACCCTGATAGTGTGACTAAAAATAATTTTTTATTTCTTTCGAGAAGATACTTTTTTACCTGAAATAGTAGTCTTGGAATTTTATTTTTTTCTACTTCCTATAATAGAGGAGACTCAAAATTAGCATATTTCTTTTCTTGCTTTTAAAACATTTTCCACTGAGACAGTGTAAGAATGTAGTCTCAATATTTTTTGTTTATATTAAATAACTTTAGATTATAAAGCTGATACATTTTCAACTTTTTGGTATTTAAAATACTAAAAGTACACCAATAGAATGAGATCAAAGGTTTGGGTTTTGTTGCTTTTTTTTTTCGTTTTGCACTTTTCTGGGAAAAATTTCCCTAACCTAAATATTTTTCATTTCTCTAAGTTATACTTAGCTGTGAAATTCAAAACCTGACCATATTTGACTCAGAACTCTACAGATTTTTAACTATTTCCTCTTCTGTCAAGAGTAAAATTCTCCACAAGCATTCTGGTGCTTTACCAAAGTATTATTTAAAGTGGTTATTTAAACTGTTTTTACTCTAAAGTTAAATGCGTTTAAATGATCTTATATGTAAAAATGGACAAAATTTTTACTAAATGGTTTAAAATATAACAAGATTGCAAAGAACAAGTTTGTTATTTTCTCAGTAGTACTCTTTTGATTTAGTTCCAGAACACTAATGTATATCAGTGTAGAAATTTAAATATAGATCATATATGTGTGATATATATTATATATATGAATGAGATAGAGCAAACCATGTGTTAAATTCATCTTTTTTTCTAGTAGACAGAGAAATCAGCTAGATTAATAGTAAAAGGAATCAAAGCTGGCAAAGAGGTGGATAAAATTTTATTAGGAAAAATTCTCCCAATTATAGTATTAAAAATTATATGAAAATGTTATAAAATATTACTTTTTTATAGAATACTAATTAATTATACTTGGCAATCAAGAGAAGTGTTACTGATGGTAGGAATGTTTTTACAATAGCTTTTAATTAGGACTATTAGGGGAATTTTCTAATTAAAAACAAAGTAATGTACCAAATAATCTTTATTGACTAGGAAGGAAACAAGGAGGTAAAAACTAGTAGAAGGGTATCTTAATTTTTCAGTGTTACTTTCTTCATGTGAAAGTTTAAAAGGTTTGAATAAAGTTTAAATTTTCTTAATGTGAAATATTAAAAGGTTTAAATAAAGACAAAACCATATTAAATACATAATTTTATTATAATTATATAATGTTTTTATTAAACTTTTTTATTCAAACTTAAAAAAATGTAAACCTTTTAAAACTTTACATGAAGTAACATGTAAAATAATTTAATCAAATTCCTCTCAGATTTATCTATAGGTTCAACACAATTTTTATCAAAATCAGTTATTTCCTAGTTTTGATATTGTACTATAGTGATTCAAGTGTCATCATTGGGGAAGCTGGGTGAGAGATTCAAGGAACTTTATATACTATTTTTATAACTTCCTGTGAGTCTATAATTATTTCGAAATAAAAAGTTTAAAAAAATAGTTTAGGATTATTAGAAGAAATCAGGGAAGTAAAAAATATTGGACTGTTTCTCAGCTCACCTTTTTCAAAAAAAATTCTGGAGGTGGTTTGTAAATCAAATGGTACTTTGATAAAAGGTAAGAGCCACAAAGACGTCTTAATATATCTCCTTTGTAATGGATAGCGATGCATTGCTAATATACACAGACAAAGATTGACTTTCACCTTCGACAGTCCATTTCACAGGTTGCTATTCCCAAGCTCCCAGAGAAATGGAGAAAGTCAAATTGACATAGCGTGATTTGGGTTTCTTTATCAACATTGCTTCAGAACAGTGATTAATGTAGTCTATGAATAGCTCAAATATTAAGCCTGGCTGATAGTTTATACTGGGCTCCCCTGAAACTTCAAGGTCCCTTGAGGATGTTATGTTTATGGTGTTATATGTGTTACAGTGTTACAGACGTTATGTTCCTGGATGGAAAGTTCTTTTCATAATGAAAGCTTAGTAGTGTCCAATTTCAATTAAAGACATTTGCATTTGAAAGTAATGAAACCTGGGACTAAGTATTTTGTTTTGACTATCAAAATGATTGAGTGAGTGAATTTGTTTTGAACTCGAAGTTCAACTTAAGTGTCTAAAGGACACAGCTGTATAACATACTACTATATAAACCCTCTGGAACCACTTTACCGTAAGCAAGGCTTGAAAAAGAGTAGCAAGATTAAATTCAAGTTTTATTACTTCAAAGTCCTCGCCAAAAATAAGTATAAAGCCAGTATCTACCATAGAGGCAGCGATTCTTTAGCTAGGGGAGCATTAGTAAAATGGGCTCACAGCTTTGGTACTTTAAATCCATGTCATGTAAGGCTCACTGGGTTTCTAATCTATTTTTTTTTTTTTCCTTTTTCTCTTTTTAAGCCATGAAACCAGGTTGTCTTCTTAGGAAAATGCAACGCCTTTTTTTTTTTTTAGTGTGCTAACTGTGGCATATAATTAAAGGGAGTAAGTTAAAAGTCCTTTTTTTTTTTTTTGTCTAGGAGTTAGATTTGCTGTAATTCTTCCCAGTATTATGTTATGCTTTGTTCTATCCTCTAGGTTTAGACTTCACGAACCCTATTTATAGACCATTTTTTTAAGTACTTTGCAAACAGAGACCATGATGACTGATTGCCAAGAAAGGTTTTAATGGCCAGTATCTAGGGTTGATTACATAGAATCTCCTAAGAGTACTGCTTTTTAAAACAAAATAAAAGTACTTGACTTCAGGAAATATCTATGTGATTATACTAATTTATCTGAAGTTTATTTTGTTTAGGTCATATGTAGAGTGTAAAAATTATTTGGAATTTTCTTTGCATAGAAATGAACAAATTGAATATTTATTGAACAATCAAGGAGATTTGGGGTCTGTTCCTGACTCCACTAAGTCATTTATTAGACAAGTTTGAAAATTACCATGGTTTATTTTTAGGACTGTTATGAGTTCACTGATAAGAAACTTCAAATTATCCATTCAGAAGTGAATAGTGTTAAATAATAGTATGTTTCAGAGATTGCATTGCTTCAAAATGTTAAAATAGGATTTATGTGAATAAGGAAATACTTGTTTCAGAAAACCATTACCAGCCAATGGTTCAAATCCCTCTTCAATTAGTGTTGAAATATAGTTGGGGTGGGATCATTTTAATTCAGCAAGACTTCCTGGTGAAGGGATGTGGGGCACCATCCCAGTCCTGCGGGGTGTCCTGCAACACCTGCATTATCTGAGATAGAAATATGTGCCACTTCAAGATGAGACTTTCCCTAAAAAATTTCTTTTTATTTTTTTCTTTATGAATTTTTCCAATGATCACGCATAATGGGTACCATGGTAATGTCTTGGAATGAGATAGATTTATTAAACAGATGAAAATTTGTAAATATTTTACATAAATACTTACTGGGTGAATTTTCAGAAAGAACTCATTTTAAGCAGAGCGAAACTTACTCTTGTGTGACATCCAGAAGCAATGAAGAATAGGGAAGAAGAACCTTTGCTCTAAGATAAAGATATCCACAATAAAGTATTTAGTTCCAGCCTTCAAAAACATTTCTAATAATGTTGTAGTAGCGAATACTTGCAGAGTTATTTGCGGAGTTGCATACAAACTATGTATATAATAGGAAGTATCGTGAGTTTGGCATTCCTAGATTCAACCAACCTCAGATCAAAAATGTTGGGGAGAAATATTTCATGTGTACTGGGCAGATGCATGTGTACAGGTACAGACTCTTTTTTCTTGTCATTCCTTAAACTACAGTGTAACAACTATTTATGTAGCATTTATGTTATATTGAGTATTATAAGTAATCTAGAAGATGATTTAAAATATGCTGGAGAATGTGCATAGTTATATTCTAACACTACACCATTTTATATGAGGTCCTTAAGCATCCGTGGATTTTGCTATCTGCAAGAGGTCCTGGGACCGATCCCCAACGGATACCAAGGGATGACTGTAATTTATATATAAACCCTATATTGCTGCTCTGAAAGCCCTGAAAGACAGCTTCTGTTTATAATTAATACAAAACTAGGCTGTATTAATTCATTTTAATTTGCAAAGAGGTATTTTCTTGCATAATTTATCTCTTGGGTTACCTTACTTGAAAACTTCACAGTAACAACAGTTTTTTTTTTAAATTTATTTTATTTTTATTTATTTTTTTTTTATTTCAGCATATTATGGGGGTACAAATATTATGGTTATGTATATTGCCCATGCCCCCCTCCCCCCTCGAGGCAGAGCCTCAAGCATAACAACAGTTTTTAAGTTTAAACACTCTCGACATCACTAAACTTTCCAGAATTGTTTTCTTTTTTTTTTTTTAATTTTTTTTCCTTTTTTTTTTTTTCTATCCCAATCAGGAGAGAAAGAATTGTTTTTTTAAAATCTTAAATGTTTATAATCACATTTAGGAGATGGAGGGAAAACTAATAAGGTGGATCCCTATTTTTCTGCTAATGGAAACTAATTAGCATTATTCATTTCAGTTTAAATTGGCATTCCCTGTGCTGTTCTGGACAGTTATGATAAAAATCAGCTCAACTACACAATGAGCTATTTTATTCTTTGCTTTGAACCTGCTCCTCTAAGCACTCAAACCCATTCATTATTTTTATTTAATTAGGCCAACTTGCACTGGAGAGATACCTAAAGCAAGGAGATTTCCCTAATAGCTATGTAGTAACAATAGCTCACAGGCACCGAAACAATGCAGTTAAGTTAGAATCATTAGAAGAAGGGGAAAAAAATTATCCTTAGCCATAGGGCAAAAATGTAGTCATAAATAGACAACTGTTATTATTTAAATGGCATAAATCTACAGTATTAGTAATTAATAGTATGGTGTTTATAGGTGCAAATTTTATATGCATATTTGTGCAAAATTATTAGTTTTTATGTTGAAACTTATACTCACATTTGAAAGTTAATTGTATTTTGTACAAATAAATGCAAATATATGCTTCCTCGGAAAAAGTAGGAATTTCGCATAGGATCACACAGCAAATATTTTATAAAACAAGGGCAAAGTCTTAATTCCTTAAGATAAGGACAACTCCTTATCTTAAAAACAAATTATTTTATATGAAGGTTTTACTCTGCCTTGTCTATTGCAGTGAGAAAACAAAAGCATTTTTGTGACGGTGCATATCTAATAAACTAGTATTAAAAACTGTTTATAGGTTTGGGGCAGAAATAGGGTAATGTTCTCTATCTCGCTCTCACAACTTTATTATTAATACTAAATATTTCCATGTCCTAGGGACATATTCACATTTTAATTTTTTCAGCAAAACAAGGAAAGGAGAGAAAATGCAGCTGTAAAAGGCAATATTACAGAAAATGACTTATAAAATCTTTCCAGTTATACCTATCCACTTTCATCAAATCCAGGTCTGCGGTCCCCAACCCCTGGGCCATAGACCAGTCCCAGTCCGTGGCCTGTTAGGAACGGGCTGCACAGCAGGAGGTGAGCTGCACAGCAGGAGGTGAGCCGCAGGTGAGCAAGAGAAGCTTCGTCTGAGTTCACGGCCGCTCCCCATTGCTCGCATCCCTGCCTGAGCGCCGCCTCCTGTCAGGTCCGCGGCAGCATCAGATCCTCACAGGAGCGCGCACCCTACTGCAAAGTGAGCATGCAAGGGATCTAGGTTGTGGCTTCTTATGAGAATCTAACGCCTGAAGAGCTGAGGTGGAGCTGAGGAGGTGATGCTAGCGCTGGGGAGCGGCTGCAAATGCAAATGGTCATCAGCAGAGAGGTCTGACCGCACCGTAAATGTCATGTGCTTGAGTCATCCCGAAACCAGTCCCTGGTGCCAAAAAGGGTGGGGACTGCTGACCTGGACGGTTTACTGTAAAATTGGGTCATTATTAGATTAATCAATCTATGATCTGACTGAAAAGATACCTTTAAATAATTTTCTTAGTTTATAAAATAAGGGCTTTTGATGAGTTTAAGTGAAACAAAATCTCATTAATAAGCAATTATTCAACTTTATATAGCTACTCTTCATGAGAGATTGCTTTTTAAATCAGACCTTGAACTCTTTAAAATGGGATTGTGTCAGATCCTCAGTAGAAGAGGTTGGCACGTTCAGTTGGGGTCATCTGAAGATGGTTTACATGCAGGGAGATTAATCACGAAGTCATGGGCGGCATAGGGCCGTCGTGCAGGGACCCGGGGTTAGCAGGTGCAGCCTGTCCCCACCTCTGGGTCTGACTGGCCGTGGGAGGGAGAAGAAAGGACAATCTCATAGAGCCGCTTGAGAGGGGCAGTAATGACCTTCAACCAGACAAAGGCAGCCCTGGGTGCCTCTTAGGAAGGAGACCGGAGGAACAGATGTCCGGACCTCAGTCTCTCTCTCTGTTCTCCTGCCGTGGCTTCTCTGAGACATGGGAAAAACCAAAGCGCTTTCCCGTTCTCACCACTGGGCACGATACTCTGACACCACATGTTGAGGGTTCCCCGCACACGCCAGCAAATTCTCCCACAGACACCAGCCGCTTGTCTCCTGATTCATTTCCAACACACAGCATCAGATCCCACAGCTTAAGGGCTCAGTCCCACAGGACTGCCCCTCACGTCGATGACCACGCAAGTCCTGCATTATGACCCGTACTTCTGACGGGTCGGCTCTAAGTCAGGTCCTCATAGCCCTCTTCTCGGGTTCCATTAATTTGCAAGGAGGGATCACAGAGCTCAGGGAAACACTTTAATTATGTCCACCAGTTCACTAGTAAAGGATATAATAAAGGGTGCAGGTGAACAGCCAGATGAAGAGATACGCAGGGTGGGGTCCGAAAAGGTCCCGAGCACAAGAGCTTCCGTCCCTGTAGAGTTGGGGTGTGACACCCTCCTGGCACATGGAGATGTTAGCCAACCCGGAAGCTCCCAGAACCCTGTAGTTGGGGGATTTTTAGGGAGGCTTCATCACATAGGCTGATTGATTATTAGCTCATTTTCAGCCCCCTTCCCCTTTCCAGAGGGGTATCTGTGTCTGAACGCTCCAAGCTTATCATCATGGCTTGGTCTTTCCGGTGACCATCCCTTATCCAGAAGCCCACCAAGACTTGCCTCTTTAGAACAAAAGATGCTACTATTACCCTGAATGTCTGAAGGGATTAGGAGCTTTGTGTCCGACACTTTTTATCACTCAGGAAATTACAAAGGTCTTAGGAACTCTATGTCGGGGACTAGACGCATATATATATATATATACATATATATATATTATTATTATTTCACAGCTTTTCACTGACCAAAACCATGTAGTGCTAGAGGGCAAGGGAGCCTGCTGAGTAGCCCACGCAGATAGATCAGCCTCCAGAGCAGAGAGCAGGTTGAGCTCGAGGGGCAGAAAGCCTGCAGATATCTGGCAGAGCAATTACGGAAATTAAGAGCCAGGAGAGACACTAGAGGTCACTTAAAACGAGAAAACCTGAGGCTCCTGAAGAGGTTAGGTAACAGGCCTGTGTAATAACACAGTTAAAACACACGGTCCATCCATCGGCTGGATGGAGAACTCCGGCTCTGTCCACACCCCTTGCAGGTGGTAATTCCGTCGCAGTCTCCACTGCAGCTCCTGCACGCATCCCTCGCGTGTGAAGCTACGCTGACCCCTATCGCTGTTGTCACAGCAGAATTAATGAAAATCGAAACGTATTAACCTAAGGGGAAGGAGTTCGACTATGTTAGAGGAAATATTTTGGAAGAATAGTTGGTCCTGCATAACTTATTTCAGTCCATATTATAATTCCTTGAAAATTACTTTCGGTGCCCATACCTGTTAAAAAGAAAAAAATGCTATTTAATGTGATTATTCCTAAATCCAGAGTCATCAGCGGAGGCAGGACAGGGGGAGGAATTACAATAACCCTCTGTTGGAGTCATTTCTTAAGAAGCTTAAATTTCTGAATCTATTTGATTAAAATTAAAAGCAGCATTTAAAACTCTTCAACATACAGTGACTTCCCCATTCCCAAGGCAAATTCTACCCTTTGTTGTTGGAATATGGTTACTTTGGGCATTTTCATCCATTTTCTTATTGTATTGTTTTCACTATTCTGTTAATATTGTCTGGTCATATTATGTCAAGCAAGTTTCCACCTGTTGATGCACCTGTGTTATCCTAGTGGTAAGGGTGGGAGGTTATGGAGCATCTCTTCAAACTCTGCTCACATTCAGGAAACCCTTGATCATTAATGCTCACTCTGAAATTAAAGATCTTGCTTGTGAACAACAAATTTGGTGCATTTCTCACACAAATAGTCTTGCATTTCATGGCATTGCCATGAAGTTGACTGCTGACTGGCTGGTTTTGCCGTTGACGTCTGGAGTTGTAACCACGTAGAGATAATCTTGACCAAAAACACAGAGAGAATCACCTGTTGCTGCTGTCAAGGGCTCATTAGCCTCTTCCTGTGCCTTAAACCTAAGTCACCTTTTTGAGTCTGTGTGGTTTGTCATCCTTCATTAAATCTGCTTGAATTTGAAAATTCTATTTCTAGAGCTGCTTCTCACTTAAAGTAACAGCCTCACTTACTCATGTCAGGGAGGGCTGGATGGTGGAGGGTCTCCTCACCCCGACTCTCTCCGAAGGGGAAAATCCCCTGGAAATTTTGAGTAAGACAGCAGCACATTCTTCTGTTTTGTTGCCAGACTGAAAGTGTCTGCATCTTCAGTCCCTGAGGCCAGATTTCAAGTGTTTTCTGGAAGGAACTTCTCATATGGAAAATAGTCCTCCTCTGCATAATTTTTATGACCTAATAAATGATTCAGCTGGGGCTGTCAGCGCTGCAATGGGCACTGACTGAAGGGCGTGTGAGTGGCAGGTGGTAGCAGTAGGTTGCGTATTCTGGCCATCAGCCTGAAGTCCTAGATTAACATGTTCTAACTTGTCCTAGATTAACATGTTCTAACCTTCTCCCCAAAGCTTTCTTAGGATATTCTTATCACTGATGTATACCAACCCAAATTACAGGTTTTTTGGAGTTAGTTATTTGTTCTGGGTCAATTAACAAATCTGATTTAAAACTGCTAAACACTGAAACAGATGGGAAATGACCCCTGGGTAGGTGGGTCTAAGTGGATGCGGTTTTGTGCCTGACCTGGTTCATATGTCTGACCCATTACTTCAAAGAGTAGCAGGTGTTGATATTTCTCCAAACAGCAGTTTGGCCGCGTTTGGTAGGATGTGCTTAGCACAGTGTGAAATTGGCGTTTCAGAGTTCCAGGTTGGCATTTACAGGGACCGGTTTCTACTGATGAACTTTTTGCTTCTTTTACTTACAGACCACATGCACTTTTTAAAATTGATTTTCAGTTTTAAATTGATTCATCTTTTATTTTAGAAAAGGTAGTTTGAGTTTTTCCCTGAATAGTTTTATTCTCGAGTGTAATATCTCTTGGGGGATGGTGTTTATTTTACTCTTTCCTGTATATTTCTAATAAAATATGTTTTAGATTTTTAAAAGGTCACTTAGTTGATCCAGCTGCTTTCCGTTGACAATAGATTTAATTCATCCCAGACAAATATGATCTGTCTCATTAAATAATATATCCTGAAAATCAAGTGAGTTTAAGAATAATTATGCCATACAAATACCTAGCATGGTATCTCCATTGTTTACATAATGAACAAGAAAAACATTGAATCAACATCAAAACGGGGCAGGGCAGTCTCCGCAAACCAGTGGTGGGAGGTTTGAGGATGCAGGAAGCAGCCAGTAATGCATGGATGAAATTAATCTATCTATAGTGACCACATTCTATGGATCCACAACTAGAAGTGTGATTTCTGATTACTTGAAGCCTCATCTTCCACTGTCTCCCTGTCCTCCTCACATTGTTATTCGAAGTTGCTATTTTCAGATTGTTGATGGTCCCATATGGAATAATAGTAACTGATATGTATTCCATTGTACCATATTTTAGCTTTTATAATTATTATCTAATTCTTAACCCTCCTCTAGTCAGCCACTAACAATCAATTGGAATTGGAACATCCCTAACCTATAACAACAAGATGCCCACCAGGGTATTTAATGCACACAGACACCAGACTTCTTCAATTTTAGCAAGATCTTTGTAAGGGTTTCTTATATTCAGTTAGCTTATTTACTAAGCCCTATCTCTGCAAAATGCATTTCAAGCATACAAATAAGAAATTATTATGAGTTTTATTGGGTGTGATACCATGATTATATTAGGAAAAAAAGCTCTAATTTGTAAGAGTACAAACTGATATATATTTAGAGGTAAAATAGTATGATTATCTGGGATTTTCTTTTAAGATTACAATAATTCATTCTAATTTATGCCCCATTTTGGTGTTAACCGAATTGAATTGCAAATACATTTTAGTTTGATTTTAAATTCAACTTTTATTTCGTATTTACTCTTCAGCCTACCTATATTTTTACATGCGTCATTAAGGGATGCCCTTTATCGTGTTCAGTATCTGCCTCAGATCTCAGCATACTACGTAATCTTGCTTCTCACTCCCTACCCCTACCCATCCCGGCCAAAATCTAAGTCTCTTTTCCACAAGCCAGTAAAAGGGATTAATGAATTTCTGGATATTTTTATCTGCCTGGATGATGTGAGTAGAGCGTGAAGCCCGCCCTGACAGTGCTGTGCTGTGCTGTTTTGAAGTTGGATTAAGGGCTTGCTGAGCAGGGCGTGCCTGTTAAATTGTAATGTTGTAAAGTTTGAATCCTGGAAACACATACTGCTGATATTTGGGGGGTTAATAGGATTAGCTCTCCTATGAAGGAATTTGAGAACATATGTTCCTGTGGAACTGTGTTTGTGGGTTAATTTGGTATGAAGAGAGATGAGCTGCTTTCCCTTCTGTGTCCAGAAAAGATTTTTATTTTTATTTTTTTGTACTCTGGGGATTATGAGAAATATACAGAAAATTAGCATCCCATAAAGTGTTTTAATCCTTATTTATCTATAGAATAATGTTTTCTTATTCGTGAACTTGATAACATTAAAAACATACCTTAACGATATGACATTCTGGAAAAGGCACAACTATGGAGACAGTAAAAAGATCAGTGTTTGCCAGGGGTTTGGGACGAGAGAGGGATGAATAGATGGAGCACGAAGGCTTTCTAGGGCAGTAAATGTTCTCTGCATGACACTACAGTGCCGGATACCGGTTATTATAAACTGTCCAAACCCACAGAATGTACACCACCAAGAGTAAGCCCTCATATAACCTATGGACTTTGGGTAATAATGATGTGTCAATGGGGGTTCATCAATTTTTAACAAATGTACCACTGCAGTTCAGGATATTGATAATAGAGAAGGCTGCCAGGGAGAGGGGGACAAGAATTGGGTGGGCATATACGCCCTGCTCAATTTTATTGTGAACGTAGAACAGTGCTAAATAAATAAAATCTATAAACACACACACAACGCACCTCCTAATATGTTTAGTGTGTGTTTTTTCTTGAATTGCCCAAAGGTTTGACAACTTTGTGGCCTATAAATGTCTTCTGTTGCTAAATATATCCTTACCCAGGAAGTATATTCATATAAGAAATAAATTCACTGGAGTTTTTCATATTTCCAAATCTTGAGTTGGATTTTTCTCTTTACTTCTACCATGTTTGCCTTTTCAGTTTATTATTTCTTCTTTTATCTTATTATTTTCTTCCTTATATATTGTGGGTTTTATTTGATTTTTTGGATTGAATGCTTAAGTCATTTATTTTTCCATTCTTCTTATTTGCCAATAATTGTATTTCTAAAAAAGGTTCTGGACTTTTTTTCTGAGACCTGCTTTGGTTGTATCTCATAAATATTGATACATAGTGTTCTCACTGTTGTTCATTTCTTAATAGTATGTGGTTGTATTTTGATTAATATTTTCATCAAGAGTTATTTATGGAATATTTTAAATTTCCAAGTATTTAGTGTTCATTTAGTTTATTGTCGTGATGACTTTATGACAGTTTTTGTTGCATTGTGATCAGTTCTCTAAAGTATGGTGAATTTTGTAAATGTTCATGGGCATTTAAAAATGTGTATTCTATGTCAGACACAAAGTTTAATGGGTGTGTATGTTCATGAATAAAATACCTTAGATTCTTTTGAGACATCTAGAAACATAATTCCCCTGGCAACAACTGGCAAGAGCTGAGCAGGAGCCTGCCTCTACATACACTTAGGGAGGTTGTTCCACCATGGCCTATCTATGCACACGAACACAACGAACATCTATCGGCCACCTCGTTCCTCATTTAAACACTCAGTCCCCTTGCTTATGTGTTGTTGATTGAATTGCAAAATGTGTATTTTATCTTTCCACTTTGATAATGGCTTGTCTGAGTCTTCTTTTTTCCCCTAACATTGTTTGTTTTATATATTTTGATACTTTATCATTCTGTGCATAAAAATTCACAACCATTGCATTCCTGTAGAATCTAGCTTTCATTAGTGCACTATTTAATTATTTCAGCCTAGAATTCTTTTATCTGATATTAATATTGCAACTCTTATTTCTTTTTGCTGGCTTTTACTTGGAATATTGTTATTCACGTTTTTATTTCCATTTTTTCCTATCATTTTATTTAGCAGATTGTTGTCTTTTTTTATATTATTAAATGTGAGCATTTATATCTTTTGGTAGCCAAATGTAACATTTACCATGTTTGATTTTATTTAAGGCATCTATCCTTTTATTCATCATGTTTTCTTAATGTGTTTAGTTTTCTCTTTTCCTGAATTTTGCTAGATTAATCACTTTTTTTTTTTTTTTTGCTCTCCTACCTTCTTACTTTTGGCTTCTGTATAAAAGTCACAAACTGGTGGTCCTTGGGCCACATAACCACAGAATTTTATTGATTCACTCATACACTGCTGAAACATCTTTTAAAATTATTTGCCAACTTTAAAAAAGCTACAGATTTGTATAGAAATATTTTTTGGAACTGCTTAAGGGGAAGTTGGGCTGTATATGTATTTAGTTTGGATTTAGGGGCAATATTTATGTGGCTTATAAATATACTTCTGTGTACAGAGATTGGCATCCAAGAAGTTCTGCAGCCATGGCCTGACTCCATTTTTTTCTAGGCAAGAAAAGCTCTAGTGACTCAGAAAGACTGATTTTGGGTATGGAGAAGGGGTGAAGAGGAGGTGGTAAGAGAAGAGAAGAATGTGTGTGTGTGTGTATGCGTGTGTGTGTGTTTGTGTATGTATTTGTGTGTGTGCCTATGTATGTGCTTTTGTGTGTGTGTGTGTGTGTGTGTGTGTTGGGGTTGAGAGGAGGAGGCGGCTGAGTTTGTCAGTCTAGCTCCCAGACCCCAGCACATCCCTCAGGAGTATGATACACTTTTTTTTATGTCAGGTAGTTAGTTAATCTAACTTTCATATTCGTTCCCACTACTTCAACTTTTTTCTTTTCTACCCTCTCTTATTTTTTTTTCCTGCTGGAATGTGTAAATAAATAATTGGAGTGAATATCAGATTAGGATAGTTGTCTTAGTCTATAGGCATACCGTTGGAGTTATTGTGGATTCTGTTCCAGACTACTGCAGTAGGTGAACATTGCAATAAAACAAATTCTACACATTTTTTGGTTTCCCGGTACATGGAAAAGTTATGTTTACACTATACTATAGTCTGTTAAGTGTACAACATATTTATTTCTCACAACAGTCCTATCAAATAGTATTGTTATTTACATTTTATAGATGAGAAAGCAAATACTCAGAAAGATTTTGTGACTTAACAAACAGCTAATGAATGCCTGAGCCAGATATGAAATACCAGAACCTTTGTTCTTTCCACAATACCGATTTATCTCCTATGATAGTACACGTTTCCCCGAGAAGAGCTCCCATTTGGCCTTTCGGTCATACTCTATTTTTTCTTCTTGTTTGTACTATTCTCAAATTTTACTGGCTGGCCTTCAGTTCTACATGGAGGAAACTGAAAATAAACATTGATAGCAGCAAGAAACTTTTTGCCAATAGCCCAAGAATAAGCAAGGAGATAGAAGAACTGTAAAAAAGCAGACTAAATTTACTAATTCTATAAAAATTGGGATATACATACATCCGAGGGCACTATCATAATACTATATTATATATAATTGATATTCATAAATATAACTTAAAATCATTAAGGAAAGATTAAATTGTATTCAAATTTTTCAAAGAAATATATAACTTAAAAAATTTCAAAATGGGAAAAATGTTTTGGGTTGTTTTTAATAGCAGAAAAATCTGGGACAGCCCAAATGACTATCCATGGGAGAATGAATGCATAAATTATATTATGTCTCTGCAATGGAATACGTAAGAGTAGTGAAACTAAAATACAGCTTCATATATCAATGTAGATGAAACTTGTAAACAATGTTCAGTGAAAAATGTAAGTTGCAAGAAAAGTATATATATATATAATTCTATTTATCTAAAGTTTAGAAATATTTAAAACTTAATATTATTAGAAATTATGTATCTATGTAGCAAAACTAAAAAGAAAACCCAATAGAATGATACAAAATCCAGGATAGTGGTTATTTCAGGGCAGAGAAAGGTAAGGGAGGTACAATTGAGTAGGGGCATATATATATAGGATTTCAAAAGTCTTGCTAATATTCTGTTTCTTAAGATGGGTATTGGATACCTCAGTATTCATTTTATTATTATAACTCACATATGTTTAGAATTATATGTATGAAATATTTAATAACAAAAGAATTTGGCTTAAGAAGGGTATATTTTAGTTAACTAAAAATATTTAGTTATGAGAAATTTTCCAAAAATATCAGGTGATTCATTGTTGTTATTATTATTATACTAAGTAAAACATAAAAATAACCAGATGGCTATATCAGGAAGCTCATTTAAAAAACAATATTCATTCATTTATTTATCTAAAGAAACTCTTTTATAGTAGAGTGTTGGGTACTAGTATATATAAGATGGTTTTTATAAGAGGGAATTATTCAAAATAGAAGTCTAATCCCCTAAATTATTATATGCTCTGTGAAAACCTTTCTTCTGAAATTTGTGGTGCTTTGGGTTAGTGAAGAGCAAAATTCCAGTAACAAAACATTGCTTTAAATTCTAGAAAGAACATCACCAAATTCAGAGGGTTTATTAATTCATATCATGATATTTAATATTAAGCACCTTCGTGTGTTTTAGAAATTTGGGGGGGCATTTTTGTCCTCTAGTCACCATGACTAAGTGTCTGCACGTTGCAATACTACTCTATTATAAAATGTTAATTTTTTTCTCCTTTATACTATAGTTAAGTGATCATATTTATTTTATTTAGATTCTATAGGTAAGTAAGCTAAATGATCTTTGAATTTCATTTCAGTATATTTTAAGAGGGATATTATAAAAATATTCATTATAAAAGGGGTGTTAGAACTGATAGGGCTAAGAAAATCTAATCTCTACCTACATGGAATATATGGTCAAGTTTTTCTGAAGTGTTAAGATCAAGCCAGAAGTCTCTAAGAAAAATTACATGAAGATTTAGAAGCTTTATGTATTCCTCCATTGTGTTTGCATTTTAATTGCATTATAAACCATAATTAATTAATAATCTAATGCAGTTTGATATCCATGATTAAGAGGGAAAATCTATTAATTTTCATTTCTTACTTATGAATAAAAAGATTCAGCTTCCCTTTGGTTAAAACTCTAGAAGGTACATATATTTTGAAAGGTTTTCAAAACTTTTTACTGAGAAATGCTTTTATCACATACAATTATCTTTCATCCGGTTTTGGTTTTTATTGCTTTTTAATAGGTGGTTCAGAAACACAATATGCTCTGAAGACCTGTATCAGGGTCCCTCTTTATATGCAAAATGCTTTACTTTTCCTGGAAACTAATCTCCTTAAAAGCTAATACTCAAATCCAACAAAGTACCCTTTTTAGTGCTGAATAAAAATGGGTCAGGGAGGGATTAAAAACACACTGCACTAAAGTGAAGCAATGCAAGTTTTGCTTCTTTAAGCTCCCCTTGTTATGTGAAAATTTATAATTAAGTCAGACCTCCTTATGCCTCCTCTTCCTTCCCTCCCTCCCACGATATAAACCCTTATTGTCCATATGTGTATGAAACATTGTTTTCTTAGAAATTTTCCCATTGCATCTATTAGAAGTTTTTTTTTTCTTTT
>VBSM01002912.1:493761-514279 GCA_008086735.1 Cheirogaleus medius
AATTAGCAGCAAGGTTTGACGTTACTATTCCAACAATATTGGATCATTTGAAACCAGTCAAGCTAAAGAAGCTGGATAGATGGGGACCACGTGAATTAAACAAGCATCAAAAGAGAAGAGAAATTGTCCTGAGGCTTGCCTTTCTTTGCTGTCACCACATAAAGGCGAGCCATTTCTACACTGTATTGTTACGTGTGATGGAAAATGGATTCTTTTTGACAATCTCAAGTGTTTGGCATAATGGTTGGATAAAGATGAAGTGCCAAAACACAGTCCAAAATCAAATATTCATCAAAAAAAGCTAATGGTGTCTGTTTGGTGGTCCAGCACTAGTATTATCCACTACAGCTTCATGAAACCTGGTCAGTCGATGACAGCGGATATCTGCTGCACCCAACTGGACAAAATGATGAGGATGCCTGCGATTAAGCAGCCGAGACTGGTCAAGAGAGACAGGCCAATCCTCTTGCAAGACAACGCTCAATCACATGTCACACAAACAACACTGCTCAAACAACAGCAGCTAGACTTGGAAATTCTCTGTCATCCACCGTGTTCACCAGACCTTGCACCACTGACTACCACTTCTTCCAGGCTTTGGACCACTTCTTGCAAGGAAAAATATTCTATTCTCAACAAGCCGTGGAAAACACCTTTGGCAATTTCATCGCCATTCGCTCTCCAGACTTCTTTGCTCCTGGCATAAACAAGCCACTGTTAAGATGGCAAAACTATGTTGATAGTTTAGGCTCATACTTTGATTAATTGTACTGCTGCTTCTTTAAGATATAATAAACTACATTTTTTTTTCGAAACCAGACATTTCATATTTAGTGACCTAATAGAATGGTAGTTACCAGGGCCTGCGGGGAGGGAGAAAAGTTGTTTAGTGGGGACAGCCTTTCAGTCTTGCAGGATGAAAAAGTTCTGAAGATCTGTTTCACAGCAATGCTAATAATATACTCACCACTACTACATTGTACACTTACAAATGGTTAAGATGATAAATTCCATATTATCTGGTTTTTACCATAATAAAAAGAGAGTCGAAAAATATATAGTACCTACATCATGAGATTGTTGTGTTAAGGAAATACATGGAAAGCCCTTAGTGTAGTGCCTTCCTAGATACTAAATCTTACATTATTAGTATAGTGTCACTCCCTTTCTCATGTAAATGCCATCTGCTCTTCTACCTCTCTGCTTTTTACTTCTTTGCCTTCTGAAATCCTTTCTGTCCTATTATACAAGGCCCTCCTCCAAGGGTACCTCCTCCAGAAGACCCTTGATTTTTCCCGATCTGAATATCCCTTCTCCTTCCTTTGATGTTTCTGTTTGAACTCTTGTTAATGGCACTTAACACGTTGTGTCAGTGTGTGATAGAGTCCTGTGAGCTGCTTGTGTAGTGTTGGGCTCATCTTCGTGTGAGTCATACATGTTGGATACGTAAAAATGATTAAACTGAGAGTTGTTTAAGCCTGTACAATCCCTACATTCGGTTGATTAACATATATACTTTGGATTCAGTTGTTACTATTGACAGAGCATAGAAAAATTTAGAACCCTATTTTTGACCTTTTACTCCCAACAACTAACATAATACTGATATATGTAGGAAATGCCCAATAATTGTTGAATGAATGAATGGTGAATGAATGAATTGTGCTGTTTCTGGAACCATCGGTAGCAACAACAGGCCTTTAACAGCCAATGAGAAAGAAAAACAAATTGCCACAAAACCCTCGATGTTCACGTTACTGCAGACGCTCTCCACACTGGCGCGGGGGGGGGGGGGGGGGGGGGGGGGGGGAACCCGGGGCTTGTTGGAAGTGAGGACGCTCAGGCCCCTCCCAAGGCCACTGAATCAGAATCAGATGAGGACGTGGACATCTTTAGGAGATCATGCTGCCTCCCACCCCATCACTCTTTCTTTCTTTTTTTTTTTTTTCCTTGCAGTTTGTTTATAAAACTGTGTCATCTGTCCTGCAGAATTTTCCACAGTGTAGCTTTTACTAATTGCATCCCACCGGTGTTGTTTCCCAGATTACCCTGTTACCTCTATTGCCTAAAAATCAGTAGTTAGAGCCAGATTGTGGAGGCATCCTGAGATTCAGCCTCAGTTTGGGAGTGAGAACGCATCGTGGGTGCTATCAGCAGTCTGGTGGTCTCTTGTGTGGTGTTGGCAACATTCATGACCATTGTCCCCAGCACCCTTATTTCGGTAAAGATGACAAAATGGTGATATTCTCATTTTATCATTCCATCTTCATTTACTTTCTGTTATCAACTATTTGGTTACCCTGAGGAATCGTTCATATGGGAAAGGTCAGATAAAACTTGATTTTTTCCTATATTTTCCATTTTTAAAGTGAGTTGCCTATCTACCAAAAATGATTTTTTTTAAAATCTCCTTATTGACTCATCATTGTAATACCTGAAATACTTCACTTCATGGCAGTTATGATTCTTATTGATGCTAAAATGTTCCCATCTTTGTTCAGTGGGAGCCTCCTCAGGTTGCTCCTGAGTCCCTTTGACAAGGCTTCGCTAGTATTTGAGAGCTTCCGTGCTCTCAAATGTTCCCGCTCATCTTGTATGAATAGTATTCAGAATACCGAAATCTACGTTCTAGGGATGGTCGTTGCTGCTGGTTTGGTCTTTGTTTCTAGGCTTTTCAGTAATCTGAGCCAGGCAGTGCTTTTTTTTTTTCTTCTTTAACAGAAGCATGAGGTCATACTGACACTTTCAATTTAAATTCAGGAGAATGGGGTTTTAACTTTGCCTCATTTTTCTTTTATCTCTTCTTTCTCCCATGCTAAAAAAATTATTATCTCCATTTCTTAACAGCACCAGCATAGTTTTTGTTTTAGCCCACAGTATACACACGCTAGGTACTAGACACACACAACACAACCACCAATGGTGATTGCTGAAAATAGTTTGAGAATTTTTTACCATGGCTTCTCATTTAGCAGTATCTCCTGGCCAGGCGTGGAGAGATTCCTCATTCCTTTCTAGAGCTGCAGAGTACTCCACTGTGTTTATTCCGTCAGTCCTCTGTCAGTGGAATATTGGGTTATTTCCATTTTGTTGTTATTTCAAATATTGCCTCAATGGATAGGTACTTTTATATTTTTGCTAGTGTATCTCTCGGATAGATTTTTGGAAGTGAGATTGCATATTGCGTATGTAATTTTGCTAGATATCGCTAAAATTCCCCTCAGTAGGGTTGTGACATTTTTGTATTCCCACCAGCAATACATGACAATATGTGTTTCCCTGCAGCCTGACCGATAGACTGCTATCAAATTTTAGGATTTTGCCTCTGTAATGGGTGATAAATAGTATCTTAATATAGTTTAAGTATTTATTTCTCTTATTTTTGAGCAATATTGACCAAATTTTATTTAAGGACTATTAGCATGTTTTCATTTGTGAACTGTTTGTTCATATCTCTTGCTCATATTACCATCATATTATTGGGCTTTTTCTTTATTTTTAGAAGCTTGTTGTATATTAGGGATATAAATCCTTTTGTTTATGCTGTAAGTTGTAAATTTTTCCTACTTTATCATTTGTCTTTTTACTTATGGATTTGGTTTTTTTACCCTTCAAATTTTTTTGAAAAATTTTTATTTTATCAAATTTATTAATTTTACCCCTTATTGTATATGGAGTTTTCAGCCATGGTTAAAAATTATTTCCCACACTCCCTTTGGTGGTGGAGGAATTCACTCATGTCTTACTTATCTCTTTATAAATCTCTAGTCCATTTGAAATGTATTTCTTATGTGCGGTGAGAGGAAAAGATCTAATTTTTATTTTTATTTGGCTACCAGGTTAACTGACACTTATTAAAAAGTCCATCTTTTCTCCCCTGGCTTGAAACACCGCCTTAATTGTATGCTAAATCCCTGTATCGAATGGTGACATGGACCTAGATCTCTCTTCGTTATTTGCCAGTTATCTTTGACTTGCGATTGATGGCAGTGGAAACTAGAAGTATGTCATGCAGCGAAACCTTTAGACCTAAAATCTATTACTGGTAGACAGTTACTACATTATCGATAAACTGTTGTGTGAATAGTTGTTTGGTTTAGTTATTTTGTTTAAATGAGGGAAATAAATGTAATCTTTTGCATGTAGTAAAAGGAATGTGGACTTAAGTAAAGAGAGACTTAGAAACGTACATTCTCTAAACTTTTCTCTATTCAGAGCCACAAGAGGGTTTTGCAGAGAAGCAGCCTGATGTGACTAACGCGTGAAGTCAGGATCCGGGATCCAGACCCTGCCCCTCGCTATCTGTATTGTGGTGGGCAAGCTCTTGATTTCCCCACGTCTTAGCTTCCTCATTTCTACCGTGGAGAAAATAAAACCTTTCAGTGTCGTGAGCGCAGACCCAGCACAGAAGGGACGCCCAGCGTCAGTTCTCATTTCTTCTCCTCCAGGGGAAAATGCATCTGCAACTTTCATTATGAGATTTTTCTGCAGCTACTCATGAAATTAAGGATTAGTCTGATTTTTACCCTGAAAAGCCGACTAAATAAAAGGGGCAGGTGAGAAGTCAACGTTCTTTACTTCTCCTTTCCCTGGAGGTGTCGCTGCCTTGACCAGGTGGCCGCCTTCTAGGCTCTACTTTCGGAGAGAAATAGGGCAGGTGGGCCGACGGCAGGCGGAGGTTGTGGACTTGTGCGTGAGGCCAGGAGGAGAGGGCATTCAGGAGGAGGGGTGAGAACAGAGGTCTTGCTTCCCTCTTCCCAATATAGTATTGTTTTTAGCTTTCTCATTCAGAAAGGGAATCTGGCTTATAAGACTTTACATCCAGAAATTTCCAGAAAATCCCCTCTTCACCTCGAGAACTCCTCCCTACCCTGAGGTTGGAGAGCTCTGTGCTTGGAAGGAAAAATTCTAATCCGATACAATTTCTCTCTGTCAAGAAGGAAACGGAGTTGTGGGAATCTTTCTGGCAAAATGTAATATAGGTTTTTCATCTTTTAGGATCCCCACATCTGATTTTCCTTCTTAGAGTTTTATTTTGCTTTCTTTAGCCTAATACTTTTAATAATTGTTGCTTTAGATTTGTAATAAGTCTAGATATGTTTAAAGATATGTGTTTCGAATGTTTTAAAGTCTATTTTTTTTTTGGAGATGGAGTCTCGCTCTGTTGCCCGGGCTAGAGTGCCGTGGCGTCAGCCTAGCTCACAGCAACCTCCAACTCCTGAGCTCAACCTCCAACTCCTCCTTCTTCAGCCTCCCGAGTAGCTGGGACTACAGGCATACGCCACCATGTCCGGCTAAATTTTTATATATATTTTTTAGTTATCCAGCTAATTTCTTTCTATTTTTTTAGTAGAGACAGAGTCTCGCTCTTGCTCAGGCTGGTCTCGAACTCCTAAGCTCAAACGATCCTGCCCACCTCGGGCTCCCAGAGTGCTAGGATTACAGGCGTGAGCCACCACGCCCAGCCTAAAATCATTTTTTTAGAGTTATTTTTATTTTCATGAATTATTGAAGCCCCACTCAGAAATTCATAACTTCATTCCTTCCTTTTTAGATAAACTCATTGCAAGTAATGCATGTAATATTGTCATTATACGAAAATACCTTGAAAAGTACTATTAATACATAAATACTATTTTTAATCAGTTTTTTAAATATAAGGCTAATTAAGATTATATTCATATAGCAGTTGAAAAAGTGTTTTCAAATATACTTTTATTTAACCTTTGCAACCTTGTGCCATGTCAGTATTGTTAACCATGGTTACAGTTGAAGAGCCTGAGGCCCAGGGCCACACAGCCAAGCACGGTTCTAGACTAGAAATTCTCACTTCAAATCTGCTGTTCTTGGCACATGTCACAACTGAACTAAATTCATAATCAGCAAAAGCATAGGTTAGACATGTATATATATTAAATTTTCCATGTTAAAATTGTGTCAGATTTCCCACTGAATGAATCTTACGCTTCATTTGCGATATTCCATTTGTAGCCTTTCAACTTGGCTTGATTTTCTTCATTACTGTGAATAGCTAAGCAGTCCTTTGGTATGTCCAGACGAGAACTATTTAAAAGGCACCGACATTGCACTGCTAGTTAAGAAAGAGCCGAGTGCTGAATCCGGCTTTCTTTTCCAGGTGGCTCTGCACGCTTGCGGGGTGGCGACGGACATGGTGATCGAGCACTGCGTCAGGATACGGGCTTCATTCGTCACCTGCCCTTGCTGTTACGGCTTCATCCAGAACACCTCCAAATTCAGTTTCCCAAAAAGGTGAAATTCACTGTTCTGCCTAAGACACCAATACGGGGAGAAAGCAGCATGTGAGACTTGTTTCACGTAAAGTTGCAATGAGATTTCATTTTTAACTCATTTCCACAATGGCAAATATTGTTTAGCAGTCGCACAAGGAAGAGAGGGTCTCCTTTCTGTCTGACCCTGAGTTTTCTCCTGGATCCAGCTCTTGCTGAGATTTAGAAACAAGTCTATCTAGGAATCAGCCGGCTAGACGTCTGTCAGGTCGGCACTTCTGTGTACTTTTAAATGGAACTAAAACCGTCACCCACGAGAGCCGGTGGAGCGTAGCGTCTGGGGCCTGGAGTATTCTGCCTCCGAGCAAGTGTAGCCTCTGCGTGGGTTTATGAGTTGTTTCGCCTCGGGAAGTGACTTAAACTCTCTTTGCCTGTGTTTCTCGTCTGCCAAATGAGGGTTATGATAGTAACTACCTCAAGATTTTTGTGAGAATTTAATGAGAAGTGCAAAGCCCTTAGAAGTGGCAGAGAGCAAGCACTCAATACACACGAACTGTTGCTAGTAACAGCAGCAGCATCAGTGGTTTTAAACACTGCCTCTGGGTGTTGACGGTTAATCTGCAAGTTTGGTGGCCAATTTGTAGTCCTTCTTATCCAACACAGAAGAGGGAGATTACTTTAATTCTTACTGCTTTGACCCAACGTATTGGAAGGCCATCGTCTTGGTGCTTATGACATTTTCACCCTCTGATTCAAAGTTATTGCGAATCATGATGATCGTTTTAATCATGGGATGGATCAAACATGTTAGTTTTAGAAAATGTATCCTATAGTATGCCAAAAAGACTTTTTGATCAGTTGCATCATTACTTTTAAAAAAAAACCTTAGAAAATTTCCATTAGAAATTATATTAAAGACTTCTATATAAGTAAAGTAACAAAATACAAGTAATTATCTTTCATTGTTTTGCTCTTTACCACAATTTGCAATAAGTTGGAAAAAAAACAAAGGAACTATTGAAAAACAAAAAATAAAACTTGAGGCTTATTCAGCAGTAGAAATTCCATTTTATTCTATGTCTGTACTGATAAAATGTATATTTTTACAACTCATCAAGGAATTTGTAGGCCTAGCACTATAAAGATTTGTAAGAATGCCAGTTGGCCTTGTTCAGCCTATCGTCTAACTTAACCTATTTGAAAGTTTCAGTTTAGGCCGGGCGCGGTGGCTCACGCCTGTAATCCTAGCTCTCTGGGAGGCCGAGGCGGGCGGATCGCTCAAGGTCAGGAGTTTGAGACCAGCCTGAGCAAGAGCGAGACCCCGTCCCTACTATAAATAGAAAGCAATTGGCAAACTAAAAATATATAGAAAAAGTTAGCCGGGCATGGTGGCACATGCCTGTAGTCCCAGCTACTCGGGAGGCTGAGGCAGGAGGATTGCTCGAGCCCAGGAGTTTGAGGTTGCTGTGAGCGAGGCTGACGCCACGGCACTCAGTCTAGCCCGGGCAACAGAGTGAGACTCTGTCTCAAAAACAAAAAAAAAAGAAAAGAAAGTTTCAGTTTAGTGTCAACTTTTTCACACCCTATAGATTTTCTCACATTTTCTTCCCTTGCCCTTGGAACTGATATCTATCTTGTGTAGAAGACCAATCTCAGTCACTAAAGATAGAGTTGAAAATTTATAAATACCGTACTCTTTTTGTAATATGTGGAAACAAGTAATCATTTCAACCGAATTGGCTCTGATAAATTTAGCATCACATGCATAGGTACACATTCTTGCATGACAAGAGCAAAGGCTGCAGCGGTAGTGGAGACAGTGTTTATGGAATGAGTGTTTGCCTGTAGTAGCTGTAACAGCAGTAGTTTCTTGATGTATTAATCGTACCTTTTTATTTTCTGGTGTTGGATAGACTGCTCCTCCCAGGGCCAGCCAATTCCTAGAGAGAGTAAAGGACTCGTCAGCCAGCGTGCCTTTCGTCTGCAAACCTACCAGTCCAGGGTCCTTACCCCCCAGCCACCTCCTTCATTGAACGCTTACGCTTCCAGGCCACTGTCCCCCTGCCAGTACCCCAGGGCCAGGTGCCAGACTGCAAAGGACAGTTCTGTGCCCCAGAGCCCTGTTGAAATGATCTGAACTAGCCAATTCTAAACCTGCTGACCCTGCCTGCTCCTTGCCCTGGAAGCCACAGTAAAGGCCCTTGCCCACATTGTACCCAAGCCCGCCTGCCTCCCGCCCGACACTGGGCTGGCACTTCCCCACGTGGCCCGCATGGCCTGCCACGCCCCTCGTAGGGACTGGGGGTGACAAGGTATTTTTTCTATGGCGATCCTTTCCTGAGCTGTCGGCCTCACCACACCTGAATAGTAATAAAACACACATGTTAAAACACCTGGATCTGTGTGCTCCTAGGAGGGGAAGGAAAAACATCTGGCTGTGCTTCTCTAACAGTGTAAACAATCTGTGAAAGAAAACTTTTAAAATTAGTAACATAGGAATGATGGGCTTTTTAAAAATCTTTTTATAAAGACATTTCAAACTAGCATAGGTTTTACTTCAGGATATCATGTTATACTATTCAGATACAATATATGTGTTTATTTATAATTTAGTTTCTTCAAGATTATTTTACTCTTAATATTTGGTATTTAGAATGATAACTAATCCCTTTTTTTTTCTATTTCAGTGAACAATTCAAGAAAACTTTATCATACAAGGTAAACTCAAAAAGATCTAGATGTCTTAAATACACTCTTGAATCCTGTCTTTGTGGTCTTCCCTGTCCAATTCCGAATGGAGTAGATAATCTATAGTTACATTTGAATTACTCATGAACATCTCATATGGCTATTTATTTCTTTTTCTTTCCCAATCCAGATTAGCTCTTCAAGTAGTTGACAAGATTTGTGAAGGGTTTGAGATCTTTACGCTACTAGCAAATGGGAAAGGTAGCCTGCCACAGTGGATGCTGGCAAAGACATGAGACTCCTGAGTCAGAGGCAGAAGAGTCTGTTGCCCACGGCAATAGGGGTGACAGAGTACTGCCGCTTCCACTGTGACTCCCTGCGGCCCAGTTCCCCCAGAGTGACACCTGCCCTTTGTGCCAGAGGGAGACGTCATCTACATCTTCTAAGGGTGCTCACTGCACAAACATGCTTGGAAAGATAATCTGGAGCAGAGGCAGATATTTCTGTAAAAGGTCAGATAGTAGCTATTTTAGAGTCTGCCGGCCACACACAAAGCACAAATTCCCCCCACCCCCGACAGTCTTCTTCATTGTCCTTGTCGTCCTCATCGTTGTTGGTTTACAACCCTTTAGAAACAAATCCTCTCTTAACTTGCAAGCCGCAGGAGGACAGGTCAGAGGCTGGATTTGGCCAGAGTTTTCCGGCCCTATGGCACAAGGCAGCCAGCGCCTCTGCTCATGAGACACGAAGAAGCTCAGCAGACCCGTGGAGAACTGTCCCCCAATGGGCATTACATAGTCCTGAGTCACCAGTGTGAGCAAAACAGTCTCCAGCTTCCTGAATGTCACCACTAGCCAATTAATTGGTCAATAACATGACATAATACAATCTAAGAAATAATAATATTGGGGGAAAAAAACCAAAGCATTCCATTGGAAGTTGTTAAATTAGTTTGGATTCTTAGTTTAGTTAATTGTAATTTTTGCACAGACTCACTAAAAACATCTAGTCTCATTTTGTATGCCAGCCCCCCTACATTTTAGGAATTTTACCTTCATCAAACAGTGACACAGTGAGGTGCAGTGCCCTAAAAATGTTCATTTCTGTCACCTCAGCAGCTGTGTCTCCTTCGCCTCTTCTTTATATAATAACTTTATGGCTCTGAGCTGTCCACTTCCTACTCTGTCCCCTCTGACATATCCACCTCTTACTCTGTCCCCTCTGACATAATCCACCTCTTACTCTGTCCCCTCTGACATAATCCACCTCCTACTCTGTCCCCTCTGACCTGTCCACTTCCTACTCTGTCCCCTCTGACATATCCACCTCTTACTCTGTCCCCTCTGACATAATCCACCTCTTACTCTGTCCACTCTGACCTGTCCACCTCCTACTCTGTCCCCCACCCCACCTGCCACCCACGTCTCCCTCCCCTCCCGGCCCCGTGCAGGTGTGTGCAGATCCCTGTGGAGAGGGAAGGAGCTTGGGTGTTTGTGCTTTTTCATCCAGAACCAGAACCTTGCTGCCGTTCACCTGCTAGATTAAAAGTCTTCACGTCCTAGGGAACTATACAATTGAGGGGTGGGAGACGACATGAAGACCCCAGAAAATATTTGCATAAGATTTGAAACACTTCGTCTTTCGGAAGGTCATGCCAATAAAGTAGAAAATGAACTAGGGGGAATGAAACCCAAAGCTAGGCCTCTGTGTTTAATCCCTCCTTGAGTGATGCTCGGTAGAGCAAACGGCGAGAGGATGTATGAACAAAACCGAGGGTGTTGAGGAGACATGGTGCCCACAGTCTCATTGGTTGGGAAACTGTGTAAAATTTCTAGAGTAAAACTGGGCACACAGAGACTCTTCCCAGAGAGAAGAAACTCCCCAGCACCTCAGTTTGTAATCTTTACCTCCTCTTTCTCCAACACCCCCAAAAGCTGCTTGGTCTTTAAAGGTCTCAGGACCTAGTGTCCAAATACCTCAAGAGTCACTTTGGAGGTGTTTTCTTCACAGTTCAGCTGAGCCAGCAACCTGGGCTGAGCACCTGCTCTGTGCCTGGCCCTGCCAGGACTTACCTTGGGCCAAAGAGAACATGCACACAAATAATTCCGGTAGAATACGGAAAGCCTTGTCAGCACAAGGGAATTGAACCTTACCTGAGGTTGTAATCGCCTTGACATTACATTTATATAAAATGAATCTTAATCTACAAACACCATGAGGACAAGGGGCATGCTTTTCTTGCCTTTTCTTCAAATCATATAATTCTAAATTATTCTTCTGTGCCTTTGTTGATGCCAGTTAATTTGTAGGGCCTTAATTAAAGTTATTCATTCAAGCCATTTTATTTCCCACCTATTGCCATTAAATTTTATTGTCGGCATTAAAATGTTTGTTTTTAAAAAAAAAATGCATAAAAGTTAAGACAAAGATAGCCTTTTTAGGCCAGGCACAGTGTCTCATGTCTGTAATCCCAGCGCTCTGGGAGGCCCAGGTGGGAGGATCACTTGAGGTCAGGAGTTGGAGACCAGCAAGAGCAAGACCCCCCATCTATACCAAAAATAGAAAAAAATTAGCCAGGCATGGTGGCTTTCACCTGTAGTCCCAGCTACTCGGAAGGCTGAGGCATGAGGATCACTTGAGCCCAGGAGTTTGAGGTTGCTGTGAGCTATGATGACACCACTGCACTCTACCCAGGGTGACAGAGTGAGTTTCTGTCTCAAAAAAAAGATATCCTTTTTAAAAACTAGCATTGCCACAATCATTTCACTTGCCTTGTTAAAAAATGGAGGCTTCAGATTTAATGTACACAATGCTAAGGGCACCGAAGATGAATCTGAATTTAACCTGTTTGCTAAGCTGACAGGTGAGGTCAGACACACATTTGGAAACCGCAGCTGTTCTGATTAGACAGTTGAGCTAGGAGCATTGCATTCCTTTCAACTCTGCCTAATCATTCACCTTTGGCTATTTGCAAATTTAAGAGTGCTGTGTAAACTCATCAGCTGTGTCCCTTTAAAGCCTTCTTGCCTTTTTTTTTTTGTTGTTGTTATTCAGTCTTTTCTAAAATTGTTAAGTAGAAGTAATAATCCCCCTGCCATTCCCTTAAGTCCTCTTTACAGTCTGTCTTATAGCAGAAAGGGGCACACCTCCTGCTGCCTTTTGGAGCGAGGGGAGAGCGAGAGATCCAGGTTTCTGTCCTCTAAAGGGACTGAGGGACAAGGAAAAGTCAGGAAAATTGTCTAGGACCAGCCAGCACCCTGCTGGGGTATCCCGAAGAACCACGGAAGCCACCAATAGTGACCTGTAGTTGCTTCCTTTTCCTCTGGCAGGGTGAAAAACCACTGCGCGTGTCTTCTTGGAGCCGCTTTCCAGAGATCCAGATAAATTCATAAAGGAAAAATATAAATGAACTTTAAGTCTTTTAACACATTACAATAGCAAAATACAACCATGTTTTCATATTCCAGCTAAAAGCAACTGGGCAGAATGGCCCTGAGGATTTCTGTGCGTCTATTGCTGAGAACTCGGAGGAGGAAATTGCTGAGTGCCGTCTTCTGAAAGTTTGCTTCTTCCAGAAGTGCTGTTTGTGCAGCACACTGTCCGATTAAACAGCGTCGGACTACAGAAACATGAGATTGTTTTTTGTCGTTGTTTTCACGACTTTGAAGGAGAAGATGAAAATAAGCCCACGTGCTCTTGCTTCCTCTTTCAGGAACACATGATTCTGTGCAGGTTCGCGGACCAGACGGCTGTGCAGCTTCCACCCCAGCAAAGGCTCATAGGTATGTGTCCGCACGGGGCGGCTGTCGAGCGGCTTGTGTGCGGTGCGCTGGGGAGGAGGGATCGGGTCTGTCTGGGGGACTTGTGGACAAGAAGTCCATTGATCAACAAGAAACTGAAGTTGGTTCTTCCCAGAAAACTTAATCCATATTAAAAAGAGCTTTGTGAGTATAGTAATATTTTATCCCATTTTGTTTGACACTAATAACTTTTAAATACGTTTTCAATGTTTGTACTTTGAGTAGGATTCCTACGTTATTCATAAATCTTTTTCCTACTGTTATAAACAAACTGCAAGATCTATCAAAAGCCACAAAAGAAAATTAATAAAGATAGAAAACTCAACTACACGTGCCAAAATCTATGCATTAAAATGTATGAACAAGGATGATAATGATTTTTTTCTCAGGAAAAAAGTATACTCATATATTATTCATCATAGACCAATTTATTGAACATTTGAAATATTAAACATTACCTGAATCGGAAGACCCACAGAAACAATTCAAGTTTATTAAGTAATTGACTTATTGAAGACTTCTCTTTAGAAAAAGAAATCGCATTTAGAAGAATAATAGCATCTAACCGTTACACCTTTAAGCCCTGAGCTAACTGCCCTCACCTGTCATCTCAGTAAATTCTGACAAAAATACTTATGGGGTAAGTACTATTGTTTACATTTTAATGATGACAGAACCGAGACAGAAGCTTGCCGGGGTCCTCCATCTGACAGATGACAGATCCCCACGGTGAATCCGAATTATTTGACTCTGTATGGGGAGCTCTCACTCACTTTGGTAACCCCACTTCCCAGCACCCAGGAGTCACTGCACTGGAAATACAGGTTCCAAAATCAGGGTTGAAGATACATGTGTAGCGTCCAAACTCATCTTAAAAATTATTCAGAAAAGCTCTACACTGGACACCATCCTGTTAATACTTTCTCTCCAGAATTCCAACATAGCCCATTTTCCAACATAAAAAACCAACTGTTGTTTCTCTGGCTGAGCTCCAGGTGAGGAGTTGGCTTGCATTCAGGGAGCACGTTGCGGGAGAAATAGTTACCTTTCAACTCTGGAACCGAAGTCAGTGTAGCAAAGTGCACACACTTGAAGAGGCTTGTAAGAGCTGAGTTGGGTAACAGACAGTTTCCTTCTCCCTCACCCTCTGGGTGGTAAACGTATGGAAAGAGCTGGCTGTCTCCTGCCTGGAACCTCTCTTTCTCTTTCTCCCCCTTTCCCTCTTCCTCCTCCTCTTCCCATCCCCAGACTTTGAGTGAGTCAAATGTGCATCTGATAGAATTCCCCCCCCGCCCCAGATCCATGTTTTAGTCTGCTCCGTGCTGCTCTGACAGAATAGCCCAGACTTGGCGACTTACGATGAGCAGGGGGACTTGTCTGGCTCATGTTTCTCGAGGCTGGCAGCACAAGGGTAAGGGGCTGGGTCTGGTGAGGGCCTTCTCGCTGCATCATAACATGGCAAAAGGCATCACAGGGAGAGAGAGAGAACAAGAGGAGGCTGAGCTGGTCCTTTATAAGGAAACTATACTCTCCATAATGAGCCCACTAACCAGGATGACAGCATTAATCTGTTCACTCCACCCTCATGGCCCGACCACCTCCCAACACTGCCGCATCAGGGATTAAGTTTTCAGCACATGCTTTTTGGAGAAAACATTTGAACAGCAGCAACTCAATGAAGGCATAATCAGTATGGTGCACGGATGCATACACAGTAGGTGTGAATTTCTGTCATCAAACCAAGGAGACTGGCTGGAAGGGAAGTTGCTAGAGTTGAAGAGGAGGATCATTTGGCAAAATCACTGGCAGGAAGCAGGGGGTGGGGGTAGGTGGTGGGAATCACACTCAAAGCCATAGCCTCCCTCAGATGTCTTTGTCTCTGCTTCGCACGGCCCGTTGCTGTGTTCTGTGAGCATTTTTAGGGAATTCACCAGGCCTGCAAAGGTGGACGACCAACAACTAACTGGGTTTCAGTTGTGAAGATGCTTCAACATGTGAAAACATGAGATTGTTCTACATGATGGAAAAGTAAGAGTTGGCTGGGATCAAAGCCAAGGGTAAACAAGCTACGGTGTAAACCCAGGGCGGATCTGGAGGGAGTGCAGAGCACCCCGTTCTGATGGAGGCTGTTGCATTCCAAACTGAGAAGTAGACAGGGGAACATTTACAGAGGTCCTAAAGGAAAAACAGTATCTTAAGGGCAAAGACGAATGTCATCCACGGCTGCTGATGAGGAGGAAGGATTTTGCCCAAATGGAGCTCCTGACGTCCCATTTTGTGTCCCTTCTGACACGGTCCCTCCTTCATGGTGTGGGTCCTTTTAAGGAAAATGTACAAAATAGACATCTGGAGTCTCTAATTGCCAATTCTTACCTCCAGATTTATTTCACCTTCCACTGTTTTCTTCCATGAGGATTCTGTTTTCCGCAGAAGAACTTTTCTACTTGAGTTGCCTGTCTCTCCTTCTGAAGCTGTTTTAGGTTAGCAGTTTCCACTGTCATTCTAATACCTTATTTAAAAATAATGTCAAGGCATTGTTGTAATTATTGAGGAAAAATGGAATGAATGAAGTTCTGCATAGTCGTGACCTTTCTCCAAGAGGATGAAGAAGCTTATAGATTGCATTTGGGGCAATTAAACGTGTAAAAGTCAACCAGAGCTTCCAATATATTCAGCCCCAAATCATTTTGTCCCTGGCTACTTTTGTGGTTTGTGTTTGCCAAGGGAAAACAAATTAACTGCTTTGCTTGCCAGGCAGATTTCCTCTTCTGTCTTCCAAAGATTGCAAAGGAAAGAGAATGCCACTGTTTTATAGGGGTGCAGGAGCTCTGAAAATTGAGAGTATGTTACAGGGCTGGGCGTGGTGGCTCACGCCTGTCATCCTAGCACTCTGGGAGTCTGAGGCGGGCAGATTCTTTGAGCTCAGGAGTTCGAAACCAGCCTGAGCAAGAGCGAGACCCTGTCTCTACTAAAAATAGAAAGAAATTACTTGGCCAACTAAAAATATATAGAAAAAAATTAGCCGGACGTGGTGGCGCATGCCTGTAGTCCCAGCTACTCGGGAGGCTGAGGCAAAAGGATTGCTTGAGCCCAGGAGTTTGAGGTTGCTGTGAGCTAGGCTGATGCCACGGCACTCTAGCCCTGGCAACAGAGTGAGACTCTGTCTCAAAAAAAAAAAAAGAGTATATTACACTCAACATTACAGATACACCTGAAATAATCAGCACACAATTGAGAATTTTCTCAAATATTCTCCATTTCTCATTTCTTCATAGTTCTAAAAAACTCCAGTTAGAAAAGGTAACATGTCTCTCAGATGGTCCCTTGTCTGCATGTTCCTTTAGATGTTCTTAAAGACAGATTTTTCTCCCCACAAATATTACAGATGATGTAATTTTGTAGGGAAGGCAGAGGAAAGATCTTTAAATGGGTTTTTAACCAAGTAGGAAATAGAATCTGCAGTTCTAATTTGAGATTTGTGTCTAACTTTGAAAAGGTTAACATTCTCTAAATTACCAGTAGAGACAAATCTTTTAAATATCTGAATTTGTAAACTGTCTTTTCTCCACGCTTATCAAGACTTAAATTGAAAGAGAGTCAACGGGACTTGGGTGTAAACAGCGTTCTCCGCAGTAGGTGTGGATCTTGTCACTGTGTAGATTCCCTCAAATAAGCTGAGACGGCCCTGCCGGCGGAAGGGCGTCTCACGCTGCCGCCCGACTGTGTTCCAGGGAAGCAGTGCATGTGCCTGGTGGACCTGGACCGGGCAAGAGCTGCCGAAGAACGCGGCTACTCTGTGCAGGTGATATCCATGGAGCCCGAGAGCTGCTCTCCCAAAAACAACATGATCGTGGGCGTCCCCATTTAGAATGGGACGTTCACATTCGATGTTTTGCCACCAGTCTTCACGTCGGAAGCCCAGCGGCATCCAGGGGGTTCTTGGCGTAACCAGGAAACAACATCAGCTGCCCTGGACCTGTCGTGCTCGGGGAGGAAGGCACCCTGCAAAGCGTCACACATGCTCTCACGATGTGTGATTAAAGGACTGCGGTTTTCCTAGTGAGAATGCCCTGGAGCCTCTGCTGCCAAAAGAATAAAACTCACCAGTGGAGGTTCCGCCACTGGAGTAACAATTTCATTCCCGGTTCACGAGCTTTTCTGATCCTGCCAATGTGATGTGCACCTCAAAATAATACACCAGCAGTCTTTATTTTGTGATCACTTAGATACTCACATGGAGACTGCAGCTAGACTCAGTGGGTTTTTTTGTTTTTTATATTCTTAATAATGGTACTTTTCCTATAATTTTTAAAAAATTAGGAAATTACAGCATTTTTAAGCTGGAGTTAGTTGACCTTGTATAGCATTTAGTATACTCCTTGTAAATACATTTCCCATGAATTACAAATGAGATCATCACTGGTTCAAACATTTTATGTGAAGAGATTATAAAATAATTGCAGTGAATTCCCTGTTATGGGAATATGGAATTTGGACATAAATTCTAACTAAACAATAAATACATTGATTAGTAAATTCAAGATTGTAAGTAAGTATTGAGGATCTATTATTTTCAAGACACCAGCCTAGATTCTCCTGAGGATTCAAAGATGAGTTGCAAGAGATACAATGCTTTGCCGTTTGCCTATGGAAGTGAATCTTCTAGAAGAAAAAGATTAAAGAATTAGTTAAATTTTTTATGTTATATGATAATGTATAGTCCCAGGATTTGTTATTCAGATGTCAATCATATTTTTTATTTGTCTTGGGGGCATAAAACTTACAGAGTATAAATTGGGAGTGTGGGGAGTATTTGGAAGCTTATTTGAATAGTTCTCTCTGCCTAAATTCTCCTTTTTCTGCCAGCCAACATTTTTATAGACAGATGACACATACTTTCTCACATGCTGCTAATTATTTACCTCTTAAGTGTCCTAGGTTATTTCATTTAAGATTTATTTCATTGATTTTGATATTTCCAGCACCTGTATTACACATGTCATGAGAAGAAAGGACTGTAATTGGTCATCACTATGGATTAAAATACAGAAGGACTAATTTACAGGGTGCTGTGGGTGGAGACAGGGAGGTTTTTAGAGTCTGTTTTCTGGAATAAAATTTAAGAAAAGAATTAACCATCAGTCCTGAGTATTTTAGTCATTCATGCCCACAGATAATAACATGTTCTTATATCCTGGACTTTCTTTTTTTTAATTGAGGTTTAATTCACATGCTATAAAATAACAGATTTTTAAATGTTCATTTGAGAAGTTTTGACAACTGTAAACACCCATGTAACCACCACTAAAATAAGATATTTCCATCAGATACTGTTAGATATATATATTGAGAATATTTTTCACAGTCTGTGGCTTACCTACTCATTTTCATAATAAATGTTTTAATTTTGATGAAGCTTAATTTATCCTTTTTATTTCATGGCTAATATTTTCTGTACCCTCTCTAATAAATCTTTACCCACCCTAAGGTCATGAAAATTTCTCCTACGTTCTCTTGTGGAAACTTGATGGTCCCAGCTTACTGCATGTAGGTCTGTGGTCTATCTCAACTCATTATTCTCATACAGAGGCAGGTGGATTTTGAAGGACGCATAGTTGTTCCAGCACCATGGTTTGAACATCCTTTCCTCCCACTAGTGAGCTGACCGGCCACCTCCGTTGAAAATCAATTGATACACTTGTCTGCGTCTGTTTCCAAATTCTCTAGTTCCTTCCATTCGCTCCTTGGTCTCAACTGCCACAGCTTTAGAGTGAGTCTGGAAATCAGGTAGTTCGTCTTCCAATTTCATTTTTCATTCTCTAGATTGTTTCGGCTGTTCTGGATCTGTTCTATTCCCATTTAAATCTCACTGTCTCTTAAAAATTTTACCAAATAAGCCTGGTGGGATTTTTGGTATCGCCTGGTCTCCTTAGATCCATTTGGGGAAATGAACACCTTAACAGTATTGAATCTTATAATCTATGAATATAACACCTTTCTGTGTATGTAGGCCTCTGTTAATTACTCTCTACAGTATTTTATAATTTTCTGTGTGGAAGGTTTGTTTTGCTTATTATTATTTGATGGTTTGATGGCATCACCCTGAGCTGCTTACATGCTGCCCACACTGTGTGGGACGGTCTCCTCGTCCCCTCCCACCCACTTCACGTCATCCTTCTCCTCTGAGACTTGAGCTCCCGAGGGAAGCCTTTCCTAACCTCTTCGGAGTTGTGTACCTGTTATAAAATGCCCACCACGCAGAGCAGCCTTCTCAGTCCTCCCCAGGTGACTCTCAAGGAACCCTCTTCTCCTCCCTCCAAGAAGCCTCTGCGATGAACAGGGACGACACGAAAAGAAAAGGGCCCACTGCTCTCCCAGCCTGTTCTCGGCGTGGCACTCTCCACCTGTGGTGGCCGAGGCTACCAAGAGCTGTGGGTGTTGTGATTGCTCTTGGATCGTGGCTTTTCTATCTAAATCCCTGCCAGGGCTCCTTCCCAGCCAGGGCAGACACGGGGGTTGGATATAGGCAGCAGGAAGATTTATTGCAATGACAATAACCCAAGCAGGTGACCTGGTCTTACCCCTACCCTTGTCCATCAAAAGCAAGGCCACCACTCACTGATGTGTCTCCCTAAGGTTGTAGTAATGTTAGAAATCACAGCTCACTCTCATTGACTTTTGAGTCTGACTCAGAGAAACGTGTATAATTATTAATGGCTAAACTACTTTATCTTATTTAGGGAGACAAATTTCAATCACATTAGAAATCAAAACATTTTCAGGACACACATGCTTAACAATATGTGAATAACAGTAATTAAACATTTAGTTTAGCTCCATTCTGAAGATTTTGGCTACAGGTGTTGCCCGTTCCGTGGTTCAAGAAAATTGCTGTAAGTAGAAATTCCACATACTGAAACCTATTTTTCTATTGACTTTAGTAACTAAGTTAGAAATATGTTTCTGTAAAGTGATATAATGAAATAAGAAAGAAAATAATACATTTTTTAAATTGAAAAAATTTAAAAAATATTTTAAAAAACAGGCTATCAATGCAAAAGTAGTTTGGAGTTTTTGAATAGAATTTTTTAGTTACACAGGAAATACATGTTTGTTGTACAGCAGCTAAAAGATGTGGCTAGACAAAAAGAACAATTTTTTAATTCACCGTGTTAAAACTTTGTTTTATACCTTCCTAGATTTTGCTTTAGACGCACACGCACAAAGATTTATTTAACGAACAATACAGTACTTAATATTTGCTAGGCACTACTGTAATTCTTTTACAAATAATAACTTATTTAATCTTTTAAGTCATTTGATCCTCACAGTGACCCTATAAGCTAGATATCATTAGTAACCCACTTTACAGAAATGAAGGCTAAGGTTACATAGTAATAAATGTAGACCTGGGTTTGAACTAAGCCAGCGATTCAGAGCTAATATTCAAACTCAGTCTTTAGCAACCCTGTCAGGATGGGCTGGGATAAGCTAAGATAACAAAATCTCAGTGCCTCTGCACAAGAAGGATGTGTTTTTCCCTTGTACTACGCGTCTACCCAACAGCTATGACATTATCTTCATGACATGACTTGAGCCGGCGGAGCAGCCTGCGTCAGGGAGGTGGCCGGTCTCCCGGCAAAGGAAAAGCTGGCCTGGCACGCTGTGAGCTGTGAAAGACGTAGCTCACGTGTCACCCCCGTCACTCTCCCCACCTGGTCAGCTAGAGCCAGCCACACAGCTCCTCTTGTGATTCGCAGGCGGGGGTGTACAGTTTCACAC
>VBSM01002912.1:514379-525686 GCA_008086735.1 Cheirogaleus medius
GGCCTCCCAGAGTGCTAGGATTACAGGCGTGAGCCACCGCGCCCGGCCAGCAATGTTGTTGAAGAAAGGAGGAGGAAAAGAACAGAAATAAAAGACCATCATCCCATATTCCGGTGTAGAGGCAAGAGTTCCTGAACGCCCTCGGCGGGGTGCAGGGCCCGCTCCAGAGCCCATCAGAGAGGAGGAGGCGCGTCGTTTCCTGGGCCAGCCGTGCTCCCTCACCTGCGGAGGTGTGTTCCAGGCCCCACCAAGGATGCCTGAAACCGCAGGTCGTGCTGAGTCCCGAGTGCGAGGGCTGTCGGGAAAGCCCCCAGCCGTCGTAAGTACAGCGAGGACGGCGACATGGCTGGATACTCTCCAGACAGCCCTTGCACACCATGATTTTCCAACCCGGTAACCGATCAGGCTGCTTACTGACTGACAGGTATAGTGTGCACAGCACAGACACGCCGGACAAGGGACGATTCGCACCTGAGGGGGACGCACCAGGATGGCACGGGACGCATGACTCGCAGCAGCATGCTGTCTGTGTAGCCAAGTTATGAACTTCAACATGTTTTTAAAATCAAACTTTCAAATTTTCTGACAGATGAAAGTCAATCTGATTTTTAAAGACATCCAGAGCAAGAGATTTTAGCTTCCCCCCCAGTAAATCCTTAGCATCTTCTCCATGGCTTTCATCAAGGAAATTCTATTTTAGACAAATTCTTAATGCTCTGTTTAAAAATGCATCTCGGGTGCTTTATGTCAAAGGGACAACTGTGAGCTAACTTTTCTTGCTTTAAATTGAGATGCACTTCAAAAGTACGGCTTTTAACCTGTTTTCTTTATTGTTGTTTGTATGGGAGTGTTCGGATTATCATTTTACTTTTTGAGTCTTATTTCCTAAGTCTTTCAATATTTCTAAGGGTCCCTTCCAAACCTCGCCCAACTTCCACCTTTTCCTTGGCTGTCAATCTTGGGTGCGTTGCAGAACTTGTAACTGATCCGAACAGAATAATTAAGGTAAATTATTCTCTTAATTACCTAAAGCTCTGTGATTCTTGTTGTCTGGCGAGAGAAGCCCTGCCTGGTTCTTTCTCAGGACAGTCTTGGCTAGTCTAGCCCTTTTCCTCTTCCATCTAAAACTAAGAGCTGCTTGTCATGTTCTATGAAAAAGCCTTTAGGGATTTTCACTGGAGCTGCACCGAATTTAGAGATTAGCTGGGGAAGAATTGACATCTCAACAAATGTTTAATCTTCTCATCCTGAACATGGTACACATGAACAAGGTAGTCGCTTTCAGTTCCTACTTTATCATACATAGATTGCCAGTTTTAGCAAATACTTTTGCTATATCCGTTGAAATGATCATCTGGTTTTTCTCTTTTAGTATTTGAATGAGGCTAATTCTATTAATATATTTTCTAAAGTCCAATTGTCCTTATTATATTCCTGGGCAAAACTTTAATTGCTCAAGATAAGTTTTTTCCTAGTTACTAATATTTTATTTTTAGTTTTATCATCTTTGTTTATACGTGTGATTAGACTTTCTAACATTAACCTCATCTATTCTGGGGGTCAAGATCAAGGTTATTTACCATTAAGTGATCTGAAAAATAATTTTTTCTATTCTCTGGAACTTTTTTTTAATAAAATAGGGATTATCTTTCTCAGATGCTTGGTTCAATGGCTTGTAAACCCATCTAGTATATAGTGGCAAGAGAATAGGAGTTATATTCTAAGCTACTTATTAAATTTCCTTAATGATTATTGGTTTATTCAGATTTACCATTTTTTCTTGAATCACTTTTCTAAGGTGTATTTTTTCTAAGACATTGCCTGGGTTGACTTCTTTATTTCTTTATGTAGGTTGGTGATAAAAACTTTATAAAAAAATCTAGGTTCCTAACTGACTTTGAAAAACACCTTGTATTATTTTTTGACCCTCTAGCAATTTGTGTTCTCACCTAATAGTTATGCTGTCTGGACCATATTTTCTAAATTTATTGCCTCATACAACGGAATCACCTAACCTTGCTGGAGCCAAGATAAATGAGAATTATCTCCTTTTCCTTGATCTTCCCGGGACTTTGATCCTCATAGATCAGGTTAGCATGACAGTGTTTATTCTTCAGGAAGACTGGCTGGCGGCTCTCAGTAAGGGGCTTGCAAAGTACTTTTCTTTCAGTGGTTTTCAAATGTGCAGACATTCACTGTATAGAATTTACACTCTACATTGCTATAGGTCTTGGAGGCTTTTACTGTGAATATCATCAGGAGTGCTTTTAAAGAACAAATTTTAGAAACAGTAATAGATGCACAATAAAATGAAACCGTGAACAGATTTCTTACAGAGGCACGTTGTCCTTAAGAAGACCTGGTGGGATGTGTGTCCAGAGTAATTTATACTCCATGCTGTGTGTTTCCCTGTCTCCCAGTCGTAAATGAAAATACACTATAAATTTGTCACCGGTAAGAAGCACTTATGGATGTCTCTGATAATATTCCAAAGCAATTGAAAGAAGATTGCCAGTTGTCATCAGATACAAATTAAAAGATTACTATCAAATGTGATGGGAGGAGAGGATCATCTCAGTGGCTTTTTTGTCCCATCCTAGGCATTCCAGAAGGAAGGAGATACAGCAGCTGCTGCTCTTTTATAATGGATTTGTATGGACTCCAGTGCATGTGTGTGTGTGGTGTATTCAGGAGTTTCCCAATTGATAACTACTGACAGCCAATTATCTTGAAAGAATTAATTCACAGGTAGCCAAACTACAGCCTAAGGACCACAGCCAGCCCACAGCCAATTTTTGCAAATAAAGTTTTATTGGAATAAAGCCATGCTCTTGTACTACAAATGCAGAGTTGAGTAATTTTAATAGGGACTGGCTCCCAAAACTGAAATTGTGTACTCTCTTGCCCCGTAGAGAAAGCTTGCTGGCCCTGAATTAAATCGTAAGCCCCACGAAAGCCAGAGAATAGCTTATTCTGAGGCAAGAACTATTAAATTGGGGTTCACAGATAGGTATCTGGGCTCTATCATTCTAAGAAACAATTTGTATTATTTATTGTATGTGTAATAGAATGAAAATACAATAGGTATTTATTGTATTCATTTTACTGGTTAGAGGGTCCCATGGCTTTCCTCAGATTCTCAAGAATTTCTTGTGACCCAAAATATGTTAAGAACTAATGCTCTAGATAAATATTGTTTGTTTGTTCCTTTGAAGGCTTGTGAAATGGAACAGAAGAAAAGACAGTTCAAAAAACTGACCCAAAGGTTTTTTGAGAGGATGAAAAAATTGGTAAATACTGTTGACTCAGGGAATTTTTTTTTTGTATATGAATGCATTTTATATGACTCTTCAGTTATTCTAAGTCATTTATTTTTACTGACTGTATGCCACATATTATCATAACTGCTTATTTTGTCTTTCTTTGCCTGGTTTATTTCACTTAACATAATGTCCTCCAGGTTCATCCATGTTGTAGCAAATGACAGGATTTCATTCTTTTTTATGGCTGAATAATATTCCCTTGTGTATATGTACCACATTTTCTTTATCCATTCTTCCCCTGATAGATGCTTAGGTTGATTCCATATCTTGGCTATTGTGAACAGTGCTATAATGAACATGGGAATGCAGATATCTCTTCTATCTAAATATTGATTTTGTTTCCCTTGGTTTATATGCTCAATAGTGGAATTGCTGGATCTAATGCCATTTTTAAATTGAGAAAAATTTTAATTTCTTGCTGCACTTGGAACCGTAATGCTTGAGGTTCAGTCCCAGTAGGTGGATCAAACAGCTCTTCCCTCTGAAATCAGATCACTTCCATACAGTAGCGTACAGGGCTCCTGTTCTCAAGGAACTCATTGATTTTCATAAGTCTGGGGAAGCTTTTCCTCTGTCCTATGGTCTTCCTCAAAGTCATCCTTTTCTTTCCCCTCCTTAGCTTAGATACCTACTTTTGACTTAGCAACAAGCTCAGACTTTTGGAAAAGATAGAAAAAGGTGTTATCTTCAAGTTGCTAAATTTGAATTTCTCAATACATTCTCCTGCGGCAGTCTTATTGCAATGAGAAGCCATTCAGTTCTTTAAGGAGAGGAGTGATGGATCAAAGTATTATTTTAAGAAATGGGACATTCTACGTATTTGCTGCAAACTTAGACTCAAGACTTGGCCATCTCACGACAAAACAGATGTAGACTACCTGAGGAGGGGCAGGGACTCCCAGAGATCTTGCTACTTGTGGCAGGACTAAATGTTCTGATTTGCAAATTAAAACAGGTAAAACAAATTAGGTAATACATATCCAACCTTAGACCTGTTGGGGGTTTTATTAGGCACCAGGGATTGTAAAAGCAAAGGAGTAACCTAATGGAGAAAGCATATTTTGTACTCGATTCCAATCAACAGTCTCTTCTTAATCTTCAGATTAGCCAAACTTTATATATATGGTGAATGCTGAAATTATTATGAAATAAAGTTTACTTAGGTTATGTGAGAATAATTGCAAATACACAAATAGTCAAAATTCACCTTCAATGGTAAATTGCAAATAAAAAAAAAATGGGCTTTCTTCTCACCCCCTGCCTTATACCTTTGGTGACTTTTGCACATGAGAAAAATACATGAAAATAGTAAAATTTAGCTTTTGTACTATAAAATCAGTAATTTATTACATCATTCTTTGAAGACTAGTAACTAGTATATTTCTTTGTGATTCTAGTGTTCACAGCCCAAGTGTTTTCTTAGGGAAGGAATACTGCTTTCTGGATGTACAAATCATTTATACAATGCTCAATCTATCACTCTGGATCAAATTGCTTTTGGTCTTTTTATATCACTGCTCTTGAAGAACAAAAGGTCCTGGCGATGACGTTTGTGCTTCCTGAAGCGGGGAACAGCCCTTCTGGGTAACCTTTTATGAAGTCGCGTGAATGGCAGCCGGCCTGGTACTGGCTGTCCTCCTTCAGGCAGTGGCATTTGAGCTGCTGTGGTCGTCATCTTGCAGCATCTCAACGCCAATTATTCATCCAGGTTTTCAGCAACGTTAACGATGATCGCTCTTTTTTCTCACTGAATTTATAAAATGTATCTTGTCATTTTCAATTACCCGAGTATGCAAAAAGACAAGCTTCGTGTGAGTGTTGACTGAGGCCCACACTCTGGTAATGACAGAGGTCCTTAGAGGGAATATACACATAGGTTGAGTCGTTCATGAGTCCTGTTAATCGCCAAAATCCAATTCTGAATTATCTATACTAAACGAAGAGAGAATTTATGGCTAATCCAAAATGCCTTTTGTGTTAGACTTGGATCCTTGGTTACAACTTACTATGAATAATATAACTGAGAGGAGGCAACATAAAAGCACATAATTCTTACAGCTGGAATTTAATTAAAGCATAGAGAACACAAACTTGTTGGCAACCAGAAACTAGGTTTAGATTTGAAAACAGTCATGGAGCCACAAGTTAAGTAGCCTATGTATAAAGGATGGAGTATAGTCTTAAACATCCACCATTAATTGTCTTTTTAGGGAGTTGCTGGCTTAGCGAGTCAGTGGGCTTTCCTTAAGCTTCCATATATTCTCTCAGCCATTTCCTGCCCTGTTGGTGGCCCCGGGAAGCTGCCACTGGGGAGGCAACAGCGGAAAATCAGAAGACAAGAAGAAAGAGAGAGGCCCTGCTCCGGCGAAGTGGTCTCTGGGTCTCCGTGTGCCTCAAAAACCACAACTTCTACCTGAGCGTTTTCCTCCATGAGTCCCATCGTCAGGGCTGTGCTCTCCCCTCTGTCCCTTCGCACCCGGAACTGCTTACACGCTTCCCTCTCTTCTTCCTCCCTCGGCGTGGCAGCATCCTCACTCCCTGCACCTGCTGTGGTCCCTGCGTGGCAGCCTCGTCACGGGAGCCGTGCTGTGGTCTGAACGTGTCCCCCACGACTTCTGTGTTGAAACTTAATTACCGATGTGATAGTACTGAAAAGTAGGGACTTAAGGAGGTGATGAAGTCATGAAAGTGCCGCCTTTGTGAACGGCATTTATCGATGCTTTGTAGAAGAAGCGATCACCTCTTCCGCCTTTCCGCCCTCCGTCAAGGACGGCGGCCGCAAGAGGCGTCATCTTGGAAGGAGAAAACCGCCCGAACCAGGCACCGAACCTGCCGGCGCCCCAATCTGGGGCCTCCCACACCCCAGAACTGGGAGAAACTGAATGAATGTTGTGTATAAATTACCTAGTCTCGGGTATTTTGTTGTAGCAGCAGGAACAGACTGAGACAAACCACGAGACGTTAGTTATCATGTGCTAGAATCCTGATCGATAGAGGCTAAAAATAAATAGACTGCTTTGAATTTTATCTTTGCAACCACCTAGTTATCAGAATTGCCTGGAGAGTATATAAAAACACAGATTACTGGGTTTGATTCAGTCCTTCTGTAAGGGACGAGGCAGGATGGGACTATGTCTGGTTCATTCATTATCGTGTACCCAGAATTTAACACAAGACCCTCGATAATCACTTGTTGAACCAGAATGTCTGACGTCCAGGAACCTGTATTTTTACAAGTTTCCCCTAGATGATTCTGATGACCAGTCGCTTCCAGAAACACTGGCCTTCAACTTGGAATCGTATATCTGGAGGAGACTTTAGCCGCCACCTAACTCTACCAACGTGTTTGGAAATTGAAGTATAAGAAGTCTGTGAGATTAAATAACTGGTCATCTATGGTTGTAATATTTTCATATTTAGCAATGCATTTTGGGACAAATGACAGGAAACAATGGAAAAAGGAACCTAAAAGATATAGTTTTTACCAAAAAAGGGAAGTTGTGTTACAACTTGGCCTGAAGGGCTACTCGAGGTCTTCTCTGTGTGGCCGCAGGGCACCGTGAGTTGGTCTCAGCTCGGGTGCCACCCGAGACCGTGTCAGGGTTCCAGCACAGGGGACAGGGGACTGCCACTCTCTGCTCCCTTACGTTCCCACGGCTTTCACCCAGTTATGCCCAATACTTGAAGAAAAGTGTCTTTCTTGAAGTATTTCTATTGTCTTTCTCTTTCATAAGAATTCCTCAAACCACTCTCATCTTCTCTGTGCAGTGTAAATTAGGCAAATAGTAGTTGTTATTTTTTTCCTCCAGAAATCTGTCAATAACTTAAAATTCACTTGCTAACATGATATTTTGTGGAAATATACCAAAAATGTTTAATACCTAACCCTTTTACTTCTGCCTGCATATTAACATGATTAGAAAATATTTGTTGGGCAGATACTCATCAAAAAGTAAACATTTAGTCACCTAGCTGTTATTCGCAAAATCATTTCACTATGTTTAAATGGAATTTGCTGCTGACCACAGTAATCCTTGTATCTTTTCAAAGGAGCCCTGTAGCTAATATCTTCAAGAGTATTCAAAAGCCCAAAATAAATGTGTTGGCATAAATGTTTAAAGTACTGTTAAAGTAAAATTTAGTATCTGCTAGAAAATGACACTCATTCTTTTTTAAAAGGCATATTAATATGTTAATATATTATATATTAATATTAATATAGTCTTATAGACTATAAGTAATAATAATTAAATATAATAGTAATTAGCATTACTAAAATACTGTCTCATTATATGCTATATTATATATATATTCTATAGCATTATGCATAGAATACCCCATCTATCTAAAAAATCTGAGATATTTAGGCAAATATCATGTGTGAATATTTGTATATGTATATATTCATATGTGTATATGTATGTATTGGTATTTGTATATGTATATATACATATGAATGTACATAAATTAGCATATATTATACTAATATATTATCAATAAATGTATAATATGATATAATACATTATAGAGTATTTATAATATATAGAGAAAATTTCTGGGCGGATATTAGGACATGGTTAATATTGTAGTGATCGCTGGTGTTTGCTACCCACCAGCCATTCCCCTTCATTCTTGCCAAAAGAAGAGGGGTGAGTTACGATTGGCCTAAACCGTAGCAACCTCATTTTCCTTTGCCAGTGGTAGGTCTGGGATAGGCAAGTGACTCAGTTCTTGCTTGGGGGATGAGAGATAAGGAGAAGTCTGCTTGGGGCTTTCTGGGGAGGATTTTCTTCATAAAATAAATGTGCATGAGGAGAAAAGTCTTTGTTTCTACCCCTTCCTTCCTACTTGGGAACTTTCATTTAAAAACAGCCGGCCTGGAGCTGTTGGCTGCCTTGTGACAGTGAGGTGCGGTACTGCTGGCACACCTTGAGTGAGGGTGAGTTCTTGACTGTCACCAGCCCTGAGACCAAGGCCTCGAGCTCCATGTAAATTCCCAGCAGCCACTGTCAGCAGGGGTCGTGTCCCTTGCAGGCAAAGCATTCAAAATTGATACATTTCCTCTTGAGCAGCAGGACTGAGGGTGCAGCCAAGGAGAACAGTCTTCCTTTCAACTGTGTATCTTTTTGTGCTACTTTGTTTCATGAAAGTTTACGAACAATACTTTTAAAACTATAAAACAACTAATTTTAATTTTTTTTAATTGCATTTCTGAATAACTGGTGTATTACTTTGGGGAAAACGGAGGTCCATACTGTCTCAGACAGCTCCCTAACTCCTTAGCCCACAATTTATATACCCAAGCAATCTTCCTACCAACATTCGTATCTGTTGTCATTTGGAATATCTGAGCAGTTAGTTAACTTTAAATTTTAACATCAGATTTTTTTTTATTTTCAAACCGTTGGTGAGCATTTGTGTGTCCCCCGATATAAGTGTAAGATGCATGTCGCCGGCGCGGGTTTGCAGGGCGCCTGCTGTGCCTGCCGTGGCTTGCAGTGATCACTCCCGGCACCACGGGTTCTCTGCAGAGCAACAGTGAGGACGAGAGGTGGTTCCACCAGCTGAGTCAGGAGATATTTCCACCAGGCAGGCACACTGACTGGGTGAGGAGGAAGGGCTGAGGGGCCAGTGACCACACGCCAAAGTGTGACCAGGGTTTCCCCCAGAAATGACCTTTATCTTCATACTAACCCACTTGATGCTGATATCAGTTTCCCACGAGAAAGGTTATAATCCTCCTTCAGTGTGCTTGTGCAGAATTTCTAGGGACTAGGCACGTCTGGGAATTGTTTCCTTCCCATTTTTCCTCAGAGCTTCTTGATTCCCCTAAATGAGGGTCTAGGAAGTGAAGAGCAGTTGGTACCCCGACACTATGGCATGGAGAAATGACAGACCACTGAGTAGCCAAGAGCTGGCACCCTGGGCCTCCTCAGCAGCAATGTTTATACTCAGCGATGCAAGGTGAACAGTCGGGACCAAGAGGATCACATCAAGGCCAGTCTTAATATCGCCACTGCTGAGAACCTTCCCAAGTAACAGTCCCGGGCGGGGCGCGGTGGCTCCCACCTGCAATCCCAGCACTTTGAAGGTGGGAGGATCTCTGGAAGCCAGGAGTCCGAGACCAGGTAACAGGCCTCGAATCAGGATCGCATCTGCTTTATTTACTGTTTACAGTTCTCCTACACCTTGCCCACCATGAGGACCTGCTGCGGTTCTGCAGTCAAGCTCATGAAAATCTCACTTCTTTCAGTTCCCTGTCCTCTCTCACAGCTGGGGCAGCCTCCCTTCCAGACCTCCGCTGCTCCCGTTCATTTCCTCGTAGCTGTCATCACAATCTTCCTTAAAGACCTTTGCCAACGTACTGTTCCCTACCTAAGATTTACTGACAGACACAAACATTTGGTAAAGGCAGAGATTCAAAAACCAGTTGTTTGATGACAAATGATGGAATTCATGCTTTTCCAATGAGATCTTCCTTCTCCTGATTGTTTGGTCCCACTTGTACATGTAAACTTTTACAGATACAGATAAAATAAGTTTATTTAGAATATATTCGATTTATTCATTCATTTAGATACCCTTACTACTTAAAAATCACAAATATAAAATTATAAATTAACTAAGAAATATTTTTTCTTAATATTGGAGGAAAACATTTAAATGTTTCCCAAGCATCTTCTACATCAGTGTCCTTCGTTAGAGCCACTTCCTGGCATCTGACGAGAGCAGACATGCGCGCGCCCTCTCTCTAGGGGAATACACTTAAGGGGAAGAAGATAACGGAGAAAACCTACAGCGAGGCTTTTGGAAAGATCAAGAAGAAAAATGCCAGCACCAGCTCGGCTGCCTCTGCGTGCGGTGCTTTGAGACGGGCACCGTCCGCACCGGCGCCCTGCGTCTCATGCTACTTACGTCACTACGTGCATGTCACGTTTTGGTTGGGAGGCCACTGAATGTCTTGATTTTAACTAGCTCTACCCACGCCTCTCCACCTTCATGCACAGGTGATGCTTTGACACACCTGTTCTTTCTTCGCCGTCACTTTTTACCCAGTTTAGCTGAATATAAATGGCTCTGAAGCCTTCTTCCAGTAAGAAAATCTCTGGAATTCCAAAATGTGAAACCACGTTCCTTCTACCCTACCTTCGATGCCGTGGGCCGCAGAACACCCGGAAGTGGAATGGCTTTTCTGTTGCTATTGTCGTGCCGTCATGCCACAATGTGTGAGTTTTTACTGTAGCGGTAATAACCCAAGACTCGTGCGAGTGGGCTGCGCGCACAAGGCTCCACTGCCGAGATATTGTTAGCTATCTCCTCTCTTACAGGAGAAGGCAGGCTGCCAGAAGGTTGCAGAGTGTCATTTTGCAATGATGGTGTGGTCGCTCTCCTAACACCCAAGCACACTCATCCCTACACTTGCGCCCAAAATGCAGCTTTTAAATTGAACTGCGTTATAACTCATATAGACATACGTTCTCTTCAGCCTGGAACTACATGCTATGGATCTACATCCTGCGAAACCGTCAGGCTATGGTGTGGTAGACAGAGCGCGGGCTTTGGAATCAACAGACCCTGGCACTCACTAGCTGTGCGATCTTGGGTAAGTTACTGAACCTCTCTGGGTCTTGTTGGAAAACTGGGATGCTACTGACCTACCAGGGTTGTTGTTTTCCTAGAAAAACAACTAAAAAGTTCTGCTTAGATATTCAGCTTCCTTTTTCTGTCTACAAATAAAGGGCGAGGAATAAGTGTATGCCCATTATTAATGTCCAATCAGACATTACAGATAGATTTTCTTCCCACCCTGGACAAATGTTGTCTTTCATTAAAAACTACAGTGGTATTTTAAATAAGATATACTCAAGTATTAGAACAATATTTTAAAAAATCTAACTAGTTTTTTTTTTCCAGCATATTATGGGGGTAGAAATATTATGGTTACGTATATTGCCCACGCCCCCCTCCCCCCTCGAGGCAGAGC
>VBSM01002912.1:527843-547511 GCA_008086735.1 Cheirogaleus medius
TTAAAGAAAAGGTTTGGCCTCCTCAAAGGGGGTGAGCCGTGTAGATACCCGGGTTCCGGCAGAGGAAACAGCCAGTCACCGTGGCTGAGCCCATGGGCTGGGGGAAGAGAGTAGGAGACAGTCGGGCATGTACCAGAGAGGCCGGATCGACGCGCAGGGCAGGGCTTGAGAAGAGGAGTGCTTTGATCGGGCTGACGTTCGTGTGCGTGTGGGGATAGTCGTGTTTTCATTAGTCCTTTTCAGCACAATACTTCTTACTCTGCAACAGCGGAGCAATGACCACTTAAAATGGTTTCCAGGCGGTTTCCCCAACGTCGGGGGCAAGACTGCTAGGCGGTGACAGCCGCCCCCACGGAGAGGGCAGCCGGACCCTAAGGTGCCGGCGGAGACGGGAGCAGTCCGCACGTCGCTCCTGCAAACGCGGCCGCAGAGCCGCACGCCCCCGTCGGCTGCAGACCAGGAGCAGACCCCCGGGGCTCGGGGTTTGCGCCCGCGGGTCCGAGTCGCGCCGCGGAAGCCCCTCCGCCCTCGGCGCGCCCACCTGTGCGGGCGGGGACCCGCGGGGCGCACACCTGCGCCCGGGGCTCCTCTCCGCCCGGCTCGCGACTCCCCCCGCCCGGGGCGCGGGCTGGGCTGGCCCCGAGGGACGCGCCTCCCCGCGGGGCCCCGGGAGGAGCCGGGCGCGCCCAGCCCCCGCCCCGGCGCCTCCCCGCGGCTCCCCCTGCCTCGCCCGGCGCGCGGGCGGCGCCGCAGACCGGCTGGGCGCGCCCGGGAGCACAGCGAGAGCAGGCGGCCCGCGACATGGCGCTGGCGCTGGCGCTGGCGTGCTCGCTCTGCCTGCCCGCGGCCGCCGACTTCGACGGGAGGTGAGTCGCGCCCTCCCCGGCCTCCCTCCCGCGGGGCTGCGGCTCCGAGGGCGGCCCGGGGCGGGGCCCTGCGAGCCGGACAGCGGACAGCGGACAGGGGGCGCGGGGGCCGGCGCGCGGGACGCCTCGGCGCGGAGCTGGCCCGGTGGGTGCGGACGGCTCCCGGGCCGGTCGCCTCCCGCTGGGTTTCCTCGGGGGAGCGGAGGAGCCCGGGAGCGAGCCGCCCGCCGCGCGCCCCGCAGGTCCCGCCGGCCCCGCGCGCGGAGGGAGGGTCCCCTCGGGGTCGCACCCCGCCCTGCACGCGGCCGCGCGCAGCCCCGGAGGGAGACGCCGCACCTGTTTTACCTGCAATCTTGGAACGAATCGGTTCCACGACTGGCTGGCTCTCTTGTCCCTGGAGGGGGACGGAGGGGGACGGAGGGGGACGGAGGGGCGCCGAGAAAAAGCGCAGCTGCCTGTTTACTGCCTGGTGGGAGGAAATGGCAAGTCGGGGTTGTTTTGTGCTTTGGACCTGCGGGTAGAAAGGGCAGGTTCAGGGAAGCGGAATTGAGAAGAAAAGGAGTGTTTAGGGAAACGTGGGTAGCAGCCAGAGGCTAGACTTTTTTTTTCCCCTTCCAGGACATGAAGCAGGAGGACCTTTTATGAAAGTCCTGAAGGACCTTTGAATTTTCTTTTATTTTAAAAAGCCAGTTCTTTGCCCATATTTGGGTATGTTGTGTATTTCTTTCTAAATATATGTTTTTGGGTTTTTTTAATAATCAGTGACCTAAAAAAACGGCTGTTTTTGATGCTGTGTGCTTCTTGTACACACATTTGCAGCAAGAAATGCATCGCGTGATATGCGTACCATCTTAATGGAGCTTTAAAAAGGTGTCTCAAGTGGCGATTGACAGGTCAATTTAGTTGTGAATCTAAACAAGTGAACAATTTACCAAATCATGCGTCAGAGTGTGATCCGGTGGATACGTCTGTACCCTGAAACTGCACACTTTCTTTGGTCGTTATTTAATATTACGAGTGGTTGATGCAGGCGAGTTTCGAACCACAAGGACACCGACAAGTCGGCTACACTTCAAACTCTCCTTGGTTTTATTTGGACTTTTTTTTCTAGTACATTTCTTTTCTGGGGACTGTTTCTGCCAAAGTGGCATCTTGAAAGAGGTCCGTTTCATTTGGTTTTTGAGGAGCTGCCTCTTTCTGTCCTTCCCCCTCCACACTTTATGTGAGGCAGAAACTTTTTTCTGCTTTGACATATCTTATTTAACACTTTTCAGTTTATGATGAATCAGTCAAAACTGGCTTTCCCCCCCAAGTAACAGGTGTGGGGTTTTGTGGAATCTGTTTTATTTCAAGCTTCAGAAACTGTCCTGTGAGTGGCAGCCTTGAGAATTGTTGGTTTTAGTGGGTGCTGTTTCTAGTTAAGAAAGGATTTTCCCTTCCCCTTGTTTCCTACCTTTGTGTGTTGAGGGAGGGGCGTTTAAATTTGAAATTAGATCATAGCAGCATTATTTCTGTGAAGGTGTCTTTATCCTTAAAATCCTGCAGGCATAAAGGAGTTTGTAGAAAATCGTTGGGTGCGGTTTAACATTTTTTTTTCCTTCCTAAAATAATAACAGAGGAAATTATTTTTAATCTCAAGAGCGTCTTTATTTATTTCGAATCTCTTTGTTTGGTAGGTGGCCCAGGCAAATAGTGTCGTCCATCGGCCTGTGTCGTTATGGCGGGAGGGTCGACTGCTGCTGGGGCTGGGCCCGCCAGTCCTGGGGACAGTGTCACCGTAAGTACCCAGCAGGGGCTCCCGTCCCCCGGAGGTAGGCCTTCCGCCTTCCTTGGTGGCTTCACTCCGCGCATCAGGGGGCTCCTTACCCAGCAAGGCTTGGTTTCAAACAGGCTCCAGGCTCCTCCGTCCGCCCCTCCCCAGCCAGAGCCAGCCACCTGCTATTAAGGTGCCAGCGTCTGAACAGAGAGCCACTTAAAATGCTTATTTTAGCATCTGTCCCCAGTATCTCCAGCTCCTTCCTGTTTTCTCATCAGGTTTATTCCTTTCTTTGCTCTCCAGGGTCTGAGATGGGAATAAGATAATGAGTCTAGACTGTATTTACACAAAATAAACTCTGAACCTGATAGTACTTACGCAATCCCCACCATAGCCATGGTGGAAAGTGGCCCATTTGTAAATCTTTTTTTTTTTTTTTGAAGTAAGGTTGTATTGACAGTGTTCCAAGTGGACCACCCAGTGTCACCAAATTAAACCTCTGAAAAAAACATTATTTGTAAGTTCTATAAGTAATGAAGCTTATGTAAAAGGTGCCACATCGGAACACTGATGTTTACCATTCTCGTGATCACAAATGGATATTTTGATGGTAACATTTAGAGCCACATCACAAAAGTTTGAGAAATTTAGGGAATTTCTTCCCAGCATTTTTATCAGAATCTTAAAAGTTTATCCCACTCCTCCTGCAATTAGAGTCCCCAAATGATGAAGTAAATTTCCAGGGCGTCTTTAGAGAGTCAGGCGGGTGTATCTGCTGAGAGACGGGAACTAAGCTGGGTTCTCCATTGGAATGTATGTTTTGTTGCTAACAAGGAAGGGGCTTAGAGCAGTAAGAAAGGGCAGCTGAGCCGGCTAGAGCTGGCAGCGATGGAGCTGCCGTAGGATTGGGTTGGCAGTGAAAAGAGTTAAATTTAAGTTCAGGAATAGTCAGGCGTTCCCGTAGCTATTTTCATTCTTGAAAATGCTCGTGATATTTTCCTTAACTTTGTGAGAAAAGGGGAGTGTCCGTCACAGGTCGACTCTAATTGCACAATGCAGGCGACCGCCTCTGGTTGAGGATAGAAAGGTGAAGGCTGCTGTTTGTCCACCTGCCATGTGCAAGCCACCGGGCCAGACGCTTTGCACAGGGAAGCCACTGCATTCTGTCAAAGGCAGACGGTGGTGACTCCAGTTTCCAGTAAACGAAAGAAGTGGGCAAAGCTAGTGTCCCCGCCACTGGTTAGTCTATTCAACGTTGTTTTTAAGGGAAGATGGTCAAAAAGAAGAACGGTGCGTGGTGGAATTCAGTCCTCCGCCAGTTACACCACTGCGTCAGCAGTGTTTGCCCGGCTGGAGGCTGCAGGCGTGAACTTGAGGAACCATCGGGCTCTAATAACCAAAGGGCGAAGAGAGGACCCTTCTCTTGTCTCAGTGCACACACGCAAACCCCTGCCGAATGAAAAATGGGTAGTTTCTTTTCAGGCGTGAGGATAGCTTCCTCCTCCTTTGCTGCTTTAATTTGCAGGAAAGTCCCAAATTGAATGTGAAGTGCTTTGATGTGTGCACAGTCTCCCAGCCCCACCCAGGACCAAGAATGCCCTGGGCGACAGGGAGGGCACCTTCCCTACTGCGGAGGCTTAGGGGCACACACGCTCCCTGCCAGGCGTGCACGAGCGTTCCGAGGAGAAGAAACTCCTCCAGTCTCTGAGAGGTTCATCGACTGTGCAGTTTTCCCAGGAAGCGCCTCTGAGAGCGATTCTATTTCTCCGTACCATGTAATTACATTTTCTCTAATATGCACTTGCTGGGTGATTCTGAATTTGAATGAGTGAAGAGACCTTTTGAAGTTAGAGTGGCATTACAAAATTCAAACATCCAAGAGATTTCCTAGTGTTTTACTCTCTGCACAGTGGCTTTCCTAGCAGATAGGAGACGCTATATTTTTTTAAAAAAATTTGTGTACCTTTGTTTTGTTTCCAAAATAATGCAAAGTGGTTCAAATATAGTATTTGATAGTATTTATCTTTTCCCTGTTGTTATTCCTCAAGTATCTGAGAAAACTGCAACATAGTATGAGTTAATTATTGAAATTAATGTGTAAAATGGACTTGCACATTGATTGTAGTGTGTAAGATGATTTTGCACGAATCGCAGTTTATCTTAGATTTGGAGAAAGTGTGGCAGGCAGCATGCTGGTGGGGGACCTGGGCTCTGGAGCTGCACTGCCCGGGTTTAAATTCCAGTTCCGGCTCTTACTAGCTTCTTGACCTTCGGGAAGTCTTTCAAGCTCTGTGTGCTTTATTTTCCTCATCTCAACAATAAATCTAAAATAGTACATACCTCAGAGGACCATAACGAGGTTGAAATGAGTTGTAATTTGGAAAGCACTTAAAACTGTTCCTAGTACAGAGTAAATACTACACGAGTGTTTGGTAACATTAAAGAAACGTAAAGGAATACTGCTACCGCGACAATGTTATGGGCTAGGACATACCTGTTCTGTCAGATTCTTTGTTCATTGGGCACGAGATATATACTTTTTACACTTATCCTGCTAAGATAAAACAGGCTTTCAGGGCTCTCCGTGTTGCAGTAAAATAATTTTCCTTTCAATTAAAAAAGGCCAAATGGTTTTTTACCATTAATATTGAAGATGGCAAGGTTGTAAAAATGAGTTCAAAGTGTATGTTTTACTTTTCCAGAATCTTAGATGCTCCACATGTCTCCTGTCAGTTCAGAGGTCTGTCTTTGTTTTGCTATAAACAGGTAGAAGAATGTGGGGGCAAGAGGTCAGCTCAAAGGGGCAGAACAGCACCAAAAAGAGGCTTGTGGGGATGAACGAACTATCTCTGAAAAGCCCTTCTTATTTTTTAAAGAAAGCCTTTATGAAATTAAATGTATTCAAGGAAAATGCCTTGCTATTCCTTAACAGTTAAATCTAGTAACAGATTACCTGTAAAGATTTTAGAGAAGTTATAGGAAATTTCATGTGAAAAATGTTTTTGCCTTTTTGACCCTTTACATAATCACAGAATTCTTTCCCATGAGGAGCATTCTTCCTTGCTTATCAAAGGTGCCCTGGTTCTTTTTTTTCTCAGTGATTCCCTTTGGAATTTTCCTTCAAAACAGCACAGCACAGCAAAACAAAGTATTCCCACCTGTGCACAGAGCATCTCAATTCCTCCAGCAGAAGGTGTGTGTATGTGGGAGGCGGTGGTGCCCCCCACTGTATTATTTACCAGATCTTATGCCTTAGTGCGGTGACACTTTGGTGAGTGGTCTGTTCCATTTGGCTGAGCATTTGTGAGATGTTTTGACAGTATTCATGAGGGTCAAATATACATATCTACACAAAACATGCTGCATTTCACTGTGACTTGCCACCCTCCTCTCCGTGGACCTGTTTTGGGGAGACTGACTAACACTGCAGGGTGCTGGAGTTGCTAACCTCCCCGCTGGCTCACTGCATCTGGCCATGGAGACACATTCAGCCAGGAGACCCTCTGTCCTTCCCTTTGGAACTGAGGAAGGAAGGATCAGAGAAACTACCTGAATGGGCGTAGAAGCTGTCCTCCTCTTCCTGTCTGCAGCACCGACATCCTATCCCAACATTCCTGTCCTGCTGGGGAAAGCACAGCCCTCTCCAGAATTAGGCAGGTTGTTTCTCTGCAGTTCTTTTGTAGGTCATACCTCTGGCTTCTTTGTGTTCTTTGATTCTGTGTTTTGTGTTCTTGACTCTTAAACAGATCTCTAGCATCTTGAAGATTCAAAATTTGATTTTCTAATTGTCTTGGGCTTTACCTTTATTGACTATTGATGTGGCTCTTTGTTGTCAAGTGAAACGTTCTCAATATGTTCACAACTCATGGGTACGTCTTTACAGTACACAGTACCTTAATCACTCAGAGATTGTCACGAAATATTTCTGCTTATTGATTTGTAATCAGTTCCTTATCTTTTGCATCATCTTAATGGCATATTTTATTTTAATTATATTAACTATTTCCCTACTACCAAGTGGTGACCTCCATAATAAAGATTTTTCAGGGTTTGTATGTTTGATTTTTAAAAGCTGTGTATGCTATGGGAACAATTCTTAATTAGAAGCACTAGATAATTTGGGACAACTGAGTTCAAGTTCTGACTTTTATATGTGGTTAGCTAGCTAACATTTCTTAGCTGCCGTTTCCTTATTTTACGAGCAGATTTCCAAGGTACATTGAAGCTGTTAATTCTATCTGAAAACTTCCTTAATGTAAAAAAGAATAAACAGGATCTAGATATTGTCTTCCTGTGTGGTTGTCTTTCTGTTGACTTGGAGGTGGGTTGTATACGTGGCTCATGACAATAGTGTTTTTGTTCAAAGCACTCTACAGGGGTGTGAAGAAAAACTCAAAATACAAGTAGTTCCAATTTTCAACAAAGCTATTCAGTTTCTGAGTTCTTTGGCCGTCAGTGAGCAATTTGTGGTTTCTGAAGGAAATGATGTAAATTAGGATGGCTTTATGTAATTTATCCCTAAGACCAGGGAACATGCAGATGCTTTGTTATATTTCTGCTGGAAATTTTGGAAAGACATAAATCCTACGCCTATAGCTTGACTTTGCTATATTAGTTCTGAACTTCATTTTTCCGTCTGCTTCTTCTCTGTAAAGTAAAAATTTTGGATTCTTATCAGCTTAAGATAAACTTATAGGTTAGTGAAACATAGAGACTGAGAAATAGTAATTCTGAAGCTATTATGGAGTTGTCAAATAATTTCAGTTGGGTAATATATATTACTGGCTAATTAATGATTGTGGACATTGGAAATGATGGGCGAATTATTGAATTATTTCTTTCTACACATCAAATGAAAAGGCTATTAGTTTAAGCAGATAATTTTGATTTAGTCAATGAAATATTTAAATTTCACTTCTTGTATCTAGGTTGAGAAACTCAGTCTCATAAACAGAACATGATTTATTAATTTTTGTTCCCTACCCTGGTCATTGACTTCCTGTCCCTAGTCACAAAATTATATAGGTTATACCTTTAGACTTTGTAGGCTCTCTTCAGCATAATTAAGAGTAAATTAGAAATATTGGAATCTGCTTCAAAGGCCACACATAGTGTTCCCTGCACAGAGGGGTTATTCTTAGTGAATGCCTTTCCATTTGCAGTCAGCAAGTTCTTGGCAGTTTCCGTTGAACACGAATTAGTATTTTATACATAAGGCAATTTTTTTATACCTGTACAACCATATGCCCCACAGGAGTAACTGGGAACCTTAAAGGGGGGTGTGTATGTTGTCTGGTCAGAGCCATACAGACAATTGCTAGAAGGGTTTTAGGGCCAGCTTAACAGCACTGATCACACTTCATCGTCCTATTAGCTCCCTCCCCAAATTTTGGGGACAGAGAATGTATAACCTGGTTTTTTGTTGTTGTTTTTGTTTTTTTTTTTTGAGGTAGGAATAAAAGCAAGGCAGTGGATAATTTTATATTTTTGACACTAAACCTAAATCCCCAAATCCTTAGGAAGGGAAGTTTTGATTAAGATTATTCAACCGCCACTTTCTTTGAAAGGTTGTTTAAGAACACCATGTACTTTGGGTAACTTCAAGTGGTCTTGGAATGCAGATTCCAAACTGGAATCAGCGTTGAAGAAGCTTGACCTTTTCGAACAGGTAATTTCTGAGTTATGTGCAGTCTTCAAAGTTAAGTTTCAGGGAAATTACCTTGTTCTTTCATTCTTTTCCCCAGTTATAACTGATCTTTTTAATACCATTAAGACCTACTAATTTCCTGAGAGCCCCTCATGAGGTTAATCTGGGCAGGTCTTAACCTTTGTGGATTAGACGTTTTAGTGCTTCTGAAGTGGGACCGCCGGGCCAAGCACAGGGAGGGAAGCCCTGTCGCCTCGGCAGGTCCGGCTGGGTCTGTCTGCAGATCCCTGCCTTAGCGATGGCTGCCCGGAAGTACGCACGTGCCTATCCGAGGGGTCAAGGAGGCACTTCCGGTCCCAGAAACAACACTGTGTTTGCCGCTTGGAAACTTTTTAATAAATTTTCAAAAACTCAGGTGTGCTTCTCCTCCTCCTCTTGCCTTCCTGTAATCGGTGTGATGTCTAGCATTTCTTTTTGGTGCTTTTTATCTGTAGCCTTCATGTGCTGTGCATTTTGAGTCTGTTGAAACCACTGCGTGCTTTCAAGATGATGATTAGTGATGTTAAGTGATTCTGTGCTGTGTCCTTCAGTGAGTAAGGAAGATGCTCATCACAGGGCTGGCCCTGTATCGGGGGGATGAAGGGCTGGAGAGAAGGGTTCTGATGGCTTCACCCTCCCCCTAATAAACTTTTGTCCCTTTCCCACTGATTCTGTTCAGGTTTTTAAAATTTTCCCCCTAATCTTTTAAAAATAATTAATTTATGTTTTAAGAGAAAATGCATTCATTTCCTGAAATACCCCTCCTCAGAGCAACAAGTATTATCAGTTTTTTGGTGTACTTTGCAGAAATATTTTACATGCTCATGGGTAAATTCCTATATAACCCCCCAACCGTTTTATACAAATAAAAATATACTATATACATTGCTCTGTACCTTGATTCTTTTTATTAACAGTACATCTCGAAGGACATTCTTTATAGAGCCACCTTACTTTTTTATGGACTCACAGCATTCCATTGTATGGCTATTCCATGATGCATTAACCAGTCTCTTATGGATGAGTCTTTGCATTGATTCTAATCTTTTGCTAACACAAGCAATTCTAAACTAACTTTGAACATACCTTAAAAATGTTGTTTTGCATGTTTTCAGTATTTCTGCAGAATACATTTTTATATGTGATCAAATGGCAGCCACGTTTGTCATTTTGATCCATGGCCCAGTGGCTTCTCCCTTGGGAGTAAGTGGTTTAAAGGGAAAGACCGGCCAGGGGCAGTACTGTCTCAAGGCTCTGGCAATCCCATATCCAGAGTCTGATCTGTTGCCTGATTTTATAATAGGGTGCTCTGATCGCTACTCTTCCCCGAGAAAACCCTCTGACTCATCAGTGAAGGTCCATCCGCTGTCATTTATCCTGTTTCCCCTCACGCCAGAGGCAGCCGGCTGATGTCTTGAGCATGGTGTGAGGTCTGTCCGTTTGCTAGGGCCTCCTTCTGGGGTTCTGCCTATCACTTGTCTTTTTCCTAAGAAGCCAGCATGAACTGATTATCTAATCTGTCTGAACTGCTGCTCTCTGTCAACCTGGAGGGCAGTAAGGAGTTGGCGTTGCCAGGGCCAAGATTTTTCATTTCTTCGTGGAAACAAGTAAATAGTCCTCAAAGATTATAGAACATAGCAGAGATAGTTCGTCTTGAAAATTTTCAAAGTGTCATCAATCACTGAGTATGACCAGAGACAAATACTCGTAACATGTGCCTAATGTGATTGACAGGGCCTCCCTGGGAACCCGCCAGGGTAAGTTAGGTACAAAATATACTAGTTACTAAAAAATTGGTGCGTAACAAGGTAAAGAATTCAGTTAGGTAATATTAAATGCAAAGAAAATTTTTATTTTACTACGCTAAACCCTCTTTTTAAATGTTCTAATTTCATTATTTAATTACTAATGCATAATGAAAGAGACAATTATGATCATAATAGAATTCCTAATAACATTTCTAATGAAGCCAGAATAAAGTAGTATATTACAGCCCAGACATGATAAAGTGCTAGGATGTGTGGTACAATAGTGACAGATATTTGTTTATTCCACATTATTTTGTGGAATTTTAATTTAAACTTAGCCTGCTGAAAACTGTTAAATCAACTTGTTATTCTTAATGCTAATGGAAGGAAAGAGATATGAATAATCAAATTGGTTTCTTAGCTTTAGAATGTAGCAATTGATTTTGGAGAACAACAGTTTTTCCCCCCAATTATATATTATTAGAAGGCTTCTCTTTCTGCCATGCATTAGCTTTGGTAAAAGATGCAAGGGGAGTCCAAACTTGACACTAAGGATTTATCATAGGTAATTTGCATATCAATAACAAAGTCAACTAAATTTTAAAACCAAACACTTCATTTGGTTTAATTTTCTCTTGAACCATTCTGTAGTTTAATAATATAAATTCTCCAAAACTGATATTACTTTCCCCGTAACATCATGAGATCACAAGGTTAGAATTGCCTTTTGTAGATGTTATTGACTTACTCTGAAATTTTAGGAACTATGTCATCACAGTTTAAATTTGTGCTAATGTACACAAAAGGAAGGAACAATTAGGAGTTCTTGGATTTATGCTTCCTTTGCCAAAAACAATGTCGTTTTTCAAAAACCTTTAGCCTTATTTTCATAAATCAGAGTTCTCAAGTTCAGTTTCTAAGGAAAAGTCCCTAAATGGTCAAAGGTGTATGTTGCCAAATTTACGGAAACTAACTCCATGGATAGGCTTTTGAAATATAAGCTTACCACCACCCAAAATATTTCTCCAAAGCCTTTGATACCTCCTATTTAATTTCAGTGTTAAGATTTTGTAGATACTTGGTAATTATCTGCAAATGTTTATATGCCAAGAAATAGCAAAGCTGTTGATCATTAATAGAAAAACACAAATTGTTGTTTATGCTTATTTATATATTTTTTGAATGTATGTAGGTGCTTAGAGTTGATTTTATATTACATGTATTTGCAATGATAATAGTTTCTACTGATAAATTGTTCCCAGTCCACATGATTATATAAATATTTAATGGTGTTTCACATAGATAATGGTGGTTTCAAGGTCCTTTGTCCCTTGGATTGAGTTTTAAAATTATTGATGCATTAAAAGATTTATTGTATCTTGATGTCTATATATATCCAAGAATTAAGATGTTCCAATATATAGTCTCATTTCCTAACTAAGGGAGAAGTGTTTTTTGAAACAATTACTTTTTGGAAAAAAAAGCATACAATTATGGATAAATCATGTGTAGATTTGTTAAATGTTCTGGTCTCTCATCTTGTGTTAAGGCCTGATGAATTCTTCTATATCTTTTATACTTATGAAGCAGTGTACTAAAAGTTGGGATCATCTAAATTCCTATTTAATAGGGTCGTGCGGCCTGTCGTCCTGGATGTTGGTGCTAGAAATGTGCAGATTTGGATACTTGTCTGTGAATACTTTGCCAGGCTAAAATGAACTTTTTTTGACAATGAAAAATATAGCATGAAGTTTAAGGTTGAGGTATGGAGAACTTTTAGAGTTATTTTTCTAGCTGATGATTAGGGTTGGGAAGTAGAAGTCAGTGTCAGGAAGGACCTGTCCCTTCCATGCATGTCACCTGCTAGCATTTGTCACCTGTAAGGAGGTCCCTATGTCCTGCTGTGCTGCTTGCTTAGGAGGCTGCATGCCTGAGTCTGAGTCATGTGGGAACTGTATCAGCTGTCTTGGTCTGCAGCGTCTTATTAGTTCCTTTCCAAAGTTTATACGTGCCCTAACATTTGGGCATTTTATAGTCCTCTATGGTAAATTAAACTATGCATGCACGAGAAAATAGGCATCCCTTTGGATAAGAGAAAGGCTCAGTTCCTTAGGTTTCTTATCCCTTATTTTCTTTAACACCGTCCAAAGTCCAGGGTCGGCTCCAAGTCCATAAACCTGTGTTTGGCACTCAAGAAAAAGTAACCCTCAAATAGTTTAGTTTCTCTGGTTTGCATGAGTCACAATTTCATAAAATCATCAGAGTGCTTATTAATTTGAACCATGTATAGTAAAGTCCATAGTATCACTGAGAACCCTCCAATGAACTGAAGCAGTGGTGGTTAGGCAGGTTGCAGGAGAGAGTTCTAGAGTTGTGGGCTGTAACCCAGTGGCTTTGCTGGCCGTGTTGCTTGTGTTTCCTACTGTGGCCGTTTTATGATTACCAAGAGAAGATTAAACATATTTTTCTACATTATGTGCTACTAGGGAATCCTATGTTAGTGCTTCTTGCAGGACAGCTATTTTTGACAACATTCACAAAAATTGAAAATTTCCTTATCCATCAATAGAGAATAGACCCCAGAAACTTCTAAATCTATCCCAGGTTTAACATTGTTTTTCTTTTCTTTTGTTTTCTTTTCTTTCTTTCTTTTTGTGTTTTTTTTTCCCTGAGACATGGTCTCATTCTGTTGCCTGGTCTAGAGTGCAGTGGCGTCATCATAGCTCACTGTAGCCTCAAAGTCCTGGGCTCACGGGAGTCTCCTGCCTCGGCCTCCTGAGTAGCTAGGGCTACAGGCACGTGCCACCAGGCTCAGCTAATGTTTCTGTTTTTAGTAGACACAGGGTCTGACGCTGTTCGAACTCCTGACCTCAAGCAATCCTCCCACTTTGGCCTCCCAGAGTGCTAGGATTACAGGCATGAGCCACCACTCCCAGCCAACGTTGCTTTGATTTAAAATGCAGTTTTGTATAGTTTTAAAATGCAAATTTTAAAATATGGGACATGGGCTAAAATTTTACGCTAGAGGTCTAACAGGTATACACATTGATGCCATAGAATTTACTAAATCTATGTATATCAAAGCTAATTTCTTGTAAGTAGGAAAAATGTGACCCAACCTTAAAATATTATAAGAAGAAAATAAACCATACAAAACTGTTTGGCTGCTTCGAACTAATACAACTAGTTAGAACATAGTGATGTTTGCTATTCTTTATTAAATTGTTTTATCTTTGTTTAAAATAATTTAAAATATTTTTCCTGAAAGTTAAATGACTCAAAATTGGCATTTAAAGAGTATTAAAGAAATGGTATCCTTTTCTTGGTTTCCTTCTCATACATAACTGTGGTCATAACCAATTTTCCTTAATATGTGATCCAGAATGTAATTTGCTATTCGTGTTTTGATTTATTTCTAGCTGTTTGCTTAGATTGTACCTGATATATTTTTATTTCTCTATATTAAGAAATGTGTCAACATCAAGATATGGTGAGTTCTTTAAAATTTAACAATAGAAACTGAACACTAATTTGTTGTAAACCTAAACCGGCATGAAAAAAAAGGTGTTTAGCAAGCAAATATAATGTGTGCCTTTACAATACAGACCGATCATTCTGGATCAATAGTTAAATTACTGCTTCAATTGAATCAAAAAGGACTTAGACTTTTTTTTCTTCTGATATTACCTAAAAGAAGATTCTGTTCACCTAATTTTAAATTATATAAATTAATGCACAAATCATAAGTTTAAGTGGATATTTTATGCTTTAAAGAGGGAAGACATTGATCAAGAAGAGAAATAATAAAACATCTCTTTCCTCACCTCTGAGATCTCTAGGGTGGTCAAACACTGCCCATTATTAGCATTTCAAGTTTCTTCCCTTTACTTTCATCAAACTGGGTTATTTACGTATCTTCGAGGGAAACGGCTGAGCTTTCGTGGTAATTCTTGTTGCTATTGACAACCAAAGCAGCCATGCAAGAAGAAAATGCTGTGGAAGGGAAGGAAAAAAAAAAAAAACAACCTTAACATTTCCTCCCCAAAGTTGGAGAGAAAAGGGAACAGTATGTAAGAAACAGGTAAGTAAAGATGTATCAATTTTAAAACGACCAGCCTTTCTTACTAATGGATCAAAAGTTTTAATATTTTTCAGATGTTTTGTCCAATACTCACTTAAATAAAAGGATACTGTCTCTAGGAATCAAAAAAATTAATATTCTGAAAACAAAAAATTGAAATAGAAGATACAGTGTCATAAAAGGTCTGAAATATTTTAGTTTAGAATTTGGACTGTGGAAGAATAGCATAACTTCAATTATTGGTTAATATTTTTGTTACAAAATGTTTTTAATAACAAAATGGTGACTATTTTAAACATGTCCTAGATTTTTTTTTTTTTGTTTCAGAAAAGCACTGAAAGTTGAATATGTGTGTAAGTCTCCGGGAATGTAACAAGTTGATAAATACCCAAGTCCAGCCTCCTTACAAAGAAAAGATCTGGAATTTCTTTTTTTGGACATTTGTTTTGCAGCTTTCTACGTCTTAAAGCAGAGAATAGCCAGGATAAGGTGCCAGCCCAAAGGTTAGAAGAACATATTTCTTGAAATAATTTTGGCTAATCCATGTCTCAAAAGGCATAACTTCTAAATAATAACTTCACAAAGCTATAAACAAAACTTAACATCAGTTGTGCTTTTGAGTTGTCTTTTTTGGAAAACTATAATATGTCCCTTAGAGATGTGCTTATTCTGTATATAATTATACTAAGTTAATTTTAATTCAGTTATTACATTAAACTTTTCCTTTTAAGTTTATAATTCCTTTCTTCTATTTTGTGAATCTAATAAATTGACCTCCATTCTAACCTAAAGGACAGTTTACATTTTTTAATACTTAAAGAAGCAAATATAAAAAACAAAGTCCACCAAATGAAATTACTAACACCAGCCTATCATTAACCTGAAAGAATTATATTTCATATTCATTAATTCTCCATGGAACAATTCAGGTAAGAAATATTTTTACTGTATGGAATATATAGGCTATTATTAATATAATAGCACTGATGAGTATTCATGCTATTGTTTTGGTGCATAAAGGGTTCCTTGTTCAAAATATTTTTGGCAGCGAATAATGTCAATTAACAAATCACCCTGTGACACTTCAGTGAAAAACTTTGGTGAAACATGTGAAATTCTAATACTTAATGGAACTCGTGCCAAGAAGACAATACGCTTTAAAACTGATTGGTGAAAGATATTATCTCGTGTCGTAGAATTTTAATTTAAGGTAGAGCTTTAATAAAAAGAGTTGGGAATAAAATCGATAGTGCTAGAAATAAAAGTTAAGGAATGTCTTTGTCAGGGAGACCTTAAGGAATCGAAGCGTATGTATTGAGCAGTTACGGGCAGTTACAGGATGGACTAGCAGAGCCGTGGCTGAGGGTTGGGGGGAAGGGAACAATAGAGTGTGCGCTTTGTCACCAGCATGGCTGGGGTTGGGACCTGTGTCTGACTTACCCCCACGAGAAACCAGGCATTTTAACTTTTCCGAGCTGCAGTTTCCTCGTCTTTAAACCTACTTTGCAAGCTTCTTGCTGGCCATTAAGTGGAATGCCTCCTTCAGGGCAGTTCTTGATAAAAGTTTGCTATTTGTGGTACTCATACAACTGGTTAGAACATAATGATGTTTGCCATTCTTTACTAAGTTGTTTAAAATAATTTAAAATATTTTTCCTGAAAGTTAAATGATTCAAAATTGGCCTTTTGAATCATCAATATATAGAACATATATCTCTATATATAGAATCCAATGTACAGAATACAAATGGAGAGGTCTGGGCTGTGTTTTGCTAGGTCCATCGTAGGATACATAATATAGCATGTTTTAAAATACATTTTGTTTACCATGCCCGTCTTTTGGAAATAAATATCAATTGGAAGTAGAAAAATTTTCCCAATTATTCATTTTTAAAATAAAGGCTTCGATTGGTTCGCTGTCTGCGCTTGTGTACCGTTTCTTTCCGGTTTCTCTAATAACATCCATCCCCAAACCTCCATGTGGAACGGTTTTGGTCATCTAAAAATGTTCGCCCTTGGACAAGGACCTGGAAAGAAATAGAATCGAATTGTGGAGACGGCGTTTAGAGTTATTGCGATCTGTCTGGCAGTCATCTGAGAGCTTGCTGGAGGCTCGGGGCTAAGCTAGTGCTGGGAAGATGTAAAGACAGAACAGGGACCTTTGCTTTTGAGGAGGTGGTCGGATGGCTGGCTCTTGTTCCTTCGGTGACTCTGAAACAAGAAAGGGCTGGGGACGACTCGCTGGGGGAGTTGAGGGTAAGAATCACTTCCCACTCCGGAGGATCGAGGAAGACTTGGTGGGCTCAAGGGTGTTGAGTTGATGCGTTCACCCAGCAGACGTCTGTCGCGTTGTTACCGCCTGGTCCTGCGCCGGCCACTGCGGATGTCACCCCGGTAAAATGAAGCTGTGGGCGTGCATGTCACTCCCTGGCAGTGCTGAAGGCCCACAGGCGACAGTGATAATACCGGACGGAAGGCGTGTCTGGATACAGGTGTGTTTGGCGGAGGGCCGGGAGAGCACGTCTCAGCTGCCCGGCGGAGTCCTGAGGGGAGGGCCAGGCAAGGGTGGGGCGCCAGGGGCAGACAGAAGGACGCATTGGAACCTCAGATGCAGAATGAGGGGCGCGTTCCAGGGTTGAGGTGAGGACCCCCGTCCAGAGCGGGGCGTCCATTGCGCGGTGGAGAAGCAGGAGGGGAGGCCCACCGGAGGCCTTTGATGCCGAAGTCAGCAGATCAGGCCCGAGCCCAGAGTCGCAGAGAAACACTGTCAAGATTTGAAGCAGGGAAATTACCCAATATTTTGGAGGTCATAAGCTGGTGCTGCTGATGGGTCAGATTTAATAACGACTGAATTTAGTTCTGCTTGGCGCGTTTTAGCATTTTTTCGAAATGCATGTAGTTGCCAGTGTGGAACGGGACACGCGGGCATCAGGCTTGGCGGAGGAATCGGTAGCCCTGCGTTGCTGCGAGGGATCCACGGCTGGAGCCGGGCTCGCGGCCCTCCGGGCACAGGCCTGGCACCCGGAGGCATCGGAGGTCGAGGCCGATTTTGAGCCTCCTCGTTGGCAATTTGGAGAGTAACTATTCGAGGCCCAGGCCTGGAGGCCGCGACAGTCAACCTGGTGAGAAACTAAGCTTGGCTTGGAGTAGCGATGGCGGGAACAAAGAGCAGGACGGGTCGGAAGAGCCTGGAAAGGAAGGACGGAGAGGCGGGCGTCAGGCAGCGGCGGGGAGGAAGGGGCTCGGCAGGCAGCCCGCTGCTGGGCCGTTTCTGAGACTCCTCGCCCCTCTGAGCGACAGCTGCTTTGCGAGATGAAACGTAGGCAAGAGTCCTACCTTGCAGGATTTTCAATGAGGACCCAGTGAGAAAGCACGAAGCACTCAGCTTGGTCACCGGCTCGCAGTCCCGTGTGATGACATGCTGGGCGGTGGCCGTGGAGAGTGAGGACTTGCAATCAGGGAAGGCGCCCGAGGTTCTAGCGTGTTCTTTGGCGAGCTAGGGAACCGGGAGAAGGTGCAGACGGTGACTTCAAGTTCGGATGTGCTAAGTTTGCTCGCGAGACTTGGGAGCGCAAGGGCTGACACGCGGGGTCCGGGGTGAGCCCGGCACGGGCGGAGACTGATTCGGCGTCTTCCTCGCACCCCGGCCTCCTGGGCCAGCCTCCGCGTCCTCGGCAGCTTCGGCCGGCACCGCCTCCGTGGGCCAGCTTTACACGGCGCGATGAGAGTGTGGGAGTCGGTAAAATACCGTGTTCCGTGTCTAGTTGTCTAAAGTCCTTGAAAAACTTCTTTCTCGTTTACTACTTTTGCCTGCAGTTGAAAGAAAGGAATAATTCCACATTCATTTATATCAAGGGCTAGACAAAAAAAAAGAAAAGCAGCATCCTCTACAGACATTGTATCTTTCCCCCGCTTGGTTGGCTTTTTCCGTTTCGCGTCACTAGCAGTCCTGAGGCAAGCAAATACCTGACGGAAAGTGAATCACTGCTGGAAATGAATGACCACGTTTCTTTTTTCAGGTTTGTATTCTCTCCTAAGTCGATGCATCGAAAGTCAGCCCTGCTTCAAGTCCTGGCTCACATGCCCCGTTCCCCCCATTCCTCCCTGACTTTCACGGCAGGAAATATCTTTCTTCTCCGCGCGTCATTCTCGTACTTGCGTGGAACCCGTCTGCCCCGCCCGGCCTTGTGGTTATTTGCGGGTCTGTATCATTTGTTCTGCGGGACCGTTAGCTCCGTGCGGACAGGGGCCGCGGCTCACACTCTCCATACCCAGGGTGAGTGCGTTCTCACCGTGGAGCTCGCTTCCTCCGTGCAGGGCAGTGTACTTTTAAAAATGTAAGGGCTAGGCATTTCTGTAAAAAAGGGATAAAAAAATAATAATTTAAAAAAAGCCTGTTATTATTTGTAGATGGCAACTTCAAAAATACAAAAGACAAATTATTAGAATAAGGTAGAATATTAAAACAAAAAATTAATTACATTTTTATAGACCAGTAATATGAAGTGAGAAAAGCAACATTTGTAATAATAATAAAAACATAGCATACCACAAAACAAAAACAAAAAAAATTACCAGGGTCTCGACCTCACCCCAGACCAATGAAACATGAATCTCTGGGACTATTTTTATCAGATTAAGATTCTGAGATGTGGCCAGGCATGGTGGCTTACTCTGGAATCCTAGCACTCTTAGAGGCCGAGGCGGGAGGATCACTCAAGGTCAAGAGATCGAGACCAGCCTGAGCAAGAGCGAGACTCCGTCTGTACTAAAAATAGAAGGAAATTAACAAACAAGAAAAAAGGGATAAAAAAAAGATGAACAAGATATAATCTTAACAGATTGTAGTTTTCAGGGAAAAAAAACAGTTGACTGGGAAAATGAATATATTTGGTTTGCCTGTCTTATGACCTTACCTATCACAGATCTTAACTCTTGCTTAAGGTTCTAAAAAGAAACCCATCAACAGGTTTGCAAACACATGAGTGCAGTCCATTTGTGTCATCCGGTGCTCACAATCCATCGATTGTTCCCAGTCGTGGATAGAATCTCGGTTCTTTGAGTGGAAGGTTCTTTGGGCTTGACAGCCGCCTCATCTTTGAAGGGCTGTTTGGGCCTGTGGACCCAGGGGCGGCGGACTGCCCTGCAGTTTCTCAGTCCCCCGTGGCCTCCTGCCTCTGGCCTTTCTATGCTGCTCAGTCTGAGTGAAAGGCCTTCACCCATCCACGCGGCGAGTCCCTGCGCGTCCTTAGGGACCAGCTCACATCTCCTCTTGAAAGCCTTGCCTGGCGTCTGTCCCACTCCTCCCTCCCTGCAGAGAAATTCCTTCTTCTGTATTCCTTTAACACCTCGGACACCTGTCACGTCTGTCTTCGGGAGGAGACTGCGCACGAGTTCAGAGCAGCTGCTGTGTATTTAAAGTGCCCAAAGTCTAGTGGGTGAGGTAGATAAGAAAAATAACTTCAAACTGCAGTGTCGGCAGGGCGCGGTGGCTCACGCCTGTAATCCCAGCACTCTGGGAGGCCGAGGTG
>VBSM01002912.1:560191-571962 GCA_008086735.1 Cheirogaleus medius
AGTGTTCATCTGAGAATCCCTGTATACTTCTTTTTTTTTTTTTTTTAAAGTGGTGAGCATGAACCCTCAGAGGTTTTGTTACTATGTCAGCATGATGAAACTTAGTTGTCCAAATGCCAGGAATTTGTATAAAGAAGACTATTATTAAATGAAGCTACTTTTGAGATTGTAGAGAAATTCACTTAAATTTATTTGCAGGAACTACATCAACTTTAACGTGCTTCAAAGACACTAAAACTATTATTGGAACAAGATCTCATCACTGGGTAGCTCTTATTTTCAGGAAACCCGTTTACCATGGACTTTTACCTATAACATATACCTATTTCTCTAAAGAAAAATTGGTATCTACTGAGTTAAAATCTTGCCTCCTAAAACCACAGTCCTTAGGGAGAAGAGGATTTCATTAGTAGCAAAATGTGATTTTCACACTTGCAAAAATAATAATGCCGACACCAAAAATGCAATTTCAAGTCCAATCTTGAAAATGAAACTCCAGTTTAGAGTAGACGTACATGTTTTCATCATCTCTTCCTTTGCCCTCCGTACAAAACAAGCCGGTGTGGCTGGCTCCTGATGGAAGGCGGGTGTTCCCTGAGAGCAGCTGCACTGTGTGGTGTCTCTGATTTCTGGGTTCCTGGCACTGTTACGGAAGTGACTTGCACACGATCGGTGCACACTGAATATCTGTCAAAGGGATGACGGTTCGTGTGATGAGACCCGAGGGAACGAGGAAGAGTCCCTCAGGTGTCCACCTCGGCGCCTTAGACGGTCCCTAAGCCCTGTGGGGTGGAGGACCCTGCTGTTTGTGGCGGGAGAAGGTGACAGCTGCCTGGAGTCCCCATGCGTGCATAGAGCAAATCATCTATCCTTGCTACAAAGCAGATTCACTTAGATTGTTTTCATCCAGGCCCACACAATTCAATAAAGCAGAAAAAACATACCTCAGAGATAAGGGAAATCAAAATAGGTTTCTTTATTTCTCAAGGAGAGAAATGTCAAGAAGTATATTCGAAACAACTTTACCGAACTGGAAATTAGCTTTTGATTAAAAGTCGGTTTTTTGGCCGGGCGTGGTGGCTCACGCCTGTCATCCTAGCACTCTGGGAGGCCGAGGCGGGAGGATCGCTCAAGGTCAGGAGTTTGAGACCAGCCTGAGCAAGAGCGAGACCCTGTCTCTACTAAAAATAATAAGAAATTAATTGGACAACTAAAAATATATAGAAAACATTAGCCAGACATCGTGGTGGCACGTGCCTGTAGTCCCAGCTACTTGGGAGGCTGAGGCAGGAGGATTGCTTGAGCCCAGGAGTCTGAGGTTGCTGTGAGCTAGGCTGACGCCACGGCACTCGAGCCCGGGTGACAGAGTGAGACTCTGTCTCAAAAAAAAAAAAAAAGTCGGTTTTGGTAGAAGACAAAAGCACTCACTAAGGGTTTTGTTGCCAGTTATACACGTTGAGAAATAACCCCCCAGATACTTGCTCGGCAGAGTAGACAGCTTGAACAGATGGCAAGTGCTTACCCAGTGCCTTTCGAGCTGCGCGGGAAGCGCCCAGAACAGCAGGGCAGGCCGAGCCTTGGAACCGGCTTGATGTAACAGCCTTGTCACGGGCTCAGCGTGATCCGCTGTTGGTAGCTTGCTCTTCTGTCGAAGCTCATTTTCTGGATTGGCTGCATCTAGAATCAGATATAAAATCATAGGCTTGGACCAATCCTGAACACACTCTGTAAGGCGCTTGCTGCCTTTCAGAATACATGAAATTCTAGCCCGAATTCTGGCACGATGCTCTTTGATCCTTTGCTTCTCCCCCTCACTTCCTCCGGTCATTTTATTCACACATACTTTCCTCCTCCTTGAGTCTCTGTACCCCTACAGGTCCCCTTTCCCCCAGCCAGAAAAGAACTCTATCATAGGTAACAATCTTTTCATAACTTTCTCATCGGGGAATGATTTTTAGCATGTCAATCTATCCTATCACTGCCATGTTTTCAGAAATGAAAGACATTCTTTTGAATTTACAATGTGCTTTATAATAATTTCAGAGGAAGCTATTTATAAACATTAGTTACTAATGTTCTTGGCATGGTTTATGTTTCACGTGTTGAATTCCTCATGGCAAGAGAAAAACTGGAGTCTTGCAGCACAGAATCAGACATTAAATTTCCATGGACTAGTTACGTCTGAAAGTGGATTGCTTTGCCAACACAACAATCTAAGTGTTTCAACCCTAATGTTAAGGTAGTTACCGACAGCCTTGTTTTCTGGATGGGTTCAACCTCAAAACCAATGTTCATTTGACATGGAAGTTTACCCAGCTGTTAATAACATGGTAGTCTTGAGACAGAATGTGATCGACTTTTACTCTGAGTCTTACCGGTCTTCTAACATTTTGGTCAGCTAATAATGGCAACAGTTAACATTTTTTGCATTATGATTCTTATATATTTTATAATTAAATGTGACCTAAAAGTAGCTTAAGTTCTTACTTTTGAATGAAAACGCTGATGATCTGTTGTGCTGTCATTTAAATGAGGTCTTTATGTAAATTTATCATAAATTTGTGCATAATTTTAGAGTACTTTAAACTACTATTCAGAAAGAAAAATAATAAACTACTATTGTACAACACAGTATAGGGAAAAAATCTTAAGTTGGTCATATAAGACTTCAATGGACCTAAAAAGAACAGGTTGATTATAATCAATATTTGCGTAATCTGTTTTTTCATTTTCCTTCTGTTGTTGACTAAATCATGCTTTTAAAAATGACCTCTTTTTTGGTGTTTTTTAAAAAATGGTACGAGAGCGATGAATTATTAATTTATAATGCGTGTGTTGTCCTCGGGAAGCAGGGTAGCAGTGAAAAATTTTGAAGAAAATAACAATTAAAGAAAAAGAAAACCCAGAAGAACCGGGAAGTATTGTTTAATCTAAAAACGTTCTTTTTAAGCTCTGCCAACGTTATGTAATTGTTCAATATACACTCGTAAAGATTTTTAGGGCTAAAAATGACATCAGTTCCAAGTTGACTCTTATTACCTTCTCCCTGGTGTGAAGACAAACACTCCTACCCAACTCCTCTTCACCAAGGCAGTGAGCAGTCTCTGTTCCAACCCTGGGATCATCAAGCCAAGAGTTTACCTTCGCGCGGTGAGCGTGCCTTGGCCTCAGGTGGTCTGCTCCCCCCACCTGCACGGCTTCCTGCAGTTCTCTCACTTCTTGCAAATGTGACACTTCTTTTTTTTTTGAGACAGAGTCTCACTCTGTTGCCCAGGCTAGAGTGAGTGCGGTGGCGTCAGCTTAGCTCACAGCAACCTCCAACTCCTGGGCTCAAGCGATCCTCCTGCCTCAGCCTCCCGAGTAGCTGGGACTGCAGGCGTGTGCCACCACGCCCGGCTAATTTTTTCTATGTATTTTTAGTTGGCCAATTAATTTCTTTCTATTTTTAGTAGAGACGGGGTCTCGCTCTTGCCCAGGCTGGTTTCAAACTCCTGACCTTGAGCGATCCGCCCACCTCAGCCTCCCAGAGTGCTGGGATGACAGGTGTGAGCCACCACGCCTGGTCTCTGGGCCAGTTTCATCACAGGTAACATGGCCAATACATGTCTCTGTATTTACCTGCTCAGTGTTGCTTGTTTCCTTCTTTTCCCATAGCATTCCCGGATTTTTTTTTGAAATGATGACAGCCTATTGGTTTTATTTCCTTTTACTTTCACAATTCTTAACTCCAAAGTGCTTTTACCGTGGGAAGGGAAGAATAAATCTGGATCACAGCCAGGCTCTGAGGCACCGGCGTCCGGTCTGGATGGAGAAGGTGGCACAGCCGACCCAGGGCCCCGTGGTGCTGGCCCAGACTGCAGCCGGGCCGGGCGGGGCCATGTCGGCCGCGGGGCAGTGTCTGAAGGGACTGCCGTCAGCGTGCACTCTCCGCGGCTGTGTGCTTCCCCGAGCTGTAAACACCTGGCCAGTTCCCACCAGGAGCCCACAAAAGTGGCTCTTTAAAAATAAACCCAGGGGCTCTTGATTGACACATTTTTTTTAATCCATCAGTATCTTTCTCTTGAAATATAGAATTCAATCATACTCTATTGTGAAGTTCTGTTATACGTTTGAGTACAGCAGAGAAATATTTATAAAAGAACAAAGCCTTTCTCTAGCAGTGTACTCAGATTTAAATACCATGTACTATCATCGCAGTCAGGGCTTTCTCAAAGCCAGGGGTGACTCTACAGGACCATAGAATTCCTCTTAGACGATGAGCAATGGTTCCCTGACCCTAATTTTTAATAAACGTTGAAATATAACATAGAAGAATATGGGATAGGGAGAGAATTTTTTTCCTTAGTCATTTCTCCTTGATTTTTACTTTGATTAATGGCAGGAGAAATCAACATATTTTGACACTGTACTCTGTGAAGCCCCTTCTATGAGGAATATTTTTTTGAAATACTTTTAAATGTGATTCTGTTTTGAAAACCCTTGACTGGGCAAGAGACAAAGTAGAAAATTGAAGAAAGCATAGGAGATGACAAAGGTATTTGCTTTATGTATTAAACCTTTCCAGGCTCTACCCAGCTGGGAATCTGCTTACAGTTGTGTTAAGCATAGAAAAAAAAAGACCAACTTAGAAAATCAATATGATAGAAAAATTTTTTTAGATGCAATAATTGCTTGGTGGTTTTAAAACATAATGTAACTTGGTGATTTAGTTTAGTGAAATATACAGATCTCTAATAATCAGGTCAGATTTAAATTTCAACAGATTCAAAAATGACTTCTAACTAGATATATTACCTATATTTCTTATTCAATGACATGGATTCATAGATAATTAAATTATGCTAATCAGGTACTTATGCCTGTGGTTCTAGATAAAACAAACATGTGGTCACATTTCTTTTTAATGGAAGTCTATATTTGGGGCATTACTATTTCAATGTGTATTTGTCATTATGAGTTTTATGTTCACTTGAGGCGATGTTCAACTTGGGTTGGAACATTTTTGTAATGTGAAATTCATTAATTCATTTCGTATTGATATTTAAACCAGTAAACCTAAAATACTTAATAGTCCATTATGTTTGGGCCATGAACGCCCTTCTTAACTGCCGAGTGAATGCAAGCATGTTAGCAGGTTTTTATCAAAGTTGATTTAGTGGCTTGAATGCACTAGTAAGGTAGGAAATGGGAATTTCTTCTTTAGTCTGAGATCGGTATCAAATCTACAAGATTCAACAAGAACTATAATAATTGGCACTCTGAATTTATGTGGTTCTTATTCTCTGAAACTATCTTTCCTTTATGAAAATCGAAGCAGGCAAGTGTTTTAAAATCGGTATAATTCTTGAAAAGTAAAATATGTCCATGTAGTATCTTCTTTAAACAGAGAGAAGACATTGAAAGAATAAGCGTATGTTATCAGGAGTGTATCCAGTTGTAGAACCCGAATATTTTGGGAATACTGGCAGTCAGATAGACGATGGAGCACCCTCCCCGTGAGGAGGTTAGCACGCGCTCTTTCTGGGGGTGGAAAGGCAGCCACCGGACCGTGTGGAGAACCTTCCTAAATGTCCTTCATGGGGGCAAAGCTCATGCGTGCATGAAGGTCACGGTGCCTCCCGGCTGCCCTCAGCGTGACCGACGTTCAAACTAAGATTACGTTAACGGGTTTTATCTCTTACGTAAAGGATGGTGACTATAGCCTGCCCTACTTTCCCCCTTCATTTTTAACATAGGAAAGAATTTTAAATGGTTTGCATTAGTGCTGAGGTTTTGTGGTCTCTCTGCTTCAACCCACATTCTTTCCAGATCTGAACGAGTGTGGCCTGAAGCCGCGGCCCTGCAAGCACAGGTGTGTGAACACGCACGGCAGCTACAAGTGCTACTGTCTCAGCGGGCACATGCTCATGCCGGACGGGTCCTGCTCAGGTATGCCGAGAATCCCAGCTGCTTCCTGAGAGCTTTGGGCTTGCCTGCTGTTGTGCTCGGGTAGCATGTGGCTTCGTGAAAGTGGCCTCCCCCGCCCCTCCCAGACGAGATACGTGCATGTGTTTGTGTGCCTGAGGAACTGAAAATCAAAATAAGAGGTGCCCGTTTAGAACGTTCTTTTGCCAGGGGTGCCAATATAAAAATTGGTTAGGAAATGGTATTTAGAACAAGCATGGCAAAACGAAGTATATTTCCTAGTGTCTTTCTTAACATCTATTCTTTTCTTCTATCTGGGCAAAAAAGAACAGTTCCAGGTAGAAAAAGGACATTAGTGACTATCTGGGGCCTGCTCTTCAGGTCTGTTGAGTGACTTAGAATCACTCATAAATCCCTTCTCACTCCGTTTTGGTATTTCTTCACAATAACCTAAAGGGACTTTTAGGTGTTTATAATAGCCTAAGAATTTTCTAAAAAAAAAAAAACTATTTCAAACAAATAAAAACATAAATGAATATGATATCAGAAAAGTAGATTTTATGTGTATCTTTGTAAGAAATGTATGATGTTTCCTACTATTGTTTGGATATATTTATAAGATGGACAACGCCTTAAAATTCTCCATCGGCTGAACGTTAAATTGAGGTTGCGGTCATAGGATATCTAACAATTAATGACTTGATTTTTATTTTTACTGAATTATCAGTGGACTAGGTTGCATTTTATTAAATTAAAAAAAAAGTTAGCTGATTTAATTTAGCGTGGCATAAACCTAGCGTGGAGCTTTTTGTTACGAGGCGAGCACACGCTTGGTAGCGTGTGGCAGTGACGTGAGACTCCCCTAACGCTGTGCCACCCCGTGGGGACCCGTCCTCCCGAGGAATTTCATGGGCAGTGGGGACAGCTGCTTGGGTGTTGCAGGTAAGAGCAGCACTTAGTGTGAGTGATCTGGGAAACATCTCGGTTCTCCAGTCTCCTTGGCCACCAGGAAAATTTCGAGATAATCTATGTGAGATAAAGTTTTATATCTGTCTTTTCATTCTTTGGAAGCGTCAGAGGTCTTCCCTAGAGGATGACAGAGCTGGCTCCTGTCTTCATCATCCTCGGGGGAAGGAGGGTCTTTCCGTCCCTCCCTCCATCGTTCCACTGTCTCTCGAATGCTGGACAACGGGGGCCTCTTGGTCTTCGTCGTCCATTCAGTGTCACTGATTCCAACACAAGCGGGGACATAGCTGCCCCAGTTAGAGTTTGTTTCGGCCTGTGCGAGCCAGCTAGACGCTCTCTTCCTAGGTGCCCTGACCTGCTCCATGGCAAACTGCCAGTATGGCTGTGATGTCATCAAGGGACAGATCCGGTGTCAGTGCCCCTCTCCTGGCCTGCAGCTGGCCCCCGACGGGAGGACCTGTGTGGGTGAGTCGTGAAACCCGGCGGCTCTGTCCGCAGCTTCCGTGGGATTCGGGAAGACGGGGAAGCTGATGGGGGAAGGACGAAAGGCAGGGACTCACACCAGCCTTCAGCAGCCAGCCTTCAGAAAATGTCAGGTGTCTCAGAGGACGTTGTCTCTCTGTGGATGGACCTTGTTTCCCCAACAGGGAGGGACAGGAGGAAGCGCCAGGCAGTGGGAACCCCACGGGCAAAGGCGCTGCAGTGCGGGGAGCACATGTATGGGAAAGAAGAAGAGCTCAGGGTTTCTAGAATGTGAGAGGCAGGGAGGAGCGAGGAGCGAGGAGGAGAACAGGTAGGCCGGGCCAGGCTGTGTGTGCCGCACTGCACGCGTCAGGTGTTTCTCTGGGAAGGTGGGAAGGCAGTACAGGGTTGTGGTTAAGAGGAGCTTGGGCTTTGGTTTTATGAATGAAACTGGCTCTGCCATATACTAGATCTGTAACCTTAGGCAAGAGACTTCCTTTCTTTGAGCTTGGATCACTTCATCTCTAAATGGGAATAAAGCCACCTAGAGCCATCGTGGGGCTTGACTGAGATCCTGTATGCAAAGCGCTTAGTCAGTACCTGGCAGGCAGTAGGCGCCGAATGATGGGGTATTTGGTAATTCAGAGGTACCGTGTTTCCCCGAAAATAAGACAGGGTCTTATATGTATTTTCCCTCAAGAAGACACCCTAGGGTTTATTTTCAGGGGATGTGTTATTTTTTTTAAGTGCGGTACAACAATCTACATTGATTCAAATAGAGTGAAGTTGTCTTCTTCTGGAACATCATCCTCACTCTCCAAACCCCGAATTCCATCCTGAATGTCTTGCGACTCTATTTCCTTCAGAACCATTGGCCCCAATCTCTCACGTCGAGCCATAGAGCTCTCGTGGGGCAGATGAGAAGGGCTGCTCGTGTTCTTTACCGCTCCGCGACGACATGCACGGGTTGTGCAGACGTGCTGCGTAGCCACGCCCGTCACTGGGTCTTATTTTCAGGGTAGGGCTTCTATTGCGCAAATGCTTAGAAATCCTGCTAGGGATTGTTTTACGGGTAGGTCTTATTTTCGGGGAAACACGGTATCTGCTGAGCACTTTCTGTATTCCAGACACCGTGCCTAGTGCCGGGATGTACAGGAATGGACAAAGCAAACAAGGTTGTGGTCCTCACGAAGCTGACGTGCTAATGGGGGAGGCAGAAAAGAAACAAGTGCCCGGTAAAATTCCAGGCAGGGCTAGGTGTTACCGTGAGTTGCTAAGAGAGAAAAAAACCAGGAGAGGTCTATTTTAGAAAATAACGGTCAGAGAAAGCCTTAGGTAAGACGTGGACCGCTAGCCGTATGAAGGAGAACCAGCCCAGCGGGTGGGAACATTGCAGAGGCGCGGTGAGAAAGGGCCACCCGTGTGCGGTTTTATGGGAAGAAAGGCCCCGGGGCTCCCGCACAGGGTGAACGTGAGGGCTGGGGTAGGTGACATGCGGAGGGATCGTGGATCGGATTCTAAGAGTGAGTAGAAGCAGCTGAAAGGTTTGCAGCATAGCAAGGATCCACTCGTATGTTTTAGCGAAATCGTTTTGACAGGCAGGTGGGGACGGTTTCGCAGGGAGCAAAACTGGCTTCGAAAAGACCAGTTTGGGCGCTCTCGTGACAGCCGCAGACGGTGGCCCGGAGTACGGTAGCGACCATGGGCGAAGAGAAGAGGAGACAGGTTCAAATGCCGTTTCAGAGGTGGCATTCACTGGCCTTGACTGTCTGGGAGTCAGGGGAGAGAGGGCTGTCCAGCGTCGCTCGCGTCTCTAGGGCCAGCAGCCAGGCAGACGCAGAGGGAGAGCAGGGAGACGGCTTGCTCCAGGAGGACGAGGTGACCTTGGGCACGTGGGAGCCACGTTGCCTGCCGGGCCCGGCCGGCGCCGTCCAGGACACGCGTACGCTCTGTGCCGGGCGGCCGTTGGTGGTCAGGCGCGTGTCTTAAAACCCACTCTGCCCGAACGTGCCCTGGCTCTCCCCGCGACGCCGTTGGCCTTCGTTTCCAGACGTGGACGAGTGTGCCACGGGACGGGCCTCGTGCCCCCGGCCCAGGCAGTGCGCCAACACCTTCGGCAGCTACGTCTGCAAGTGCCCGGCAGGCTTCGACCTCGTGTACATCGGCGGCAGGTACCAATGCCACGGTAAGGAGCCCGCCCTCGGCTTCGTGTTGCCTCCCTTCCCGTGTTCCGGAAACGTCTCTTAGCTGCGGTGAGGGCTGGGGTGTCGGGGGCTGGCACCAAGCAAACCAGCGGTCGCCCAGTTCGACCACCAGTGGGTCTGGACCCACATGTGCTCTGTTTCTTCTGTTTACCTGTGGATTTCATATGGACCTTAACATTGCCCCCCAACTTATTTTTGAAACACACATGTACATGTATGAAACATGCATGTACATGACATGTATTTTTCATGTCATCATATTTTTCCCCTAAATAAGCCACCCTTCCCCCGTTTCCTGGTGCAGACGCGGACGAATGCTCCCTGGGCCGGCACCGGTGCAGCGGCTTCGCCCAGTGCCACAACGTGCCCGGGTCCTACACGTGCACATGCAGAGACGGGTACCAGGGGGACGGCCGGAGATGCGTGTGTGAGTGACACTTGTCTCCCGCTCTGAACCCCGCCAGGAAAGGCGGGGCTGACGCAAAGGCCACAGCTGGGGAAGAGGCGGAATAAGATTAGCTATCAAAGAAGTATAATTTTCACAACAGTAATGTTAGTCTGTGCTTTCCCTAAACAGCACGATCACAAGTGCAAGAACGAGACCCTGTCTCTACTAAAAAAAGAAAGAAATTATCTGGACAACTAAAAATACATAGAAAAAATTAGCCAGGCACGGTGGCGCATGCCTGTAGTCTCAGCTGCTCAGGAGGCTGAGGCAGGAGGATTGCTTGAGCCCAGGAGTTGGAGGTTGCTGTGAGTGAGGCTGACGCCACGGCACTCTAGCCCGGGCAACAGAGTGCGATTCTGTCTCAAAAAAAAAAAAACAACAACAACAACAAAAAAAAACTATGTGCTTGGTAGCACATTTAAATCTTTACAGTATTTGAGTTTCTTGACTAAAATCTTTCAGTAGCTTCCATTTAGCTAGAAAGAAAGTATGGAGCCCTCCCTGAGAATCTGATTTTGTTGAAATCAGAAGTAAATATTTGTCATTAGCAATTGATTTTGATGGTGGGATAATCTAAAAATATTCTATATTTTTGTTCCTCTGTTTTATGTTTTCTAATTCTGCCATTAAAAAATCATTCTCATATTTGTTTCCTCTATATTCAGAACTGTTTTGCTTTTAAAATCTGTATAAGTTAATTTGGAGTAGTAGCTATGTTAGTAGATACATATGAAAAAAATACCCTTCAAGATGAAAGTTTTACAAACCAAAGGTCGTAATTTAGCATACATTTCATGAAACAGTAGACAATTTTTTAAATTTCCTGAGTAAAATATTTACTGAAAACCACAGGGCATAAAATCATGGGGATTAAAATAGGTTTTGAAGGGTCATGTAGCCATTCCCAGTCTGGAGTATGTCATTCCAGGCAGATTAAATATTGATTGTTTTTGTTGAAGATTATCAAGGAAAAAGATTCCACAGATGATCTTTGCAACTTCTGCAATTTTTTTTAAAATAGCAATTATATAAATTAGTAAAGGGGGCACAAAAACCAGCTATAAAGCCATATATAAAACATTTAAACCTTTTTATGAGTTGAATTTATATAAAGTGTGGATGAGAAAAGTTTTAGTCTTTAGATAATCCTAAGCATGATTTTATAATATACATGTGTCATAGGGACACAACATAGACTCTCTACGTTTCTTATGTTTTAAAAAAACTTAGAATGTCTCTGCATTTTAAAAAATCTCATTGACTGCTATTTCCATTCTCTAAATATCTAAAACTTTTCTGTGTTTCAAGTAATATATATTCATCCTACAAACACCAATATATTTTTTGCATGCATCCAAAAGAGAAATATATTTGTGTATATGAATGTACACGTGTATATGTGTGTATCGTGCACACACACACATATCTGCTATTTGGAAAACAGCATGCCCTATACTAGGGAATATTCTCCATGTGAACAGTAAGACTAGTCGGCGTGGAACGTTTTTTCATGTGCCTGTTTTTTAAAGTGTGATGTTTCACCATTTCGGGAGAGACGGTTACGCATTAATTTAGATCTTTGACTTTTTCAGATATCCCAAAAGTTATGATCGAACCTTCGGGTCCAGTTCACGTACCGAAGGGAAACGGCACCATTTTAAAGGGTGGCAGAGGACATAATAATTGGATTCCTGATGCTGGGAGCACGAGGGGGCCACTGAAGACGCCGTACCCTCCTGTGCTTACCAGCAGACCCGCCCCAGAGCCAACCGCGCGGCCCACTGCCC
>VBSM01002912.1:584646-595111 GCA_008086735.1 Cheirogaleus medius
TCTCACTCTTACTCAGGCTGGTTTTGAACTCCTGACCTTGAGCGATCCTCCCGCAATCCTTCCAGAGTGCTAGGATGACAGGCGTGAGCCACCGCGCCCGGCCAACACTTTTTATTATTCATCACATTTATAAATACTTGAATTTGTTGTGATCCCGGTTCCCCTTGCCCTCGCTGGTGGAGAGATGAGGAGAGAGGTGGAGGCTGGACTGCGGAGCGGAGGTGCGGAGTGGCCGTGTCAGCACAGGATGGACCGGGAGGAAGTGGCCGCTGGATGAGTCTCGTGCTTGCCGCTGGCCCCTGGAAAATGCTTTTCTAGCTGTTCCGGCTTTTTGCCAAGAACTTGGATACGTTGGATATGGAACTTTGATGTTTGAGATTGAAGACAAAGGGACTGCACTGTGGTTGACTCAAAGCTGGAGAGGAGAGTGTCGCTGTGTCCTGACACGGCCAGCATCCAAAATATTACCGGCCGTGACGAAGAGGGTGAAATCCAGTGGGGATGAACACAAGGCCTGGCTCATTGTCTAGAAACCAGCACACCGCTGAGGGAGGGGGACCGCGTCACTTAGCACCAAGCGTGGACGACTTTACAGTTTTAGTGGAAAAACGAAACCAATGTGAGTGAGCCCTGTGACGTCGCTCCCCAAAAGGATAGTCCGTTTCCATAGAAATATGGCACGTTTTCATGATGGAAAATTCTCTTTGGTTAAGTGGTTGACCCACTTTTGAGGGTTCTTTCTGGTCTGAGAAGAACAGAGTTCACTGTACGCCACTCAGATGGAAAGGTTATTCCACCTTCAAAGCCTGTGAAAAATGGGTGAAGAACCAGAATGTTTAGGCCGGAGAAGAAATAATAGAGCAGGGTGGCTTTTCAAATAATTGGCCAGGGTTCGAGTCGTGCTCTGTGACCACGAGGGGGTGAGAAGTAGGGTCAAGGGGTGAAAACTGCAGGGAGATTCGTTTTGGCTCAGAAGAACTTTCTGAAAGAACTGTCTGGAGAGAGACCAGGCATGGAAGGTGGAAGCATTGGACTGGGTGACGTACTGCAAATGTTATTAAAGAATTTCGAGCATCAGATAAGGGTTGGATTAGAAAACCTCTTAACCCAGCTCTGAGCGCCTCTGGCTCAGAATGGAATGCCCACGTAATCCCAAGGAAATTGGTGAGCAGTGTTCCAGCTTGGAAAAAAAGGAGAAGACCGAGCGACGGCAGAGAGTTGGGAGAAAGCCGCAGGAGCGCGGCATCGGGCACGAGGGACTGCAGAATGTATTTTTAGAATATGGTGGGGGATTTTAACCATTTTCTGATGAGAAATACTGATAAGGCTTACTTTTTCGTGCCTACTTTTCTTCTAGGAAGTTCAGGCGTGTGTATGTGTGCGTATCACGTAAAGACCAAAGAAGCATATAAGTAATTTAATAAATTCTGTGTGTTATTCCAACTACCAAGCTAGTTGTTTACCTCTTTCTATCTAGATTATGCCATTTGTAAACATATACATATTTGGATGTCCACTTATGACTGATTTTAACGGTGTGCAGCTCTTATCCAAGATCCAGATTTGCAAATGTTCTTATATGCTAATATTTCTAAGAAAACCCTCAATTCCCTAAACTTACAGCCTTGAGAAACAGCCGCAAAATGAGTGCGTTTGCTGGCTGTCCTTCCTGGGGCTGGGAGTCTCTTTCACCACATTTGGTTCTGAACGTTGTGAGATATGAAATGAATACGCTCCTCTAAGAAACGGAAAATCGTGCCAACAGACGTGGAGGTGTGCTGCAGGCAGGCGGCGTGGCCCTGCGGACACACCTTCTCCTGGGAATGTCAAGGGTGGACCCAGCACCCTTTCTCTGGGACCCTGATCTCTGGGTCACGAGGGTTAAAGGCAACCGACTCAGCACCGTGCTGCTGATAGCTACAAGGAATTTACTTAGATGCGCACCAAGCACGCCAGCGTGTGTGCACAGACAGGTCTGCGGCGTCCAGCACAGTGTTGTTTCTTATTTTTTTTTTTTTTGAGACAGAGTCTCACTCTGTTGCCCGGGCTAGAGTGCCGTGGCGTCAGCCTTGCTCACAGCAACCTCAGACTCCTGGGCTCAAGTGATCCTCCTGCCTCAGCCTCCCGTGTAGCTGGGACTACAGGCATGTGCCACCATGCCTGGCTAATTTTTTTTTCTATATATTTTTAGTTGACCAATTAACTTCTTTCTATTTTTAGTAGAGACGGGGTCTCACTTTTGCTCAGGCTGGTTTCAAACTCCTGACCTTGGGTGATCCTCCCGCCTCGGCCTCCCAGAGTGCTAGGATTACAGGCGTGAGCCACCACGCCCGGCCCCAGCACAGTGTTTTAAAATACACACAGATGGAGAAATACATCAGCAATGAAAATGAAAGCTCCCTGAGATCACCTGGCTCCCACTCACCCCAGAGATGCAGACAGTTTCTTGGCCATCTTTCGAGAGATACTCCCGTATTTGTGCACACAGTGGCATCCTCTTCTGTACCTTGCTTTTGTCACTTAGTGATACCATCTTAAGAGTTAACAAGAAGAACACTGACTTTGAAGCCAGAATGCCTGGGCTGAAACTCAGAACCACCACTCCCTAGCTCCGACCTCGAGTGAGTTCTTACCCAGGGTTAATCCATAGTATCCACTACACGTATGTCAGCATTTCACGCAGTGGCCGGCCTGCTTCGTTACTGACCACTGCTGCGCCGCCTCCAAACTCTTTAGATGTTGTTACGCTTTCAACGGAATAAAAATAATATAGTTTTATGTTTACATATGGCCAGGATTTGGGAATCAGAAGTGAACATTTTATTTAATAAGTAACTTCTTTGGGATGCTGGACAAATTTTTCCCTTAGTTATTGTTCCAACCTTGTAATATTTTTGCAAACAGAAAGAATTCTTCATGTTAAAAAAAAAAAAGGAGAAAAGGAAAGACCTCATGCCTACAGAGCAGCTCTGTAGAGGAAGAACACTTGTAACCTCATTTATCATGTTTTAGATGTTAGAATTTTAAATACAAATACAAAAGGACTATTTGAATGTTTTATTAGAATGCCTGGGTTTGTTAGGTTGTCTTATTTGCAAGCAGCATCTACCAGAACATTCCATGGGGACTTAAGATAATCCTTGTTTTCTTAAAACTTGCAGGCTAAGTGTTATAACCTTATATCTTAGTCTTAACCAGAATACCTGTGATGATTCAAAAGCTAACTTTACAGAGAGACTTTTAAAGTCCACGTAAATGTTTTGGCCCCAAATACTGTTTGGATTAATTTGTGGGGGCAGAGGGTGGGCAGGTGGGAGGGGCGGACAAATTGTGTGTTTGTTTTTAGTGATTCAAATGCATGAGTCAAGGACCAATTTCCTTGCAGTTTTTTGCTGTTTTCTTGGAACATTATGATTAATATCATGTATTTATTCAACAAACGACCTTAAACACCTACTGTAGGCTAGGAGTGTCACGGGAGGGTGGGGCCAGGGTTGGTTCTGACTTGGAGGTGTTCACAGCTTCCTGGGGGCCACTGAGCACATGGCCGGCACGTTCTGAGTGCCCAGAAATCACCCGTGACCTACGAGAGCCCAGAGGAGACTTGGTCGGGGGAGAGACACTTCCTCTACACCCCAAATCTTAACTAGGTCTTAATGTAAATTAAGCATAAGAAGGAGACGATGGCTTATCTTTCAACTGAAAAATAAATGGGGTTCCTACCAAAATACATACACATGTTCAGCGTTCCAACCATCGTTTTCCTATGGAAAAAAATCAGTGTTGAAACATGTAATGTGTTTTCCAGTTGGCTGAGATAAAACAGCCCGAGAGAGGAATGCCACTTGTACATGGATTGAGTTTCAAAATACCACTTACAACTTTCTCTTGAGAAGCAGCATTTCTCACTTCTCTGCTGCTTGGAGTTATTTTTTTTTTTTTTAATTGCCATTTCCCTGACAACAGAGGGAAGCAAACTCTAGCCCCAGGGCTTTGAGCAGATCATCAGAGTGATGTGTCTACAGTGAAAGTTTTTATTAAAACAATTTGTGTTCATATATATAATAGAATGTATTTATGAAATAAATATAATGTTACAGATTTGTTTTAATATAAAAACGTTTTAAGTGATGTACCGCCAAATAAAATTGATGCTCCAGGAAGCTGTGGAGGTCTCCAGAACACCTCTGTATCTTCCTGGGGCTGGGTATGCACCAGTGTGAGAGGCATCGGAAAGACCCTTCTGTAGTGAGAGATGAAAAAAAGTGGGGGGAAGAGGGAACAAATAGACGCAGCACCCTTTGTGTCGCTGTGTGCCTTACTGCACAGGGGCTGATTAGCCATATGGAAAATTCTTCCTGGAGATTTAGGGTCAGTTCTTGCAAACCACCCAGCCGGCGTGGCAGGGGCATTGGACCAGATAATCATACACTGCTGAGGATCAGAAGGTGCTGAATGAATGTGTGTTGAGCCTGCGTGTGTCTGAGCACGTCGCGCTGGAGACATTCCGTGTTCGGATCGCTTAGTATCGTGTGTCTCTGGCTTCATTTCTCTCCCTGAGCACCGGGAGTCGGTGTTTTCTGTAAACAAAAACCATGGGATTCAAAGCAGGCATAGAAATAAGTCATGTTTTTCTGCTTCAAAACTCTGGAAGTCGGCTGGGCGCGGTGGCTCACGCCTGTCATCCTAGCACTCTGGGAGGCCGAGGCGGGAGGATCGCTCAAGGTTAGGAGTTTGAAACCAGCCTGAGCAAGAGCGAGACCCCCGTCTCTACTAAAAATAAAAAAATTAATTGGCCAACTAAAAATATATAGAAAAAATTAGCCGGGCATGGTGGCGCATGCCTGTAGTCCCAGCTACTCGGGAGGTCGAGGCAGGAGGATCGTTTGAGCTCAGGAGTTAGAGACCAGCCTGAGCAAGAGCGAGACCCCGTCTCTACTAAAAATAGAAAGAAATTAATTGCCCAACTAAAAATGTATATAAAAATGAGCCGAGCATGGTGGCGCATGTCTGTAGTCCCAGCTATTAGGGAGGCTGAGGCAGGAGGATCACTCGAGCCCAGGAGTCTGAGGTTGCTGTGAGCGAGGCTGACGCCACGGCACTCTAGCCCGGGCAACAGAGTGAGACTCTGTCTAAAAAACAAAAACCAACACTGGAAGCCTCTACAAACAAAGCGCAGCACTGGACCTCCCGCCCGTGCTGTGCGGGCAGGGCGCCGGTGCAGGCTCACGCAGCCCGCTCTCCCGTTGCAGGCGGACAGTATCTGGCAGTGTCGGCAGCCAAAGCCCCAGGAGGAAGAGCCGCTCGCTTGGTGCTGCCTCTAGGCCGCCTCGTGCCGTCGGAGGACCTGTGCCTGTCCTTCCGGCACAGGGTGGCCGGGCTGCAGGCTGGCGCGCTGCGGGTGTCTGTGCGGAAACATGGGGCCCCCGGAGCGGCCCTGTGGGGCAGGAGCAGCGGCCACGGCTGGAGGCAGACGCAGATCACCCTGCGAGGGGCCGGCGTCAAGAGCGTGAGTAGATCGCAGAGAAGGCAGAAGCCTGGGGGGCTCCCCGCTCACAGGAGAGCCCTGGGCGCGGGATGTGGAGCAGCCTGGCGCTGGGCTTCCGGCTCAGGCCGCAGTGGGTGGCGTGCTTCTGGGTGGGGTGGCCCCATTCGTGTCTCTCTCTGCGGTCGTTCCTCTCCCTTGCAACCTAGGACCACCAGCCCCCTCCCCGTGCTGGTGAAAACCCACTGTTTTTAACGAGAAAGTATTTAGGACGAGAAAAAGGTGGATCCAGGGAAACTTCAAAGGGCAGGGGTGGCGGTGAGCTCACCTGTGCCTGCTTCTTCCTGTCCTGAAATTCCCTACACTTCCGACTTTCACTACCATGAATCACCCTGGAGACAGCCCTCTTTCCTCTTCTGAAATGTTTCTTTAAAGCTCAGTTATGGTTTCCTTTGCCTCAGAGATCATAGCTAAGCAGGCGAGGCTGGAAACCCTGGCCACAGTTGTAACGCGCCATTGTATTCAGGACAGGATGAGGAAGTGCTTTGACCGAATATACAAATTAGATCTTAAGTAATCAAGTCATAGGTGGCAGCAAAATGCTGCACAACGTCCCCCCTAAATAATGAATGCATTTGGGAAAATGTCTTCTTTATGTTGGTGCTTATAAAACTCGCGGTTAGGAGATTCTGCCTCCATGCCTGTAAGTTTCTAGAAACTATTTTAGAAAGAAAAGATAGATCCCATGAATACAGCTTTTATTAGGGTACTTGGATTTTGCTTCATTCTTTGATAGTATTCCTTAAAGTTTTCCGCCAATGTTTACATTGTTTGGAGAAATAAAACAGGATAATTGTTTCAAATCATAGCATTGAAAGGTTTCTCCTGTTTTAAAAGGAGCAAGGATGCTCTATAGAAGATAAAATACAAGAATAGTGAAAGTTTTTGGTTTTTACATAGGTAGAACAGCAGTGGGACCGGATTATGGTGTTTGACTCTTTTCCATTTCGGGCAGTGAAACTATATTCACCAAATGGAAGAACTAAGAAACATCTAAGCTAGGCTGCGTGAATATGATCTTCTCAGATCTGTGGCTCTTCATATCCGCACCTTTGCGCTCCATCACGGTCTTCTTCTGACGCTGGTAATCTTTGACAAAAGTGCTCACTCTGTAAGCGTTCCTGGATCGACTTAGTCCACAGTGTAGACCGGCTTCTTACAGAGTGGCTGATGCTGAGCAAGGTGGTCTGAGGATCTAAGTCTCTACCGAAGGACAAGCCTCGGGTGACATGCAACCGTGCTCCGGTCCTCCCTCCTGTTGGACACGTTCACTGTGTGGTTTTGGGGAAGGTTGGCCTTTGTTTCGCGGAACAAGCGGGCGTGGGAAGGGGCAGAGGAGGCTTGACCGGGTGCGCCTTCTCTCCCCAGGTCATCTTCAAAGGCGAGAAGAAGCGCGGCCACGCGGGGGAGATCGCACTGGACGACGTGAGCCTGAGGAAGGGGCCCTGCTCGGAGGAACGCCAGCAGCCCCAGCACTAGCCGGGGACTCCTGTGTCGCCGCCTCTTCTTTTCCACTCCTCCTCTTCTCTCGTCTTCTCCCCCTTATCAGGCCTAGGAGGAGAGTGGGCCAGTGGTCAGGAGGAAGTCTGGGGGTGGCCCCGGTCTTGCTGGCCGGCTTTTGTGTGGTCCCAGCCCACAGGGACGCCCTCCTTGAAACACAGGGGCATCTGCAGACACATCCAGGCTGTTGCCGGACTTTGCCTTCCATGCCGTGTCTCTTTTTGGATGGCCTTCGGCGTGGGCGACCCATGCCATCCTTCACCTGGTTACAGGGTGCTCCTTGTAGCAAATTAGGGGAGCAAATTAAATCATGGGAGAAGTTTTCATAAGAAATCTGCGCAAATGGCCATTACGTCATCCATTCGGCGCGCAGTACCGTGAGTATTGTTGACTTCCCTTAGGATACGGTGTGTGAGGTGCTTGTGAGATGCGTTCATCCTCTTCACCTAGGTCAGTTCTGGCCTGACCCGAACTCCTTTACTGCCATTCACTTTACAAAATAAGGGTGTGTAACATATCAAGATGCATTTATTGTTACCTGTATTTTTCTTTTAAAGACAATTATGTAGAGTTGGGCACGTAACCGTTCGTTAGTGCTATTGTGTTTTGTGTAAATGTGCTATTAAGTATTTACCTGTTCCTAATATTTGCAGACTCTCGTTGCAAGGTAAAGGGCAGCTTGTGATCTCTTGAGTTAAAAAATAACACGGTGAAATGTCATCCGGTTCCATGACCTTATGTTGGCAGCAAGAGAAAACGGGCAGAGGTATCAGTTTGTGCTACTGGAGTGATGAATTTTTTTCTTTTTTTTTTTAATAGCCTTGAGTTTGATCTTTTGCAAAGGATAGTAAACCATTTCCAGAGATAAGAAATTGCAGTTAGTATATAAAACCTTCACTGTTTCAAGTTATACTTGTAAGCCAGCAGCTTTCACCATCAGGACTTGGGGCTCTCTGGCTATCTGTGAGCTTTGTCAAAGTTTTGGTTGTTTTGGAGAAAGGATCCCGTTGAAGGGAGCAGAGTGAGAGGAAGCACGGGGGAAACTCCGCCGGAAAAGATTTTCATGCAAAGCTGTAAGTCAGAACGTAGGCAGGTGTAGCCCATCACTCACGTGCTAGGTCAGGACAGGGTGGGGGGGTCGCGTGCTTGGAGGCGTTGCGTCTGGAGTGGGGTTCGCACACGCTAGAGCGGTGGGACAAGATGGGACTTCTAAGGTCCGTGAACCCCCAACTCTATTTCCTCTCTGCGTATTTTACGTTTATATTTAAAAATAATGGGGCTTTTAATTACTCCAGAGACTTTCTTAATTTCTGATTAAATAATCAAAATATTTTCTGCTGTTTCTGCCAGGAATCACAAAGATGATTGATTAAAGGGTTGGGAAAGAAAGATCTATGATGAAAAATTAAAGGAACTGGGATTATTCAGCCTGGAGAAGAGAAGACCGAGGGGCAAATCACTGATGGTTTTCCAGGGTGTGGAGGGCTGGCACAGACAGGGTGGCAGCCAGCTGCTGTCCACACGAGCCGGGAATAGAACAAGAGGAAACAGAATTAGACTGGAGGGCGAGGGGTCATTTCTGGGCAGGGACAGTTGTTAAACTAGAATCCTTTATAAAAAAAAGAAGAGGTGTGAAAATCTTACTCTCCTCCCTGCCCTACTCTCTCAGCTTTTTAAAAATCAGACAAAAACTTATCTATTTAAGATGGTTAAAGATGTTCTTCCCTCAAGGTAAAGTAACAGATGACAGAATCTCCCAAAAGCTGTTTTGATGCTATTACTGGTTTGGAATGAAAATCTTCAGAACTAAGTACTTTGGCCCAGGTGCTAATTTAGACATTGCCCTCCTGACCTCTTAAGGAAGAGGAAAGAGCCTACCAGATGCTAAGCTCACTAAAACGTCTTTCCTTTTATGGCCAACTGAGCAATATTAAAGCCAAAAGAAAAAAAAAATAATCACCAAAAAACTATTTATTCCCAAAGAGAATATGATGGACAGACACTTTAGTATCTCAGTAATGTCCTGATGTGGCAGTGTCTTAAAATTGTTTTTCTTGGTGTAAGTATAAACCTTTCACTTGCTCAATGGATGATGTTTTGTGGTTTTTAAAGACACCGGGATCTCAGTTCAGAGAGATCTTTGTCTGGTGCTTTCTCTCTGTTCCGTGTGTGACGAGTTAACTTGGCCACTGAAAGCCAGTGCCCTGCCCGGCACCACTGGACCGAATTTCCTTCGCCTCCGTCAGCGTGAGTCAGTTTCTCGTAGCAATTGGAATCTCCCGAGTTCCACAAAATAGTAATGTTTTTTGAACAACAGGTACAATAGAAGGTCTTTTGTCATTGAACGTGGTAGAGGCAGGGCTGGAGGTAGAATATAAATCATTAAGCCTTTGAGTAGAGGCATAGAATATGGCCTTCGATCCATTTTTAATGATTCATTTCCTTTTTGGTCATATAACTGAACAGCTGAAGATGAAAGGGGAGAATAATTGAAAATTTTACTTTTAGGTGCCAATAATATATTGCACTCAACTGATGGTGGAAGTTATCCAAAGTACTGTATCACATCTTGTTTATTATTTAATGTTTTCTAAAGTGAAAAATGTTAGTGGTTTTCCAAACGGCCAAATAAAAACAATTCTTTGTAAATAAAAAGTTAATTCTACCAGTTGTCTATTCTTGTTGTTTTCTGAGTTTTGTTTTTTTGTGACTGGGAAGAAAGTATTGAGGTGGTTAAATGGTGCTTCACAAAAGCCATCTAGAACAGAACCCCCTTTACTGCTTGGAAGACGGGGGGCGGGGTGCAGATTGCCTATAGGATCACACTTTCTAGGTTACAGAGTAGACACCTCTCTCCACTAGCAGGCATGGAGAAAGAGGTCACAAGATCATTGTAACCCACGCCTTGCCTTAATAAGTTGCCTTAGTTATGTTTTATTATTTTATTGTGAACATTCGCTCCAAGTTCTTTTATGGAAAAGCAAGATAAGCTACAAGTAGAGATAAATATATGAATTATAAGTGAAAAGTGTTTTTTACTAGTGATTATGTTAATTTAAAACATTTTACCCATACTCCAATAACCTTTCCAGATGGATAAAACAACTCTAAAGGAACAAAATTAGTAAAATGATGCAAGAATAAAAGTCCTCATACAGAGTCACAGAGAACATGCTCAACGGCTTCTCTCCAATACCGAGAACTCTGCAGCTGAGTGACTCAAATCTTGGGTAAATACATGAGTCAAGCAAAAAGTAAAGAAAAGCCGGGTGTTTCCTTTTCTCAGGGTTTCCTCCCGATCGCCCTCTGAGATCTGAGCAGTCAGGTTTTCTGCGTGTGTTAATCAAGCAGTTGAACTTCTGAAGCCTGTTGGAGGCTGAGGGTTGGGAAGCGCATTGATTTGCTGGACAGATTTTTTTT
>VBSM01002912.1:607345-619606 GCA_008086735.1 Cheirogaleus medius
AATTTCTTTCTATTTTTTTTAGTAGAGATGGGTCTCGCTCTTGCTCAGGCTGGTGTGGGAAATCCCGCTCACTGGGTCCGAGTGTCACGGCCCTGACCCGAGCCTGGGCCGGAGCGGGCGCGTCTCCCGCATGGCAAGACAGCACCGTCGCCGCCCGCAGCACAGCCCTGCACGTTAGGGAGCCGGTGAACACATAAACCTTCACATTTGTTTATCATCCAGCACTTTTTATTCTGTTGTGTAGATACACATTTCCAAATAGTATTGTTTTCCCTTTGCCTGAAAGATTAATATTTCTTACAGAGCAGGTCTGCCAGTGATGAATTCTTTTCAGCTTTATATATTTCAAAAGTCTTTATTTTGTCTTTGTTTTTGGAAGATAAATTCACTAGGTTGACAGATGGTTTCTTTTCCCTTTCAATACTCTAAAACAGATGTTGCACTCCTTTTATTTCCAACACATCCAGAAAGAAATCTACCATCCTCCTTTTCTTTTGCTATCTGTATGTGATGTGTCTTTTTTCTCTGGCTGCTTTTAAGATTTCCTCTTTACCAATAGTTTTAAGCAATTTGATCCTGATGTGCCTTAGTGTAGTTTTCTTCATGTTTCTTGTGCTTTGGATTCGTTGAGTCTCTTGGATCTGTGAGTTTATGGTTATCATAAATTTGACAAAATTTGTTTATTATTTCTATAATTTTTTTTTCTGCTTCCCCCTTTCCCAGGAAGTTATTGTTGTTGATTAGGCCTCTTGGAGTTATTGTTGTTCATTTTGGGGGTCTTGCTGTCTTTCATTTTAGATAGTTTCTAGTATTATCTTCAAGTTAATTGACATGTTTTATATTAGACATTGTATTTGTCATCTTCAAAGTTCAATTTGGGTCTTTTTTGTATCTTCCATATCTTTCGAACACACAGAATATAATAATAACTCTTAATTTTCTTGTGGACTAATCTATCTATATAATTTCTGGGTCAGTTTCAAGTCATTGATTTTTCTCCTCATTATGGGTCATTAATTCTGCTTTTTTTGCATGCTAGGTAATTTTTGATTGGATGCCAAGTATTGTGAATTTTACCTTTTTATGAGGGCTGGATATTTTTATATTCCTTTATATGGTTTTGAACTTGGTTCTAGGACTTAGAGTTACTTACTTACAAAGAGCCTGATCTTTTTGAGGCTTGCTTCTAGTCCTGTTAGGTGGCACCACAGAAGCCTTTCATCTAGCGTTAGCTTTGCTCCACTAGTGAGGTGACACCCTTCTGAGCACTTTCCCTGATGCCCGTCAGTTCTGAGATTTTGCATGGCTGGCGGGAACAGGAGCTGTTCAAAATCCTTACGAGCTCTAGGAATTGTTCCACCTGTTTCTTTCTGATGGTCTCTTTCCTGGTCTCTGGTAGTTTTCTTACAATTGTGTGCTGATAGGCACTCAGGCGAAGAAGACTCCGGATGAACCCCATGTAGGTCTCTGGAGCCTTCTCCCCGGTAGCTCGCTCCTCAACTCTCCCGTCTTGTGAGTTCCAGCCCCTTTGGCCTTCGATTCTCCATCTGTCCACGCAACTCAGGGAGACACTAACTCTGTTTGTTTCCTGTCCCTGAGCTGCACTAGGGAATTTTCCTAAAGAGTGGAGATTTCTCCTGCTAGGGCAATGGCTTGCCTTCTCTCAGTGATCATTGTCTCATCTGTTGACCCATATCTGAAAATCATTTTCTCCCATGTATTTTGTCTGTGTTTCAGTTGTTTGAGGTGTGTATTAGTTTGCTAGTGCTGCTGTAACGACTCACCACAGACCGTGTGGCTTAGCACAGCTTGAAACAATAGAAATGTATTTTCTCACGATCCTGGAGGCCAAACATTTGGCATGAAGATGCCGGCGGAGCCGACAACCAAGAATCCAGTACTTACTTCTTCCGGCTTCCGGTGGCTTCCCCGGTGCTCCCCGCCTGACAGCTGCAACACTTCAGTCCCTGCCTCTGTCTCCACGCCGCCTCTTCCTCTGCGTGTCTGTGTCATCTCCCTGTGCCTCTCTCCCGGAAGGACGCTCACCTGTGATGGCATTCAGGGCCCACCCAGATGATCCAGGGTGATCCCTTCGACTTAAAGTCCTCCACTAAATTACCTCTGCAAAGACCCTTTCCCAAGTCAGGTCTCACTCACAAGTTTGGGGGTCATAGGTCGCTCTCTCCAGGTGACCGCTCTCCATTCTGGCCAGAGGGTGCAGGTGAGTCAGGCCCCTGCGACTCCATTCCGGCCAGAGGCGGAGCCCGATGGGACGTAGGAAAGTGTGAGCAGGCGGCGTGTGGCGTGGCGGGAAGACATCCCGAGGACCCCTTTCACCGATCCATGCGTCTAAAACGTGTTTCCTGAACCCCTAACATGCGATGGGGACACGGGAACAAAACACCCTTGTCCTCACGGAGCTAAGGTCTAATGGGAGGGACCGATAGGGAACAAAACTTCACAGGCCGACGCGGGCTATGGGGAAAGAGGCAGCGGGGGGTGGGTGGGGGGGATAAAAGGAACGCCAGGCGTGGGGAAAGGTTGTACGTTTTACATGGAGTGGTCAGGGAAGGCGCATTTGAGTTCAGGCCTGAGGCAGGGAGGGAGTGAGCACGCAGGTTTCTGGAGAAGATGTTCCGGGCAGATGGAAAGAGCAGCTGCAAGTGCCCTGAGCTGGGAGTCGCCTGGCGGGTTTTGGGAAACTGCTGGAAGCTGGTGTCCGCTGGAGCAGAAGGAGCCACGCCGAGAGGCCGGACCAGATAGGACACCGAGAGCTACCTGCAGTGACTTCGAGGGAGACGGGGAGCCATGTGGAATGCCGTGCTGCGACTTAGGACTTGAAAGCATTTCTGCGACTGTAAGTACTAAGAACAGACTGTGGAGTGCAGAAGCAGAAAGATCGCGTAGGGGCGACAATTCAGCGAGAGAGCGATGCCGGCCTGAGTCAGGATGCCGGCCTGAGTCAGGACGACGGCAGTGAAGGTGCGACAGAGTTTGGACTCTGGGGCAGGCGGAGCCGAAGGGCTTGTCGACGGGCTGCAGGTGGGGCACGGGCCAGGCACCCAGAACAGACAGAAGGTTGTAGCCTGAGCGGTGGAGCGATGAAGTTGCTATTAATCGGATGGGGAAGACTATGAGAGGGGCAGGTTTCAGGGAGAAGAGCAGAGTTTCTTTTTGGATATCTAAGTCTGAGATGCCAAGTAGACATCCAGTTGAGATGTGACAGAGACCGGTGGGTGTGCCATGTCTGGCACTGAGAGGGGCTCTGGTTTGGAAATACACGTTCGGGAGTTAGCCAACAGCAAACAGAAAGGGACACAATTATTTAGGAACCTATGAAATTTAGGAAGTGTTAGGTGTCTTCAATCGCCTTCTCTTTTAAGCGAAGGGGTTATGTGGAAAATATTTCTAAGCACATAAATGTCCTGCCCGCTGAGTGTTCACTGATAAAACCGCAACTAAAATGTGGAACAGACAGGAGTACAGAATAGCACAGGATGAGTCCAGGAAGTGCGATGGCTGGCGAGAGAGTACCTGGAATTTAACCTGAATGAGACAGGTAAATCCTCACAAGATGGGTATTGTCGCCTTCCTTTTAGGGGTGGGGAGACTGACTTTCAAAGAAGTCACGGGAGCTGCCCAGACTCCCACAGCCGGCGAGCGGCAGAGCTGGGGTGGGATCCGGGGTCGGATCCGGCCGTCTCACGCGGAGCCCCGGCTCTTCCTGCGGCCCCCAGGCCTCCCGGGCAGTTGGCTCAACGGGTGGAGATCGCAGCATCTTCTGGGCTCAGCGCTCACCTCTTTGTTTAGGGGTCCGGTTTTCTGTCCCAGGACACGGCCCAGTCTGGATCCCGCGGGATGGGCCGGGGGTGTGTGGCTGGGAACAGCCGTCCCTGGAGAGCTGCTGCCGCTATCAGGCCGAGAGCAGAGGACGCTGTGTGACGGGCCTCACCTCCAGGTGACCGGAGAGCACGAGAGAACAGAGTGTGAGTCAGTCTGACTGGGAAGAGGAACACGGAAAGGGGATCCTGCTCACTATCTGACCTCCCCGCTATGGATACCAGGCCAGAGAATCTTCCAACTCAGGGGCAGCGCGTCAGCCAGTGCAAATACAATCTCTCCGACGTCGCGAAACCTCCTCCTCTGCCGCCCGCTGCCGCTGGCCGCTGCCAGGTGGGCGAGGCCACTCGGGAGGAAGGGACAGTGTCCTGTGCACAGGCCACCTGCCGGGAGGCCCCCGCAGGCCTGGGCAGCAAGAGCTGCTTGTTCTCCCCCCTTTCTTCTTAGGGCCTCTGTGAAAGGGACAGTTGTTTGGCACCTGTCGTAGAACCCCAGAATCGAATGTCGGTGACATCGATACGGGGGATAAGAGAGCTCATTCAAGGTGAAACGGGCGACACCGTCGGGCTGCTTATCGCGTGCTGCCGGGAGGAAGGAAGGGGACACGGGATAGGTGGGGCGACGTCCCTCACCGGGGAGCCGTGCCAACAGCCTTTCCTTTCCAGAACACCAAAGAAGCCATTGTTGCCGGCGGGCTCGGCGGGAGACGAGCTGATCCCTGTTTAGAGGTTCATTTCCGCGGCAGAGCTCGAGCGGTCTGTCCTGACGGGGAGGGCCCTGGAGGGGACTTTGTCCTGCCAGCCCGGTGCGAGGGGCGGGCTCTGTGGGCCGTCTCTGGGGTCCCTGGTGCCCGCTGGCCTCTGCGTGTCCAGGGTTCACGGTGGGGTCGCGAGGCCACGGCTGGCTGGCTGGCTGTCCCCTCCGGCTCCGGTTCCCCGAGTGGCCTTTGCAGCTGGGAGGCCCCTCACCGGTGGGACCGAGGGCAGTGCCCGGGAAGGAGCTTTTGCTTCGGGCTCGCTGGCAGGTGCTGGGGATGCGCAGAAGCCAGGGCTGGCCGGTGCCCAGAGAGCCCACGCCGAACCTGCTGGGGTTGGGGGTGAATTCATATGACACGTGGTTCCACCCCCCAAAAGTTAATTTTCTGGAAAGACTCTCTGGAGAATGAGGTGCCCCGATACTTAGCAGCTTGAAAAGCGACAACACGAGGGTTAAGCTGACAGCCCGGGAAGGAGCCGCTGGGCAGAGGGGCAGATCAGGGCACATCCCGGCCGCCCGGCGGGAGCCGTAGCCAGTTCTTTTGCTCAACGAAACTCAAGGGTGCGATCGGCAGTTCTCAAGACTTGGGCTTCGGAGCCTTCAAGTCGCAAGGGGATAGACAAGTAGGAAAGAGAAGGCAGACGCCAACGCTTCAGAAATGACCATCTGCAAAGGAGGAGGAACAGCCCGACCACAGGAAGAGCGGTCAGAAACCCGATATCCTTTCGGCGAGAGCACAAGGAGGCCCCGCGCTGCCAAACCGCCGTATCTGAGGAGACTTTGCTGGGACTGAAGTCTCCAGAAACCTGGAATGGTTGGTTTATTTTCTGGCGGCTGAAGCTGACGGGGTGACTGTCAGGGGAGGCCGTGGGTCTGATTCGCTGCTTAGCCCAGAAGCTCCAGCCCCATCAAAGTCTCACCCAGTTGTGGACACTCCTCGGTGGGGTCTCACGTGACCTCAGGAACTGCTGTTTTATGCTCTGCATATGTTCAGGGTTTCCTAGCTAGGGACCGAGAAGCCACCTCTGCATAGCCCCGGTGGCCTTCCTGACAGTCCAGATGTCCATGCCAAGGGGGTTGTCTTTCCCCAGTGGTCCACATCAGCGACCTGAGAGGTGCCCCCGGGCTGAAACCACACCGTCTCCTGCAACCTGTCACCTTCGCCTCCTGGGTGGCAATGCCGTGCTGCCAGGTCCTGCGCAACTGCGTTCCAACGCACCCTTCCTCTTCTGCCCGCAGCCCCCGTTTCCGTGCAGTGCCGACCGACAGCCAGGAGGCCGGGTAGGAGGACCAACACTCCAGACCACCGGTCCTCAAACTGTAGCGCGCATTACAGTCACCTGAAGTCTTTGTTGAAACATGGATTTCTGGGTGTCAGCCCAGACTTCCCGATTGAGTAGAGCAGGGCTGGGCTCAAGATTTTCCACTTCTGAGGAATTCCCAGGTGCTGCTGGTGCTCCTGGTGTGGGGCCACGTCTGGAGAGCTCCTGCCACCGGCAGGAGAGGCCTCGCTGGACGCACGGGTCTCGGCGGAGGCCCATGTTCGAGCCGGTGCCTCCATCGCCACCATGGGGAACAAGAACACACTGACCTCCCGTGTTTCGCTTTTAGAGCAGACGCTGCTTGCCTGTGTTTAGGCAATGTCGTCTTCGACTCGGGTACTTCAAACTTGCGCATCTCTTATGTGTAAGTCGCTGATGGACACTGTTCCGTGGGGGGGTGCGGTGCCCTGAAACGAGGAAGAATGGCTATCTGTGTGGCCTTCTCCCTCTGACTGCAGAAATTATTATATCACGGGGAGCACGTTTCCTTTCTTTGGAGGTTTGGTAAAGCTGCTTCCGGGTGGGAGGTCTGGAGGAGGAGACAAGGGGGCTGGTAAAGCCAGCGAGAGAGACAGGGGACTTCTGTCCAGGGCACAAGACGGACTCCTTCCCTTGCTCAGCTTTGAGGAGTCGCCATCGTCGTAGAACTACAGGCTCATCGTGGATTCTGTGGGCTCGGCGGGAGGGGCCTTCCGGGGAGTCTAAACCATGCTGAACATTTCTGTGGGAAACAGGAGAAGCAGCTGACTTCCCCGCCAAATGGAACTCGATGCGAGTCGGAGATTCCAGTAAACGCGCTAGAGGTCTTTGGTCGCAGATGGATAAGCTTTTGCTGTCGTGTGTCTATCACCCATCGTGCGATGGGGGAAGCTGAAATGACACCTGGCACCTGCCGGGCTGCTGAATTATTGTTTCTATTATTAAGTTTCCATGGAATGACAGTGTGCCACTTTCTATGAGAAACAGCAAAATGAAAATGCTACCTATCTTGCCCTCAAAGAAATCTAGAAAGAGGGAAGAGGAACCCCACTCACACTTTGCCCTTTCTTGTTTCTCCCCTCAAAAGGGGGGTCAGTCATAATCTGATTTGTCTGTTTCTAGACCATTTTGGGGGGCCAAATTGGGTGGGGTTACTACTTAACGTTTGAGAGGTTGTCTTCCCCCTCTCTTCCACTGCGGGTGGCACAACTGTTGGGCTGAACTGAGGTCCCTTTGTCACCTGGCCATCTTTTTGCTGTTGTCGTCGTCGCCCTTTTATATGCATGTTTAAAGCTTACTGGTCCTTTGCTTTTAATTCCCGCACCATGTGATAAACTAGAAAATGAGATCCAAGAATTAGATTCCGGCTTGGAGCAGACAGGGTGCCGTGGAGGCCTCGAGCCTCTGATCCTGGTTTATGGAAGCTCTGAAGGGGGGCAGTGGTCACTGGCCCGGCCACAGATTGGTGCTTTGTTTTCCTCCCTGTCATCCCTCGTACGTAAATTTCACCTGAAAACTCGGTTAAGAGGAGAGTGACCAGCAGGGATTTTTAGGTCGCCATAAAATACAACCAAAACTTTAACTCTGCTGCCTGACGCAGCCCACCGGCCACATCACAAAGGCAGGACAACGTAAGTGTCACCCTAGAGGCTACGGAACTCCAGGAAAGCACACTGTTGACGGGAGGACCTTGGGGAATATATGTGTGCTTCAGATTTTTTTCTCCCAATACTGGTTCAAACCATGGCCTTGGAATATAAAGAACATTAAGAGCTAAGAGGCCGGGCATGGAGGCTCACGCCTGTAATCCTAGCACTCTGGGAGGCCGAGGCGGGAGGATCGCTCAAGGTCAGGAGTTCAAAACCAGCCTGAGCAAGAGCAAGACCCTGTCTCTACTATAAATAAAAACAAATTAATTGGCCAACTAAAAATATATAGAAAAAATTAGCTGGGCATGGTGGCACGTGCCTGTAGTCCTAGCTACTCGGGAGGCTGAGGCAGAAGGATCGCTTGAGCCCAGGAGTTTGAGGTTGTTGTGAGCTAGGCTGACGCCACGGCACTCTAGCCCGGGAACGGAGTGAGACTCTGCCTCAGAAAAAAAAAAAAAAAAGAGCTAAGGAATGCACATGGCAGGGTGGAGTGAGAGCATGCCATCACTGTTTGAAAGGGACTGCTGGAAGGCTGGCTAAACAAGGCTCCAACTCTGGCCGCATCTGCGGTAGGGAAATGAGGCGTCTGCTCGCCTGTGTGGGATTCAATGCTCACCACGAGCATTTATTAATGCCCGTATTAGCTGTGGTCCTTAAGGCTTAATCCAAACAACTCATGGATGCCTGTTAGAGAACGTGATAAACGATGTCATTTTGTACCCTGTAGCAAGTCCAGACGTAGCTTTCTAAAAAATCAGAGTCACAGTCAGTAACACCTTAAATTTATACTCCGGACACCAGTACTTCAATACTCCACCGATTCTTGTTAACATATTTCTGTTTTGATGTGAGCCTACCCCTCTCTCTCTGTGAGGGTTTCCGTGTATGCCGTCAGTCTACGTCTCCCTTCTGCAAGGAGCAAGGGCTGTGGGGTCTCCCACAGATGCCGCAGGGTAGAACGACCTTCAGCAGGCGGAGATAAATAGGAGCTGCTTTTCATCTCACAACCATTGATTTTCCGCAAGACAAACCACAAAGCTGCTTTGAAGTCGAGGAGGGAGCTGCAGGTAAGAGGGAGATAAAAACTGAGGGAAGGGATGGATTTGAAACGGAGCTAATCTCTGCCATCTAGGTGGAGATAGTTATTGGCAAAATTGAAACTGCCAGATTTTATCAAGAGGATTGGGGTCATTTTAAAAATGGTATGTTTTATGTTGGTAAAACTGGATTTGGAAAGGATAGTATATAAAACAAAGAGAAGTCTGAAAAGAATCTTGCATAACATTTACCCACTTAGCAGAAATGGTTGCTTTAAACTGAATCGAACAGTGGCGAGTGTGCAGTGTATAATATTAACACTGCTCATGAAGCTTTCTTTCCTTATGCTGCATAGTAGGACCAGATATATGGACTGTAAGAGTGATTATTTGTTGTGTCCATAGTTCTTCTTTAAAAATTACAAAATAGATCAAAATTTTGGCATGATAGTTTTACAGGACAGTTACGATTTTTCCAAAAATTGTAAACATATTCAAATAATACTTTTCCACAAGGTTCGATATAAGCCGAGGAGATGGCTAGATAAATGTTACTTTCCCCTTTTTGTATTATATATGTGAGGACCCAGAGCGTTAGAGAACCTCTGTGAACTTCCCAGGGAATCTGGGCTCTCTGATTCTTGGCCGCCTCCTCTTCCTGTAGCTCCCTGTGATTCGAGGTTTAAGGGAGAGGAAACTCTAACCCTCTCTTCCTCTCCTGTTCCTCAAGCATGTTTTTGCCAGGATGGTCTTTTCTAATTTACTTGACAGTCACTACCTTGCGCACAGAGGAGGTTGGAGCTTCCTAAGTAGTGGGGCATGAAGTGGGATTGGCCATAATTCTGGGGGGGCTTAAGGGAACTTACCACTGTGAAATGAAAGATCCTTGAGAAAGTTTGACCCCTCTCTTAATCATGAACACTAAACAAATGCCAGCCAACCTGAAACCTCAGCCCAGTCCTTCCTCATTCCAGCCTCCTAAGATCTGGGTAAACAAACAACACACATGCCATTGGAGGGGACAACCGTCATGGAGGAGCTGAGGTTTCACTTGTCCCTGAGATGGCCGAAGCACTCATGTGCCCTCACGGAGCAATAAAACAATGTGACCTGGAGCCAGATAGGTTAGGTGTGTGTTTGGGATGACAACGTTTGGAGTCGTCAGTGGGTCCCTTTCACAATTCACTGTTTTCATTTGGCTATTTTTATATAACTAATTTGTGCCAAATATTTAATTTAGCATTTTGTTCAGATCTTTAAAGATCAGCATTTTGTTTCAGCTAAGTAATAAAGTGCACACCCAATAATATACTCACATAAAATTTCAATCAGGCTTTGCAATAAATGCCTAGCAGCTTTTTAAAAGTGGTTCAGTAATAATGTCCTGAGCAGGACAAGCTAATTAAAAGGGCTAAATAATTGCAACAATTAATTTCCTCATTAATTTATTCTTTTTATTTAACAGAATTTGGCTGACAATAATTAACTTTAAATATGAATTTTGATATAACTTCACTTAATCAAAATAGGCAATTTTAAATTCATTTCAGAATGTCATACAATTATTTATAGGGCATTTAATATAGTCAGCGTCTGCCTGAGCTACTGTCATGTTATGGGATAATTTCGTCACAAATATGTAATATCTTGCTTTATGTGAGTTATATAAGTCACCACAGAAATTTTACATAGTTGTTATGCTGCTGCTAGATTCATATTAAAATAATACATCCAGAATTTATATCAAAATGAGTGGGTTAAGATTAAAATCATCTTTTTATTATTTCATCCACTTACACACATACACATATATGCAATTTACAAGTAAGTGTATTTTGGGATATGGGCTTATCCAATCAGCACATTTCATGTCCTTTGGGTTTTATAAAATATTAGTTAATTAGAAGCTATGATAGAGGCTTCAATCATTTTTTGTCTTTTAAAAATAGTGATAAATATCTGTAGGTCTATTTCTGAAATATGAACTAGTCCTTCTCTATTACCTGGGATGCTGTTAGACTTAATCTGCTTAGGATTTATATTAATTAATTTAATGTAAAAAAAGGGGAGGGATATTTTTAGAAATTTCCTTGTTATCAGGAAAACAGTCCTCTCATGCCTCTTTTTAGGCACCAAATTGTGGCATAAATCAAAATGACTATCTGATATTAAGGCATGTTGATATGAAAAAAAAAATCTTATTACAAATTAAATGTAGATAACCCACAATTTAGGAGGACTGTACAGTCACCGAGTTATAGTAGCCCAAAGCGGGGTTGAAAACTTTTTTTAACACTGATCAGCCTCCATCAGACTAATTTGAGAAAGTAAATAACTCCAACTAACCTCCTAGCTCTGAATCAATATTTGAATATTTGTGATATATATATATGGATGGTTTCTGAAATTCATTTTTCTGGGAGTAAACCATTACCATGTTCTGCAACGGGCTAAACTCTCTTCCTTCTAAGCACGCGCACACGCACACACACACAACCTGCGCACACGCACATGCACACACACACAACCTGTCTGGGTAAAGTGAGTTACCAAATGTAGCATTTATTTACAAGGAATGTACTGTAAATAGCTTTCCAATTTTTATCATGGAAAGATGATGACTTCAGCCCACATTCAGTCTCTATTTCTAAATAATACCATTGTTAGGAGTGTCTGCTCAGTGCAGCGGGGGACAGTTTTTTCAGTGCAACTGGGATTTCTTGATAATGCTAAATTTGCTCTGTCAGCTGAATTCTTGTGGCTTTATGTGGCAGGGTGGTAAAAATACATGATCAGATTTCACTGTTAAGAAAATTCTTCCAGCAATACATGTACAGTCAAGTTTCTTGCCTGGATAGCTGAACATTTGAGAGTTAGGAGATTTAAAAAGATGTCTCGAGACAAAGGTTTAAGGAAACGCGACAATCTGGACGCCTCGTTCTGTCCCGGAGGGGCGACTGTGAGGGTCTGGTGGCCGGTGCTGGTCCGCTCCGCCCTTTGGTGGTCACAGGCTTGGCTCTTCATATCTGAGGAGATGGGACGGTGAGGAGGCCCGTTGGCTTGATCTTATTAATGCCACCGTCTAGAATACAGATTCTTGGATATTTCATTTTCACAAGATGGGCTGCAAACTGGAAAAGAAAAAAAGGCCGAATTTATAGAGGATATACAAAGGCTTTCTTCAATCCAGTGTTTTTCTTGGGCTGTGAAAGACAAAACAATTTTAATGTTACTATTGTAATCACTGCTATATGAATATAGGCTATTAATTTGGTTATTAATATAAATTAAGTCGCTCTTTTACATAGGGGCAAACACCTTCTTTATGGGCATGTGTCTCTCTCGTTCTTTTATGATTTTTTAGATAGGCAATAAATACATGGTAAACAATTCAAATTCAATATTAAAGGGAATAAATATAGTGAGACCAATGTATAGACTCTCAATCTCTTTCCACCTGTTCCCAGCCTTCCCCTCCCAGAGTTCATCGATGTTACTATTTTCTTGTGTATTCTTCCAGTGATAGTCAAAACAAGCTCAAATCTATATTAAAAAATTTTCACATTATGCTCTACTTATTGGTTATTGCAATTCTGTGCACGACGTCCCTGAGAGGGCCCATGAACTGGCTGGGACACGCTTCTGGAGCAACAACAATTAACATTTTTTTTTTTTTTT
>VBSM01002912.1:629554-646702 GCA_008086735.1 Cheirogaleus medius
GCAAAAAAAAAAAAAAAGCCATTGGGATTTAAATAGGGACTGTACTTAATTTGTACATTGCTTTGGGTAGTATAGTTACCAAAACAACAGAAATTGTTCTAATCCATGAACATGGGATGTCTTTCCATATATTTAGATCTTTAAATTCTTTCAGCAATATTTGTAGTTTCAGTGGACAGACAAGCCTCACTTCTCCTTGGTTAAATTAATTCCTAAGTATTTTAATCTTTTTGATTCTATTGTAAATGGAATTGTTTTATTTTCCTTTTTAAATTATTCATTATTAGTATAAAGAAATACAACTGATTTTTTTGTGTTGATTTTATATTCTGCAACTCTGCTGAATTCATTTATTGGCTCTAACAGTTTATTTAAAAAAATTTTTTTTTTAAGATTCTCAAGGTTTCCTAGATAAAAGATTATGTCATATGCATATATAGGGATAGCTCTACTTCTTCATTTCTGTACTAGGTTGGATAACTTTGGGGTTGGTCCCGCAAAATTCATGTCCTTTTCAGAACCTCAGGAAGTGACTTTAATTGGAAACAGGCTAGGATGCTGTGGTGAGGTCACACTAGAGGAAGACGGGCCTTTAATCTAATATGACTGGCACCCTTACAGGAAAGAGAAGAGACACGGACACAGACACAGGGAGAACACCATGTGATGACAGAGTCAGAGCCTGATGCAGTGACAAACCAAGGAACAATGAGGATTTCTGGCCATCACCAGAAGCTGGGAAAAAGCAAGGAGGAATTCCACCCAGAGTCTCTTCAGAGGGTGTATGATCCTGCTGACACTTTGATTTTAGACTTCTAGACTCCAGAACTATGAGAGAAAAAATTTCTGTTGTTTTAAGCCTCCAAGTTTGTGGTACTGTTTTATAGCAGGACTAGGAAATTACTGTATGTTCTAATTTGGATGCCTTTTCTTTTTCTTGCCTAATTACTCTGGCTAGAATTAACATCGACCTTCTCAAAGTCTTCCAACAAGCTGAAGGAGAGGGAATACTTGTGAATGTATACTGTAAGGCCAGCATTAGCCTGATACCAAGACAGACAAGAAAAGAAAACTAGAGGCCAAGAGCCTTGATGAATGTTGATGCAAAAGTCCTCAAGAAAATACTAGGAAACTGCCTTCGGCACTATATTGAAAGGATTATATACTATGACTAAGTAGAATTTATGCTAGGAATGCAAAGTTAAACATAGAAAAATCAATCATTATATCACATTAATAAAAGGAAGCAAGAAAACCCCATTTAATCATCTCAATTCATGTGGAAAAAAGGCACTGGACAAAATTCAACATCCTTTCATGCTAAAAACACTCAACAAATTAGGAATAGAACTTCTTCAACATGATACAAGCCATATATGAAAACACACAGCTGACATCATGCGCAGTGGTGAAAGACTGGAAACTTCCCGAGTTTCCGGAAGAAGACAAGGATGTCTGCTTTTGCCACTTCTGTTCAACACAGTACAGTTTCTGCTTGTTTTCTGGTGTTTCTCTAAAGGGACAGGAGATGAGAGCTGCCAAATCTGTTATTTTGCTAACATACTCCCAAACTCTAGACTTTTTTATCATCATACATAAAACAGTATTTATTAAATTCACATATATGTAAATAATAGTACTGGAAAACGAAATTAACAGCTGATGTTAACTGAGTGCTTACTAGTACCAAGCTCTGCAGTGAACTTTACATGCTTAATCTGAAACCTTCACAGGAGAGCTACGAGGCAGGTGGGATTCTTATCCTCATGTTATGGTGACTTAGAAAGAATAACTTGCCCAAACTAACACACAGCAACTAATGTGGGTTGATTAGAAAAATTCATGTATTTTATATGCTGCCCTTATAACAACAGTCCGGGTCCCAGAAAGCCCTTAGCATAAACTGAGGGGAGAATGACTCATGAGGAGATTGCTTACAGAGGTGCTGGTGGCATGTCAGAGAACCCTAAGGGACGGTGCAACTGCCTGGGGCCAGCAAAATCAGAGCTGCAATGCACCTGGGACCCACCGCCATCAGGGGCTGAAAAGAGCGCGCTGTGGCGAGAAGCGTCACCCTTCGGCAGAAGGACAAAGCCAACCCGAGACCATTTCTGAGGGAAGGGTCCCAAGGGATGAATGTCCTGACCCCACACCCTCCCACTGGCCAGGGGTGCTCACTAGCTGAACAACTGGAAGCCAGAAGACTCAGAAAGTTTCAAGAGCTCACTGAGCTGAGGGTCTCACCTGCAGAGTCGCACAGACTCGGGTTTCAATCCTGGCAAGACACAGGCAAGTTAGATCGACGCTGAGTCTGAGTTTCTCTCATGTGTGACTTGTCTACAGCAATGGCTCCCTCACAGAATTGTTATAAAGAATAAAATGAGATATAATATACGTGACATACTCATTATGGTGTCTAGCAATAATAAAAACCAGTCCATAATTGGGATTATCATTGTTGGAATTTCTTCTTGAGGCCATATATTACTTGGAACCTAGAAATGTGTGATTTTCAATAGTATTTTTCCACTATAATTGGAAATTCACATTTTTCGCCGAAATGATATGGCAATACCGATTAATGTAGCAGCAATACAGTGGTAGTAGTAAAATAATAATTATTAACTAACATCAAAATAATGTAGATATCATGGCTTCAGTTATAAAATATTCTCATTTACTTGAAATCACACATTAAAGTGGTTAGTTACTATAATGACTTTCTCTGAAAACAGGTACAGCTTGTTCTCTGTTAGGTGCCAGATACAGTCACACAAACAATGGGTGAGTGATTTATGACTTGGAACTGATTAATATTCACTCAGATACTTCTTTAGCATGGTCGGTTAAGCCCCATCATCAAGGATGACCTCCATGTAGTGCCAGAAGTCAATGCCACCTTTAGCCTGCACTTCTGAGACAAGGACTGGTGGATACTTAAAATGGCCTGTCATCAACAGTTGCAAAGATCTCATCGGACTACATTCTCAGCGACCACATTTCTGTGTTCTCAGTTTACATAGACATAAAGGAAGATTCATACTGGAGGGGGCATTTTATCCCCATTTCTGATTTCCTCGACAAGGAAATTTTCCTAAGCTTATTGCTAATTACCTTTCTTTTTGTCCCTCTATACACACTCTGTCCTGGGAGGTAGAGGGCTTTATTTGATTGGTAAATTTGGAAGGCTTAGTCCTGTCTTTCTTCCTCTTGGGAAAAAGCTGCCTGCGGGGGGCACGCCACCTGCCTATTTTTCCAGGGGCAGCTTCTTCCCTCCATTTAGAGAAAGAGCCTGTATGGGTTCAATGTTGCCTATACCTAAATATGTTCTCTGCCTGCTTCTGGTTTTCTTTCGTTTTTTTTAGCAAGCCCATTTTGCTCTCATACTAAGCTATAGTACCCAGCTTGTCTTTTATAAAAAAGAAGTAATAAAGCTTATATTTTTGGCCTCCATATGTTACTCTTTGTTCCATTTTTTAATCTACTTAGAATATAGCCATGGAAGAGGAAAGCCACTTTATAGTTTCACGTACTCCTCATATCTGGCCATTGATATCTTTCCTGAATTCTCTATCGTCAAAAAGCTTTGAGCCTCTAGTAAACAGAACTCCCAAATCCAACAAATCCCATCATGACCAGCTTTCAGAGCCTACACTTAAGCACTACTGTTTTTCTCCACTGGAGGAAATTCAAACTACTTCTTTGCAATTTCAGAAAGCAGGTTTTTAAAAAAAAAACCAATGAGCTACGGCTACCATTTGGATTTTTCCAATCTTACTGTTGGTCTTGATGCTGAACACTGAGGGGAAAGAGGCTTGAATTAGAGGCAAACTCTTCTATGTCAGAAAGTAGACAAACCTTCAAAGCTCATTTCATTTGTGACCAGCTTTTGAAGAAACACAATTTTAGACAGCCTTGTATATAGAGTAGGCAGGAAAACAATTCACCATATACACATGTGACACGGCTGGGGACACTCACCTCAGCGGTGTGCTTTGCCACATGCCCCACGATGACAATGACCTTCCCTTTGAAGTTCTGGAGCACCGCTGTGCAGGGGCCCTGGGAGAGCTCCCCTTCCGCAGTGAACGCCGCGCTGAACGGGATGTTGATGCTGCCTGAAATGTGACCCCGGATGAAACTGAGAAGGAAAGTTTAAGGAAAACATTTATTTGCGTGTAGACTTGATTGTCTGAGAGAGACTCACAGAGGCCACCAATCCCAGAGGGTCATGCTAAACACCCTCCATGCTCACGGGAGTATTTTATCTAAAGGATGCAAGGCACCTCCAAGAAAAAAACAAAAATCAAAAATCAAAACTCAAAAATGAAGTAGAAAAGAGAAAGAAAGAAGACTAGCCAAAGATGCAAAAAAGTCCTTCCTCATTAAATGAAGAATTGTGAAAGTGATTCTCATGCAGCACGTGAGTACAGCATTCATGACTTTCAGTTTATTATTCAATATTTTTAACTGTAGTTTTCATTAACAGTAATGACTTCTCCCTCAAAACATAATTACTCTGATAGTACTTTTTTTCTCTGACAGTGCTTTTACTTTCAGTAAAGATATACTTTAAATTAAAAATTTTGATAACACAAACTAAGAACCTAGCAACTCCTAAACTCTCAGCAAATGTTATCTATGTCTATCAGGTCTGAATCAGTTGCCAGGGTTTCTGTGTTTATCAGACAGCCCTTATCAACTGTGAGCATCTTTTCTTTCTTAAGTGCTTTCATAGTAGCAAAAACAATACTGATCTATCCTAGCCAAATGCTGTGGCAGACACGTTTGGGCTGCCTACCTATCTGCCACTTTCTTGTTCGGAAGAGCCCCAACCACTGCCTCTGATGAAAGGAAGAGCCTCGGCTGTCATGTTTGTATCAGATGACCCCCCAACCAACTTGCTCTTGCTCTGTTGCCTGGACTAGAACGTCGTGGGGTCAGCCCAGCTCACAGCAACCTCAAACTCCTGGGCTGAAGCGATCCTCCTGCCTTAGCCTCCCGAGTAGCCGGTACTACAGGCGTTCGTCACTGCTCCCAGCTAATGTTTTCTATTTTTAGCAGAGACGAAGTCTCTCTCTTGCTCAGGCTGGTCTCAAACTCCTGAATTCAAGTGATCCTCGGCCTCCCAGAGTGCTGGGATTATAGGTGTGAGCCACCGTGCCCGGCCTTTATACTCAATTTTGGCACATAAGAAACCACCAACCTGCTAACCCTCATTTATAGCATTTGTAACTAGTAAATGCTATCGATCCAAACTTATGAAGAAAATTATTATAAAATTCTTCATTTATATTTTATATATTGAATATCTAAGAAATATTTTAAAAGGGAGTTGCTCTGTTAAAAAAAAGTGTGAAAACCATTTACCTAGATTCTAGAGAATAGAGAATCAGGCAAGAAAATGCTTCATGAGAGAGAATTGGACAGAGGATGAAAATATAATGAGAAAGGTTGCATTGTTACTGTTTTGTAAACATTCATATTTTAGTGCCAAACAAAATCACTGGAATTCATGGTATGTTCAACAGTAAAATCTTAGTAAAAAATACTTTGTACTTAGTGAAAATATATATTATCTATAAGCCAACATTTTGAAAACTATAATAAATACAAGTCCAATGCTGAGATGTGACAACCTTTTGCTCTAGGCTATGAGGTAGACCAGGTGTATATTTATCCTGCATCTTCACCACAATTCCTATCTATAGCATGAAGGATTCAAATGCCTTCAAGAATAGCAATAAAATACAAAACCCAAGAAAATATGCCAATATTCTAGTATTGTTTGGAAAACATTTTAAGGTCTCTGGTATGAAATGTTATCTTATGAAATCTCATGCAAGACCATTCTGGTATCCAGTTTGGTAGTAATTTAGCTATTTGAATTCAGAGGAATCCTAGAAATGTTCATTGTTTTTACCACACACTCTGTAAATGTAGAGGAAGCAATATAAATAAGGCAGTACTACCCTTTGAAACTGCATATGTAAAGGATACTCCTCACTATTCCGAATGTCAACCACCAGAAGCTTTGGTTTACTGGACTTTGTTTTCTTAGTGGGTGTCTTGAAGTGGCCCGTCACAGTGAGCTCACACAAGTCTATCAGGTCCTCCGCAGAAATCCGGGGTGATACTTCTGACTTTAGGTCATTTAATGGGATGGATTCTCTGGACTGAAAAAAATGCACAAATAATAAAAATATTAAAACTATTACAGAGAGACAACCTATAGCCAGTAATAGAATATCCAGAGGCTCTTGATACCAATCAGTATAGCATATGGGAGAAGAGGACACTGTATCTCCTTTTAGCAGTCTAGTGTGCAACTGTATTCTTTACTGTTGAAGTTTATTTCCTCATTAGTCGCATCTTTAGGAAAGCATTTTTTCCCTCTGCGAGTTCCTGGCTCAAACACATAGAAAGAGATGAGTAGATTTTTCCTTATGAGAGTACGGTGTATCTTTAAAAAAAAGCATCTCTGAACACATTTCACTTTCTTTAAGTATAATTACTGTTTGTGAATTGCATTAATTACAACTTAGATGTTATGAGAAATTACACTGTAATTCAATATACATAGTAATTAAAGAAACTGGTTCTAATATATGCATTGGACTTTTTAAAAATAATTTATGTTATATATAAATGGTCGAGAGGAAATTAGATTCTTAGAGATGAATAAAGAGCAACCTAATGCTTTCTTAGATAGTAAACCAAATTGACAACGTCTTAATTATGAAGGAGGTAAAATCAGACTTCAGACTATCAAACCAGTACATTGGTCCAATGTTTCTGTTACATGGCATAAGACTGGTTCAGACTAAAGGCTATTTACAATTATTCTGTATATTATTTAGTAGGGAGAAGGATTTCCCTCTCATCATAGGCAATGCAAGACAATTTAGCTCAATTCAACATAAACTTATTCAGTACTACAAGTCATTCTTGAAAACTTACTTATGTGACATAACTTGAGAATTTTAGAGTTTTCAAAATTCACTGATTGAAAATATGGGTATTCAAAAAGAAAATTTTATTTATATGCCTAATAAATGAACAAAATAGAGTCTAATTATTATCTATGTACTAATTTTCTCTCTTTTCTCAATTCCATTGTGGGATTCCACACTTTGACTATCTAATTTAGAATGTCTGGGCAGGAGAAAATAAACCATGTGAATCACTTACTAGACAGACTTATTTTGAAAAGAACTGTTTTCAACTGGGGTTTGATGTCAGCTCTCATCCCTTTGGTCTCACCGACTGGGCCCTGAATTCTTTAGTGGTAAAGCACTTGTTCTCCCACTTCATTAGATTTTAAATAGAAATGGAATCGCTATGCTTTATGGGTTTATGGCTTTTAATAAAAAATATGCATAAGGAATTTTAATTTTTTAAATATTAGGAATTAAAGCTACTTAAACATTCTGAAATTAAAAGTGCTCAGAAAGATTAAAAGGCTTTAAAATCAGCAAGCCCTACAATCAATGCTTCCATCACCTTTTTCATTAGATTGCAATCTCTACAGGTATTTTTCCCAACCTTCGCATGAAATCATACATTTATAAAGATAAAATAAAGAACTTCTGATTAACCTAGTTCCACTTTTAGTCGTTTTGTGGTGAATGTGGCATTTCAAACTGAGGTTTCATCTGAGAGAAAAGAATGCCCTGGCTGATGAAGAAGAGGATTTGACCAAACTATTCTCCATGAAGTAATGTCTGATTTAAAGAAAGATTTGACCTGGGCATTTGTTCCAATCAAATGCATCATATGGGAGGTGTTTTTCAAAGGGAAGAGTATTGCTATATGAAATGTAAGACCAGAAGGAGAGGAATTGCTGACAATTTCATAACTTTCCAAACTTCTATGAATGTGTATGTGTAAAGAACTTGAATATGATGTATGTGAGTTCCTCTGCAAATTAATTTTAGGAGATTAGTAAATTTAGAACAAATGATACTACTGTGCTTTATGAAGAAAATAATTATATTAAAAACACACAGTCTAGTTTTTCTTTTATTAGTTTTATAAGTGATTTTACTATTCATTGTAAAATTTCCACTTAGAGGCATAAAAATAAAACTTTTTCTGCATAACTTTTGTCTTATTTAGTATTATAGACATTGGCATTTTCCTCATGTGACTGAAGTTTCAAATTCATGGGACTTTGTTTATGGACAATCAATTTAGGATTATAACTATAGAACTCTGGAAATTATCTATTGATTTATCATTCCTGCCCAACAGCCTGTACACACAATGCATATTAAGCTTAGCTGTCCACCTGGAACTAAATCCACATATTGACAGCCAACTGATTTCTGATAAAGGTGCCAAGAACATTCGGTGGGGAAAGGACAATCTCTTCAGTAAATGCCACTGGGAAAACTTAATATCCATGTGCAGAAAAATTAAACTAGACCCCTATCTCTCACCATATACAAAAATAAAATAAAGATGAATTAAAGACTCAAATATAAAACCTGAACCTATCAAGCTATCAAAGAAAACATTGGGGAAACACTGCAGGACATCAGTCTGAGATTTCTTGGGTAAGACCTCAAAAGCAACAATAGACAAATGGAATTACAGCAAGCCCAGAGGCTTCTTCTTAGCAAAGGAAACAACAACAGAGTGAAGACGCAACTTACACAATGGGAGAAAATATCTGCCAACTATGCACCGTCATTAGAATGAGTTAATGATTTCCCACTAGACTAGAAGCTCCTCAAGGATGAGAAAAAAATGGCATTTACGCCTATGCCTTTCCCTGCATCTAGCATATCATCTGACACACAGAATGCATGAAAATATATTTACTGAATGTAAATGAGTAACATAGTATTTCTAAATCTTCTCCTCCTTTTCCTGAGTAACTATGTGCTATCGGGTACGAATATGTTTCCAAAACAATGTGTACCTACCTCCACCATAGTATATTATTACATTTGTGAGATACTGTCTATGTCTCCACTTGATTTACAATCTCCTCGAATGCAGTTTCCATATCTTTTCATATTTGTATCTCCAAAAGCTAGCACAAGGTCTGGCACAAAGACACTCAATAGATATATGATGAATGAATAAACGAGTTTTAAAAAAATGTTAAATAATGCTACAGGGCAGAATCTATTCTTACGTCTGGATTATTAGACTCTTCAGGGATGGCAACTGTCAGATTCTCTCTGGCCTTTGAGCACTGTGATGGTTAATCAAGAACAGTGAAGTGCATAGCTATCTCAATAAAGTCATCTTTCTTTTTCTCAGCTGAAAAATTGGAGATGACAGTTGCTATCACACAAAGCTTGCAAAATGTTACTCTCATTAATTGAAAGCAGTTAGGCGAAAATAAAGAAGGTAAATATAAAAAAACTCCACAAACTATCTGTAGGAAAGTAGGCAAAATATTTAGTAATAATAAATACATTAATGAAGGGAAAATTAGACAAATACTAGAGTTGATATTTTGGGGAAAACCAATAATGCTGGAAAATCTGTATATGCACTGTGTGTGGGTGAGATTAGAAATGAGAAAAAAATATAAACATGTTTTTATAACTATTTTCTTTCTCATTTTAATTTTATATAAATGAGAACAAATATAAGCATATAGAAATATTTAAAAAATACAATATTGTATGTAATTCTATATTAATAAATTTAGAAGATATTGATTCTAATATTCCCAAACGAATAGAAAACTTCAACAGACCTATATACCCATAAGCCTAAGTAGAGCCGAATAGACTGGGGGGTGTGTGTGTGTATTTAAAAGTCACAGAAAACCTACATAGATCTATGTAAATACAGGCAAAAATTTAAAGTCTTCAAATGATTACTTTGAAGAAAGATGCCAAACACATTTTTCCTAAACAATTCTACCTCATTTTCAAAGTATAGGGAATTCCCATGATAAAATAATTGCTCCAAGCCAAAAGAAATATTAAAAAGTACTCCAGGCCATTTTATGAAGCTTCCTTAACCTAATATTTAAATCTGACAAAAGACAGTACTAAACACACAACCACCCCCCTAATATCCTTGGAAATACATATTTTTTAGAAAAATATCAAAACTAGAAAAATGGAATGCAATAGCAATTTTAAAAAATGACAAACTATGACCAAGTAGGGCATATTCTGGGAATTAAAGATGGTACAATATTAGGAAAATTTTTAATATAATTCATTACCTTAGTCACAGGGATACAAATTGTAATAACCACTAGAAGTTACATGTGGCTACATGTGATAAAACTTCACATTTATTCCTAATTTTATTTATTTTTTATTTATATTTTGAGACAGAGTCTTGCACTGTTGCCCAGGCTAGAGTGCCGTGGCATCAGCCTAGCTCACAGCAACCTCAAACTCCTGGGCTCAAGCCATCCTCCTGCCTCAGCCTCCCGAGTGCTGGGATTATAGGCGTGTGCCACCGCACCCAGCTAGGCTTTCTCTATTTTTAAAATTCTTCCTTTGCTTCTGTGATCTCTCACTATATAAAGCTGATATATAAACAGACACTATGATTGCATAGAAAAAAAAATAATAAAACTTGCTACCTGGAGGAATATGACAAAACAATCTTTCTACCTATATAAACAAACAGACATAAAGGTTTTCTGAAATATTTGTATGAATACAATCATGTTTGGAAATAGCTACATTAAAAGGACATAGATGACAATATAATGAAGGACAACAATGGCACTAGGGTGTATTAATCTCAACATCCATCGCGTCTTAGTGTGTGTAAACTAAATCTGCAAATACATACCAGATCTGTCTTTGGAGGGTCTGGACACTCGGAAGAGAAATGCGGTGAACTTCTGACTCCACTGCTGTCGGGAGCTGGCTTTGGAGGCTGAGCATGCTGTCTGTAAGTCGCACTTTTAGGAGTCCAGCAAAATAGGTTGATTGATTCTCGCACACAGCGTTCAATGTCAATTTCTAGATAGAAAATTTTTTAAAAAAGTGAATGTATAGAATTTAGATTGCTTTGTTAAGGTAAAAAAACCACAATCTTTCCTAAATGAATATATCTAAATGATAAGACGATAATTAGAAAAGATGTCAATAAAACTACAATGCAGATATTAATCGACATATAATAATATTTATGACTAGGGGATATTTAGCAGTATATTCTTACATATATATATAAATATATACTTGTGTTTTATTTGGTATTACCTACATATATATATGTATATATGTTTATATCTTTCAGTGTATCATTATTTAGTGTAGGCCCCTCCAATCAAAAGGCCTCTTTATCCTGGGCCTCTGGCGAGGTCTTCCTCAGACACCCTGTCCAAGACCTCCATCATGGAGGAAGAGGGCCCTGAAGATACTTTTCTCCACTCTGACCCAGTACTAAGCACTTTTCCCATCCCAGGACTTTCTACAATCTCTTTCTCTAGTCTCTACGTCCATAAGACTTCAGAAGCCTCTTGCTCAGGGGCCCCCTGGGCAGTGAAATGACCTCCACGTCCATGCTGATCCATGTGACCCACTGGTGCTGTTCCACGTGGAAAATGGAACAGTGTGAGTGGTGCTTTCTCCGCGTCAGCCTCTTGCTTGTACTGTTGCAGTGAGTGATCAGGGGCTTGACTGTTAACTTTCAGTTTGGTTTGTTGTCTCAATCAGCTATTCTAACACCTGGCTGCTTGGCTCGCTTGAGCTCAGTTCATATTCATAAAAGAAAAACACTGATAAATTAAACTACATTAAAACTGTAAAAATCTACTCATCAAACGACACAGTTTACAAAATAAAAAGACAAGCCAAGAACAGGCAAAACTCTTCTACACGGACAGACTCAGACAGTGGCTGCGCACGGGGCATGGGCATTGATTAGCAGCTGGCATGAAGGAATTTCCGGAGCTGTGAAAATATTCTATGTCTTGAATGAAGTGCTGGTTACGGGGATGTTTACAACTGCCAAAATGTATTGGATTATATAGCTAAGGCCTATACATTTCACTGTCTGTAAACCTTATTACAATTTTGGTTTCTGCCAAAATGCAGTCTAGCTTATTTTCCTTCTACAGATCTAGTTACATGCTACGTAACCACATTGAGTTCATCTTTTTAATGCCAGAATCAAAGCTTAGGCTGTAGTTGCTATCCATATTTCTATATTTAAGTATTCAACTCTTAGGTTTGCAAACTCCTTACTCGTGGATGCTCTATACAGCTTAACTTGCTCTCCTGTATTACATGACATAGAATTTCCCTGCAGTTTGATTTGTCCATCCAAGAGGACAGTGTTTCCTTTCTTCAGACTGTCGAAGTGTTAGCAAGAAGCTGTGGCGAGGAGGGAGCAGAGTTCCGTGTGAAGTATGTCTTTGTATAAATACAGAGTCTCGAATACCTCCCCAAGTGGCCCTTTTTACTCTCCATCAGCTGGAGACAGCCCTGTCCTAAGCAAAAGGGCAGACACGTTACTGCCACCACCTCCACCCCACTGGGCCTTTCGCCTGTTTGGTGGCATTACCAAGATGGAAGCACACCACACTGCACTGGCGTGAGCCGGCTCTGACTCTACAACGCCGGGCTAGCAGAAAAGGCAACATACGGGGGGAGAATTGAGAGAGGACGATGAGGCTCAAGCAGAAGAGATTCTGAAGGCCTGGATGATTATTTTTGCAAAGGGCTTAAAAATGTCTCATTATTTTACAGTCAAATTTCATTCAGTGATTCCATTTATTTGGACCTATACCTGGTAAATCAGAGAAGAGAAGGATGCACTCATTAAAGCCATTAGCCAAAAGCCGGTCCCGCAGCTGCTGAAGAATTGCTACTCCAATACAAAATGGGAAAGAGGAATTCCCAAGTAGTAAGGTATCCCAGAGGTGGAAAATTTTGTGCAGTGGAAATACATCTGTAAAATGACAAAAATATAAATAAATTAAAATATAAAACCAAAATAACAAAAACAATCAGCTTTACTGGATATATAACTATTGCTTTATGATCAAAAGTATTATTTAAGAGCTAATACTACCAAACTTTTTATAAAATGTTTATTTGGCTTTGTAAATTTATAATGCATCTTACATTCCTAATGCACTTTATAAAACTGATAATCAGATTGGTCAAATAGATAACATTTTCTAACCTCCATTATCAATCTTGATATAGTCATCCCATTCATAATATTTCTTCCCAGAGTTTTCCAGTTATATTATTCTCACAGGTTTATTTTTACCTAGATGAACTTTAGTATTGTGTTAGGTATAGTAAAGTTACATTTCTGTCATATACTCTAAATAAGTGTTTTATTAAATTCCCCCCTAAAATCCTATTAGTAATTTTCTATTTCCCCATTTAACAATACTGTGGGTATTTTTCCAGGCCAATGCATATAGATCTGCTTCAGATATTATTCCATTTACCATGTGAACCATTATTTAAGTAAGGATGTCCATTCTATTAATATTTGTGACTAATTAATGTATTACATATTCACATAATCTGCTTAATTTCTAGAGGAATCCTAGTTTAGGAAATAAACATATTAGAGAATCTCTAAAAATAAAGCCTATATTGATTGTAAAAGTTGCCCTCGTAAACTTTATGTAAATACTACAGTTGATGTTAATGTCTTTTTCTAAAGGGATTAGAGCTTGTATGAATGTCATGACATATAGGTTTTCATCCTGTACAATTCCCATTTTGTCAGAACAACTGAAATTCTTTTCTACCCAACTCTATTATGTTAGAATTACATAAGGATACTTAATAAATCTGCTTAATATTATTGTAAATATAAAATAGAAGGAAGAATGAAGCTGTCTTTTTGCTAATATCAAAAAAAAAAAAAAAGGAAAATGATACTTACGAGTAAACATGGTGAGAAACCAAGGGATGGCATAGAGCTATGAGCGGGAAAAGAAAGGGGCATAGGGTTTGGAAAAAGAGAAAACAAAAGAGATCATTACACTGATTACCAATAAAATGAATGGCAAAAAAAAAAGTTCTAGGTTTTGGTCTACTTTGTTGATTAAAATTAAAGAGAATGTAGGTAATTATAGTTATCACAAATGCTCTACCACATAATGATATCTATCTGTATCACAAATGTGGATGACCCTTTTGCCAAGGACTATTCACAGAATGTCTTCATTTCATCAAAGCACACACCCAAGACCAAGGCTAATCCAAATGCAATAACAGTAGGCTAATTTCAAGGGTATGCTTTTCAGGTTGCACAAAATCACTGCTGAGATTTTAAAGGTCCTTGTGATAGTTAACCTTATGCGTTACACTGGCTGGATCTGGGGATGCCCGGATGTCTGGTTAAGCAGTGTTTTGGGCGTGTCTGTGAGGGTGTTTCCAGATGGGATCAGCAGGACATGGGTAGGTATCTCCCTCTCCACTGAGGGCCTGACAAGAACAAACGTGGAGGAAAAAGGAATTTGCACCTTTTCTGCCTCACTATTTGAGCTGCAACATCTCATCTCATCCTCCCTTGCCCCTGACAGGGATTTATCCACAAGTTCCCCTGGTTCTCAGGCCTTTGGACCAGGGATTACAAAGGCCATTGGACTCTGAATTATAGCAGCGGCTTTCCTGGGTCTCCAGCTTGCAGACAGCAGACTGTGAGATTTCTCAGCCTCCGTAACTGAGTGAGCCCATTCCCCATAATAAATCTCCTTTATCTGTATCTGTATATCTCCTCTTGCTTCTGTTTCTCTAAAGAACCCACATATAGTACTCATAAGTGTTGAGGTACTTGTAACTATTTTTAAAAATCAGTAAGATGATATTTTAGAAATGTTCAAAGTGTCTCATTAAAAGGTACTATGAAGTGTGTGCTTTTTGTTACCATTTTATCAATTAATAGGAAGCATCATAACAGACCCAAGGCAACAAAATCTAATATTACCATTATTAGTAATGATTTGGTTCTTTGGCTGAGTGACAAATTTATTTTCCTAAATTTACTGCCTAGGAATGAAAAAAAAATACATATACAGTATATATGTATGTGTATACACACTTCCAATTAATTTTGTGAGATTTTACAAGTGACAAATTGTTCCTAATTTATAAAAGTAGAGTAAAATCTCCTTTGTCAATAATTAAGTATCTAAAATCAACAATAATTTATAGAAAAATCTGAAAAAGCACTAATCTTATTTTACTTGTTAAGTCAATATAGGATACTGCCCTTTTTTTTGTCCTTTGAGACAGGGTCTCATTCTTTTTGCCCGGGCTAGAGTACAGTGGCATCATCATAGCTCACTGCAACCTCCAGCTCCTGGGCTCTAATGATCCTCCTGCCCCAGCCTCCTGCCTCAGCCTCCTGAGTAGCTGGGACTACAGGCACATACCACTATGCCCAGCTAATTTTTAAATTTTTTTGGTAGAGATGGAGTCTTACTATGTTGCTTAGGCTAGTCTCCAACTCATGGCCTTAAGCCATCCTCCCACCTCAGTTTCCCAAAGTGCTAGGATTACAGGCATGAGGCACAGTGCCCTGCCCAGTCTACTACTAAATGAAGACTTTTGTACTACTTACAGAGATTAAATAAATATTCTTTCAGCGCCTGTCAATTATAAATTTATGAGTAGAGATGCATATTGTGTTTGCATTGCACAATTGAGTATTTATACTATCAAAATGCCAGTCAAGAACTATATAATTACACGGTACATTAAAAATCTAAGTACTATATGTGAAACAAAGCCCACTGATCTCCACAATGGCATCAGTTATATAGGCTGACATCAGACAGTTCTTTCCAGGGACATTACAAATGGGAAAAGGGAAGAGTCCAAAGGTATATGACTTCACTGTAACAAGTATGGGTTGCAGCAAATAAAATATAACAAAATATAAACTCTTCATTCTGATTCAAATTTAAAAACAAAGTGAGCAGAGATTAGTTACATCACTATTATTCAACATATCTTTCTTTTAAGGACATGACATCAATTACATTACCTGCTACTCTTTTGATCAAAGCCAATTGTTTTCCATTAAAAATCTTTCTCAAATTGTTTTAACAACTAGCTAAAAGTACCCCTCCTCCCATTCTATTCTCTATAATTAGCTTCCTCATGATTCTATGGAGGAATAACAGGGAACAGATTTACACTCCCACCTGAAATGCCTCAAAATCAGACAGACAATATGGAATAACATTTTGCAGATCCTGGATATCAAGCAGCACAAAGAGTAATGCCTAAGATAGGGGAAACGAATGAATCCTACAACTGATTGCCTGGCTTACTGTGTCCAAAGAAGTTCCAGGCCACCGACAGGGAAGAAGAACCTAGACAGAGCTTGGTGGTTGTCATTAGCTAAACAGAGCTGGGAATCTGGGCGGGTCAACATGGCTGGAATCTTCAGGATATATAATAGCATAATTCTAGACAGGAGAGAGCTGCAGAGAAAACGTTCCAGAAATCTGTAGAGAGTGCCCCTCAACTCTTTGCTCAGTACTAAAGAAGGCATGTCTGTGAGAAAACTACAATAAATAGGGTAGGAATCCCTTGAAATAATCAGAAGGAAAAATTGCCAGGCTCATAAAATGCTAAGAATAGTTCATTTTTTCCATCAGCCAGAATGGGGAAAAAAAAAACCCCAAACAAACAAAAAAACACCTGTAGTAAATAAGACATTAGGTAGAGTACTCAGAAGGGTATTATCTTAGTAATGGGGCAAAATAATGCTCCCAAATTATGCTGCTCTGGTCTCATTTAATAAACCTTAAAAGTAAACCCTGAAAAAATTAAACTGTTTCAATGTAACTTAACTACATCCAAGACACCACAATCATGGTCACCTTCAAATTGCTTATTTTTTTCTACTAGTACCATTTTTATAGTCACTTAGGTTCAAAAATCTTATAATTTTAAAACATTTCCTGCTAAGTCTGATAGATGCTATTTTCACAAAGTCTCTTGTCTCTTCAGTCTTTTGCTTCTATCCATTCATACTGAACCAATCTTGTTTTGATTCTCATTCCTTTTTGCATAGACTACTACAAACGTTTTATAGTTTTTCTCCCTACTTTCGGTTTCTATCTGATCCATTATTTCCTTCAGCCAAATTGACTTTTCTAAAAATACGACTGTGGGCCGAGCGTGGTGGCTCACGCCTGTAATCCTAGCACTCTGGGAGGCCGAG
>VBSM01002912.1:653509-682277 GCA_008086735.1 Cheirogaleus medius
GCCTCCCAGAGAGCTAGGATTACAGGCGTGAGCCACCGCGCCCGGCCCACTCTGGTCTTTTTAACCAGTTCCTTAAGTGCTTGATTTGAGTCATCTCCTTATTGGCTGGATTTCATCATATTTTCTTCTATATTCTCTAAGAAAAGCTCTGAGGGGGTTGTAGTTCCTAAATTCTCGCATGCTTAAGAATCCCTGTCTGCTACATTTATACTTCATGGCCAATACGCAATTCTTCAGTCAACTTTCTTTCTCTCAAAATTTTACAGACAATTCTTCAATGAATGTTGCTCTGAAATCTTACCTGAAATTCTCTTTGTAATTATTTACATATTTTTCTATTTTAAAATCAATAGATAAAAAAATAAAATAAAAATAAATGAATACTGACAAATAAAATTTGAAAGATAAATAAAATTAAGAACTCAATGAACTGGTTAAAATAATTGTAATTATTTATATATTTCCTCAAAACTATTCATTATGCCATTGACTGGGGTTGTACATAAACATATAAAAATAATTCAAAAGGTCCACTGGACCCAGAGGTAAGTAGTTAATTTTTTTCCCCTTGTATACCAAAGATTAGTTACATCTTTTGCAGGTCATGATTTCCCTAAATAGGAAAAAAAGAAAAGGAACAAATTTTAAAAAACCAACTGTATAAACATATCTTTCACTATTTATTCTCAGTTGGCTTTAATACTGGAGCTGAAAACCTGTAAACTGAAAATTAATAATAAAATCACTTGGACAACTCAATGGTTTTGAGATCCACATTATCATTTTGGGAAGAGTTTAGTACCAAACCTGCTCTGACAGAATATTCATTAACCGATGCAGCAAAATAATATATCCATATAGCTGGTAATGTAATATCCTTCTAAATGTAAATCATGTTAATAAAATCAAAGAAACAGTGGAACATGAGCAAATCTAGTGACAATAATTAAACAGCAATACCCTTACTGTGTACCTGGAACTGTGTCAAACAGCTCACGTGCGTGATCTCATTTAATCAATCACAAGAGTTCTACGAGGTAAGATTTATCAAAGTCCACATTAATGGTACGGGGACTGTGGGTAAGAGGAACTAATCAGCGTACTGAAGAGCCAGGTTTTAGAACCCATTTGGCACTAGTGTCTGAGTGCTTGTCCTCTACACCAGCTTTCCTAAAATTTGGTCACAGATCACAGGCAGTCTTCAATTCCCTTCAGAGGTCCACAAGTTCAAAGCTATTTACATAATAATTCTAAGATTATTTGCTCTTTCGCCTGTGCTGACACAAAGCCAATGGTGGATAAAACTGGGGGAGCTCAGCACAGTTAAAGGCAGTGGCACCAAATTGTAATCATCATCATGATATTGTTGTGAAACAGTAAAAATGATTAATTTCATTAAAAATCTTTTTAAAAATGCTGTGAAATGAAGTAGGAAGTAAGTATAAAGCACTGGTCCTGTGTACTGAAGTGTTAGCACACTGACTATCTTGAGGAAAAGCACGTGGTCTAAGCTAACAGGATCTTTCTTCAAGGAATATCATCTTTACTGGAAAGAATGGCAGATAAACAACAATTTTTTTAGGCTTAGATATTTGGCTAACATTTCTGAAAAATGCATAAAGTGAATCTGTTACTTTCAGAAAAAAATTTGACCTGTCAGGTAAAGATCAGAATTTTGGAAAGCTTACGTCTGTCATTCCTTGTGAGCTTGGTAGCTTCCCAATATTTAATGACTCTTTGGATATGATCAGTGATGATATTAACAAATGATTTTTTTTTGTATTTTATAATGAAATGTTTCCTAGTTGGAAGATCTGCATAACTCAGTGAACCGCTATTTTCCAAATAACCAATAACATTACAAAATCAAGCATGAGTTCAGGAGAGTCAAATTGCTAGAGGGATGAATTTTAATGTGATGGAGCATGAAAAGCTCACAGATACGGCTTTACATTATACATTGCAACTAAGCTTTAAGAGACTACCGCTGCTTTAGAAGGCCCTCTGCCAACTACACCTCTGTAAGTCCACATTTTCTTCATACACTCCAACCAAAACAACGCACTGCAACATACTGAATGCAGAAGCAGAGATGAGAATCTAGCTGTCTTCTATTAAGCAAAAAAACTGCAAAAATACAAAAAAAAAAAAAAAAACAAACCAAAAAAAACCCCCCACAAAAACCCACTGTTTCATTTTTTGGGAGAACATATCTATTTTTTAGAATGTTATTTTGGTTAACATGCATGAGTTTGTTATTGTTACTTTTACATAAATTTACACATATTTTTTAAATGTCTCAGTAAATATGGATAGATATAACCCACATAAACAAAAACTCTTTGGGGTCCTCAATAATTTTTAAGAATATAAAGGGGTCCTAAGAGCAAAAAGTGTGAGAACTGCTGCACCATGCTATACTTCCTTTCACCTGTTTCTCAACCATAAAGGATACATCAGATTAGAACTTGATGGTGGGGGAGGGGTGATTCAAATGAAGACTGAGTGGGGGAAAACTTGCTAAATATTTAACTTGTATGTGTGGTTTTTTAAGGAAGAAGTTACCAAAATATTATTTTATGATTCCTGGTGGGATTGACAGGCCCTTTGGTTTCTAAGCTCTGGGCCCTTTCTGAAAGGTAATCAATGGACGCGAGGTCAATAGAACGGGGCTAGTACTCATGTCAGGGATACCACAGCAGCTACCAGACAAAAAGAAACATTCCACGACTCTGCAGATGGACTACACAGGTTAGCAGGACTCGTATAATGGGGAATTCTAAGTAAGTTGGACTTTCCTAGTTTTTCCTGTAACTGTATCTTCACAATAACTGAAAAGCTCATTGTCAGTATTCTCTTCTTTAGATTAAAATCTAAAATTTTTTTTATTAACAATATGAAGGTCAGGAACAAATGAAGGAACAAACAAGTATTTCTAAGCAGTTCTTTCATGTTTTCTGTTAGTACAAATTTGGCTGAATATAAATTGTGATAGTGATAGTGATAGCTTTTAAGGAAGAGAAAATTAGCAGCAGTATAGGCATCCTTCGAGGTTGTCGTTAAATGACAATGGTTTTGCCAGCATATCCTGGTATTTGGTAGCTTTATCTTTAGCTGTGACAGTAGGTTCAAAAGGCACATATGGTACTGAGATACAGCCTTTATCATTTCTCTTAACGGCCACCTGACAACTTTTCATAATTTGCAAGCTGAATACTATTCATAGCATTTCGGGAAAACAGTTTCCTTAAGAATGAGGAAGCATACTTTTCTGTTCTCATTTTAAATGAGGTCTAGTGTATTTTCGAAAGCAGAAATACATATCAAGACAAAAGTGATAAAAATCACCCTGGCCCCAATTTTACCAAATACATATTACTCGTTCTATTTATATGTAAATCACATAACTACCATGACAGGTATAATCTAAGCATCACATCAGTGCACAATGTTCCTAACTATTCAAGCTTTAGCAGGTGCTCAGTATTCAGAATTCTGTGACCCACAGCAAATGTGAAAAAGCCAGAAATCACAATCTCTCCTGCAATGGAAGCCTGCATTTCAACGATGGAAGATTAATGAGGGCTTTCTTTGATAGGATTAAATCTCGAGTGGGGAAACTCGGTTTGGATCTCATTATCAAAATATCCACTCTTCCCCTTAATGAATCCCAGCCCATATTGCTGTTAGAGGCATAGAAAGTTACCTCAAAAATTATTTCAAAGATAAAACATTAAAGGTAATAATTCAGGGAGAAAAAAAGAATGCTGCATGCACAAACTAATGAAATGCAAAGAAAAATATGTGATTATTAGCAGTTAGAAAAATGTTAGAAAAATTCTCCATTTCATCACACCCCTCCCACCACTACTCATTGTCAACAATTTCTACATTGAAAACACCAAATCTGTTTACAAAATTGAGTTTAAAAATGGCCTGCTGACCGTCTTATATTATCCACAGACTTGAGAAACAACACAACAAAACAAAACAAATAAAAAAAGATAAAGCATTTCAAAAAACAATCTAAAAGCTAAAATATTTTAGCTTTCTTTGTTAAATAACTTTGATTTACCCACCTCGTGACAAGAAAATAGTTGTAGGCAGAGGAATTTTCTCCAGGTTAAGATATATTCTGTTTTCCCTCACTTCTTTTTGTTTACTTGAGGGATTCTCAATAGCGACAGAACTGTTACCTAGAGGGTATTTGGGAATACCAGCAGCTTTCCAGAAATGTGTGTAGAGGCATTTTATTGTGACAGTAATTAGCGGATTACTACTGGCAATCAGTGGCTGGGAGTCAGGGAGGCTCAGCATTTGCCATGTGCTAGACACAAAAAAATCTCCCCTCCCACATGATTTATGAATGTGTCACATGACTAATCACACTATACATATGAATCAGTATTACTTTCACAATAATACTATTGAAGAGTTTTATAAGAAGTTACACAAAAATACCCCAATAATTTTTGGAGTGGGTCATTATGGACAGGGAAGCATTAATAGAGTAAATAACTTTTAGGAAAATTATTGAATTATTGAATAATTCACGCACCCTGCATGCCAGCACATTTAAAGAACACCAACGTACCCTCTATTCAGCTTTAACAAGCATTAACATTTGCCACATTTGCTTCAAAATTTTTTTAAACCCAAATAATACATTACCAATACAATGGAAGCCCCTGTTATATCACTTCTCAACCCCCAAACTCTCTTTTTAAGTTTACGTTTTACACTTTCTATAACCTTAATAAGAATTTATTCTTAGATAGAAAATATAAATAAGACATTCCATATTTAGATCTTTTAGTAGATCTAGAATTGACTTTTACATGTGGAATTAATTTAAACTTTCATTCATACCCCCTTCCATGTAGTTATCCAATTGTATCAGGACCATTTATTCAATAATGCTTTTTTTTCTAACTGATTTGTAAAGCCATCTCTAGCATATATCAAATTCCATATATGGGTGGGTCTGGGTCCACTTTGTGTTCTCTCTTCTGTTTTACTAGTTTATATTAGTATCACTGCATTAGTTTTCTTTTGGTTAGTATTTGCCTGACATATGTTTGTTTTTTTTAAATCTCTTTTTGACCATTTTATCTTTTTAAATTTTTATGTTTATCTATAAATATCATGTAGATGGATTTAAACATATACCTGAAAATCTCTATTAATAGGTGATTTAATTAGCTCACATTCTTTCTATTCTTACAGCATTAATTGACTTTTCTTTGTGCTACCCTGCCCCCCTCCATTGGTTTAGAAGTTATATATTCTTTCTATTCTTTTAGTGATTACTTTAAATTTTTAGCATGCATTCTTGCACTCTACATTTCCTGTGAGGAGAGAAAATTTCTGTCTTTTGTTCTGGACTATCTTTTCAAATATGTTTGTATAAAAAACAGCCTTGGGAACACAGAGATAGACTCTCCCTTTGAAGCACAGGACAAGTTTACTTACAGCCTTGGAAGAAAAAGATAGTGTCTCTCTCTCTCTTTCTCTCCAGAATAAAGGGAAGGCATGTATATTACCCATTTAAAAAAATTCAAATTCCCAGGCCAGGTATGGTGGCTCACGCCTGTAATTCTAGCACTCTGGAAGGCTGAGGCGGGAGTATCGCTTGAGGCCAGAAGTTCGAGACCAGCCTGAGCAAGACTGAGAAAATAGAACAGTTGGCCCAGCATGGTGGTGCATACCTGTAGCCCCAGCTACTCTGGAAGCTGAGGCAGGAGGATGGCTTGAGCCTAGGAATTTGAGGTTGTAGTAAGCTATGATAATACGCCTATACTCTAGCGAGGGTGAGAGAGAGAGACCCTGTTTCAAAAAAAAAATTCAAATTCAAATTCCCTAAGCTCATGCCCTGTATATGCAGTTATCATCTGGCCCTCAATGTTGTGTCCATGGGATCTGGGAGAAAAGGGAATGAACACAAATATGCTAAAGCCCATGCTGCTGGCCATGCTATGAGTGATAAAGTCTTGTTTTCTGCCCGCGTCCATGAAACAGTAACAGGCTAATTTATTGCAGTAAAATCAAATCTCAGGTCCCAAAGGTTCCCAGACTTAATATTTAAATACAATGAGCATATTTCTGTTCCGATCAAAAGAATGCAAAACACTGGAATTCTTTTTAACTGGTTCCCACCTACTCTTACCCTTTCATGTTACTGTTATCTAGAATTTTATTTTCACCTTACTATCAGCCCTTCCCAAATTGGCTTTATATATAAACATTTAACAGTTTAATATACATTGTTTAATCAGATTTACAAACTTGTAGGATTCGATGAGTGATTATATTTAAATAGGATGAAACACAGCTCGGTACAAAATAAGCATGTGTACCATGTGTACCAGTATGTGCTCAGATTCAATAATCTTTTAACAATGGTTTTTACTAATCACTGCTTCTTATATCATATTCAGAATTCAACTTTCTGATTAACTAAAGATAAATTTTTTTCTGTTACCTTTCTTAGGACCAATTCTGTTCATGAATATGTTTAACGATTTTTATTAGACTATCTTTATAATTCTATACATATTTGTCTACATAAATGTTTTCTGTCAATCTATAACACTGAACCAATGTAATTTTCTATCCAGTGGTGATCACAATTTAATTAGGGGCTTACAAGAGAATTTTTTGAAAATAATTATCGCTTCTTTTAGTCTGTATCATGGATATTAGTATTCTTCTTCCCTCAAAAATGTGACATCACTATGAACTTGGCAGTCAGTGTTTTGATAATTTCTTCGACTCTAGCATAAGATTTAATCTAATATTGTACCGTATTAAACCTCACATCTACAATGAGAGGCAAGAAATTTGGGGTTATATAAAGTGAATAGTTGATAATATACTTATTGGCTAATTTTTTATAAGTTTTTCATCTCTATAATTATAGGGCTTGTCTGTGTTTTGTCTGCTTGTTTTGTAACATGAATGTGTCCTTTACAGAGCTCTGTACTTAAATGGAAGGTAACTCTCTATAAGGTTATTAAGGAGGCCTGATGATTGTATCCCAGAGAGTTATAGCATAATACAAAAAGCAATGAAATAGAAGTAAGTAGACTTATGTTTTAGTGTCTTTTCTCCCAATGGAAAATATATCAGACTGGAGGCAGAAGGTCGATGCCCAATGACGTGAGTTAAAGTTTTAGTTCTGTGCTTCATGAAGATTAAATTCCTTATCAATTAAATGCTGAAAACATTTGCTTCATATACCTTACAAATTTGTTTTTGAGAATCCAATGAAAATAATGTTTTTGAAAGTTATTTTTAAACTTCAAAGCACTTTGCAAGTACTTATACTACCAGCATTATTGTCAACACTTTAAAGGCACTGAGTATTCATATATTAATAAACATATTCCACCCTAATTTTGACTGTCAATATACTAGTTTCCGGATATAAGCCTATTTTACAGGAAAGGCACAATCAGGAAACAAAGAAGTTTAAGATGGACTACGGAAATCTCTATCTCAAGAAGCATTTTTTTGAGGTTTATAAAAACCTATGATAATATAACTCCAACAGTCTTTTATTATTCCTTTTTCAATTTTAAAGATAAGTTTTTATTGATTTTTAAAAAAATCTTTTATATAAGTATTTTTCAAATTGAGGTTCACAAAATCAACTTACTTGGTGTAGATCTTTAAAAATTTAATAAAATGCATTACATATAAGAAGCATAAAACATTTTATAAAATTTGTTTCAGTTATATACACATATACATAGCACCACTCCCAATTTTTTGTGTCCTGAGTCTCAATATAAAATACAATTTCTTCCTATGTATTGTAGGAATAAACAGTTTTAAAAACACTGCTTTATAGTGTTCTATTAAACATCATATAATACAGTTTTAGAAAATTTTTCACATTACAAAAATAACATGTTCAATTAAAAAAATTAAAAACTACACTTACAGTTCCCCCGAAATCACTCAAAACTCCTCCAACTCAATATAATCGTAATTAATGTTCTAGAGTGTACCTTTTCAACTTTTCTATGTATATGCTTACATATACTAAATTTCATTTTATGAAAATGAGATACCATAATATTTTATAAATTGTATTTGCTACTTTAACGATATGGAACATGAACATTTTTGTCCTCTTATCAGTAACTTTTCAATAGAGCATCTCCCTGAAAAATTATAATTGCTTGAGGGCAGGCGCCTTCAATTTAACTTCTGAGTAAGTAACATATTCACAGTGCTAAAAAAATTTTTATATGTAAAGTGTGACAAGTAAACAGTTTCTCGTACACTTCTGCTACCAATTTCAACCCCCTCCCCAAACAGGTAACCTCTGTTATTCATTTTTTTCACTTTCATTTTTTTATTTTTAATTGACAAATAATAATTGTATATACTTATGGGGTACAATCTCATGTTTTGATGTATGTTTATCCAACAGCTTTTTAAAATGGGCTTGAATCCATGTCATAAACCACAAATGAGGAACAGGCTAAGCCATGCCCTGGCTAACTTTTGAGTGTTAACTCTGAATTCTAGCAAGCTAATGAAGTAATGAGCAAAATCTGTCAAAGCGTCCAAGGTAGTATGTCAAGCAAAATATAAAAGCAGCTACTTAAGATTTCACTTAAGCATAAATTCCCTATTTCTTCAAAATCAGGCCTCAATATCATAAAATCCAAGTGAAAACCCTTCACAACACAGTTTAATACAACACTCAAACTAATGGCTTTTTTGAAACAATTTGATAGAATCAAGTATGTTAAGAAAAATAAGCTCTTTTTCCTTTACTTAAAGTGGGAATATGGAAGGTAACCACAAAAACTTTCTTAACAGGAGGCTATAATTAGTAGCAGTAACTTGTTCAAAATTGGATTTCTATGCCAATAGAAGTTTTAAAAAGACACTCTTTTGTGCTGTGAATTCCTCCTTTATTTTTTACCTCATGTTCTATTATACACCAAGTACTTACATCTGGAATAAAGCCAATCTCGTTGAGATGATTACTCAGTTCTGGATCATGGAAGGCAATCATCTGAGAGAACACTGTCAGATACTCTGAAACAACAACAAAGATAATTATCATTTTTACAAAGTACCTCAGAGACATTAAATTCAAATATAGTTTTATTTACATACTGAATGAGATTTAATTTATCCATAAAAAAAGATACTTTAATAAATAATTTTGGCTTTTTTATTACTTTAATTACTCACTGCTAATTATTAAACAAATGTACCAAAAAACTATGCCACAACTTATTTTCTGCCTTCAGATCTATCAGTTTATTTCCTAAGACACAAATTAAACATATGATATATGATGTTTTTCTATTAAACTCTACAAAAACATTTTCTCTAGTAATACTAAATCTGTTTCACATTTATTGAATATTCAGAAAGTGTAAGAACAGATCCCTAGATAAGGAATAAGGAACAATATTTATAAGAGTCACAAATAGAACAATTATGCCTCAAATTTGTTTATATATACAGAGGCATCTGTTACATTTCTAATTTATTTCCATCTAAAACTTTGCATTTGGCATATTTAGAAATAAGAACTAATATCGTGTTAATCATAAAGTAGGCACACGGTAGGCAATTAAAAATATCTTTGATTCTAATCCTTTTTTTTTTGAGTCAGAATCTCACTCTGTTGCCCGGGCTAGAGTGCCATGGTGTCAGCCTCGCTCACAGCAACCTCAAACTCCTGGGCTCAAGCCATCCTCCTGCCTCAGCCTCTAGAGTGACTGGGACTACAGGCATGTACCACCATGCCCGGCTAATTTTTTTCTATATATTTTTAGTTGTCCAATTAATTTCTTTCTATTTTTAGTAGAGATGGGGGTCTCGCTCTGGGTCAGGCTGGTCTCGAACTCCTGATCTTGAGCGACCCGCCCGCCTCGGCCTCCCAGAGTGCTAGGATTACAGGCGTGAGCCAACACGCCCGGCCTCTAATCCTATTCATAGGGTTCAGTTGAATGTGAGGAATAAGTTCTTGTTTTCATTTTTTCCATTCTTTCAAAGTTACTATTCTTGCCAATTTACTATGTAAATTGATCTAAACAAGATTGTGGTCACAATCTACACAGGGGCAAGTAACCATCATATTTTTATTCACTAAAAAACCAAAATTAATACATGTCAATGAGCCCAATTTCCTTTTCTTTTTGGAAGTGAAATGATGATACCTCTAAGAAAGTTTTCCTTTAATTAATTATTTCAAATCTCTCCTTCAATAAAGTAACGTCTATTTTTCAATCCAATTATTTGGTGAAAATAACCTCTAAAAATAATGTTTGCTTTGCTTTTTCAGTTTTAGAATTTCTTATGTTTAATATTTCAAGAAATAGTAGTAATTCCTTGATATTCCATCAGTACAAGTAGTCTTCCCTTATTTTTCTCAAATAAAACTTTGCTTCTAATGTTCACATGTATTTTATAGATATTTACCTATAAGCAACATCACATATTTTACATAAAAGAACTTCAGTCAAAAAGAACAGAAGAGGAGGTGCTGTATTTCATGATAAAGCTGAATGACTGATAAAGCGTGAACTTTTATCCATGCTGGATAAATAACGGGTATCCAAGCGATACTTTTTCTTGACTTGGTATTTATTCTATTGTAACAGAATTCATTTCATCTATCCATTGTCTCACCTCATCCTCTCTGAACAAAAAGATACAATTTACATCAGCTTCAAGGGTTACAGATCAAAGTGGAGATCTAAGACATATCTGAAGGACCCAGGAAACTTCTGGGTTTAACTTCTCTTTACCTTTTTTATTTCTCCTTCCAATTAGTGATTGTGTTTTTATAGTCCTAATTTACTTAGAAGCCAGAGATACATAACTTTAACAATCAAAAGCATTCAACTGTATATTGATGAAAGCATATAGTTCTTAATTTCTAAAGAGCAACTCCTCATTTTAAACCAGAAATTCATGCCTCAGGCACTTCTCCATAACTAAGCTCCAGTTTATTAAATATCATTCTTATTTGAGCCTGATAAAAATAATTACTATGTGAAATTACATGGCTAATTAAGCATCTACTGAAGAAACCTAATTCATCATGAAAACATTTTCCTGCTCTTCTGCCAATGCCAAACACTGATGGCTGGATTTATATGACATGTGTTTTTTGTTTTTGTTTTTGAGATGCAGTCTCACTCTGTTGCCTGGGCTAGAGTGCCAAAGCGTCAGCCTAGTTCATAGCAACCTCAAACTCCTGGGCTCAAGCAATCCTCCTGCCTCAGCCTCCCAATTAGCTGGGACTATAGACGTGCACCACCACGCTCAGTAAATTTTTTCTCTTTTTAGTAGAGATGGGGTCTCACTCTTGCTCAGGCTGGTCTCAAACTCCTGACCTCAAGAGATCTCCCGCTTCAGCCTCCCAGAGTGCTAAGATTACAGGAGTGAGCCACCACACCCGGCCCCTGATATGTGTTATAACTGCAGACACAACACAAATATATACATTTACTTTATACATTATTATAGGTTACATATATTACTTTAGATATATAATTAGTAAAAGTGGCATAAGTTTTGGTTGCTCAGGACAGGCTTTTGAATAAGATATGGTATGGGCTGTTAGATTTCTTTCTTTAAATGGGGGGATATGATAGAACTATTATATTCCAAGTTATTTCAAAACAGCATTTAAAAGTCCTCTAGAGAAAACTTAAAATATATCAAAATGCTTATGTCCTCTGAATTGTAAATCCAGCTGAAAGAATTTAGGGTAGCAACAAAAAAATTTAACAAACAACCCAGACCTGTGGTCAGAATAAAACAAAGGACTCCCTGGACGTTACTGTCGACTGTTTAAGGAGATATTAAAGTGTTGTTAAAACCCTGTAATTGGCCAGGCATGGTGGCTCACGCTTGTAATCCCAGCACTTTGGGAGGCCAAGGCACTTCGCTTGAGCCCAGGAGTACCAGACCAGCTGAGCAAGAGCAAGACCCTATCTCTACAAAAAAAAAAAGAAAGAAAGAAAAATTAGTGTGTAGTTAAAAAGTGTGAAGACTCATCTTTTTCATGTTAGAAATTCAGTATCACTTGAAGCTCTGGCACAGTAGGGTGGGGGAGGGGTGGCAGGGGCAATATATGTATCCCTAACAATACTTGTACCCCATAATAAGAGGAAATAAAAAAAAAAGGAAAAAAACAAAAACGAACAAACAAAAAAAGAAATTCAGTATCAATATAGAGTATACACATCCATCTGATACGAAACAATTAGTGGAAAAATGAAATTTTTAGGGGGAAATAATTTTTGTATTTTTTAATAGGAATCTACACAGAGCCAAAATAGAAACCAACGTAACAGAAGATGTCCAAAGTGGACCTCTAAGAGCTGGCCTTGTAGCCAGGCATCATCCAGCCACCTAAAAGTCTAACCAGTGCATTTTCTGAGTCTTATTTTCACTTCTTCCTTGAGGATTCTCCAATATTTTCATCATCCTGAAGTATACAAATTTAGCTAGACACTGCACTTTAACAGGGGTTTGACAAATCTGGAAAAGGAAGATTTCTAGGCTTTTGTATTTGAAGGCTCAGTAAACATTATAACTTAATGTTACCTTTAAAAATAACAGCATTATATTGCTGACATATTTAACTGTGGATTGAGAAATCTGCTTTAGCTCTGCACAAATATTCGCTTGATTATTGCCTACCTTTGATCTTTTTATTTGTCTTTGGTCACTATTTGGCAGTTATTTACATTGCATAGCCTCTGAAAATCTTGTTTTATCATCTAAGGTGTTATAAAAAGTCAAACAAAAAATTGTGCCTTCTAAAAAACATTCTCAAATTAATCCTAACTTTATACAAGTACATATTGTAGAAAACATACAGGAAATTGGGCACATCCATTTCAAACCAAACCATTTCAAAATATGAATTAATAGAGCTTACATTTAAAAACTAATATAGAGACACTGAATCATCATTTCAATTTCTGGCACCTATCTACATTGTTGACACAAGAAATATATAAATGATCACATGACTCAGTTGTAAGTATGAATGTGGCTGCAGTTGTCCTAAATGAATTTACAAACTACAAACGGGTTCTGCTGTAACTTGGACTCCGAAGGAGGAGGTGTACTTTAGGGAAGCAGAAGAAAAAGGGAGTACATTTTGGGTGTGCAAGCATGAGGAATGAGATGAACGAGAAGTGTTTTTAATAATCTACTTACACAATTAAAGAATGTCTAGGCTTTTTACTCATTCACAGCAAGCATGCTCCATGGTGAAGCATTTTGTAATTTTAATTGTGAGGGACACAAATAGTAGTAGGTTTTAGTGATAGGCCATCACCACGTTTTATTGGGTCAAAATCATAAATTTAATTGGGCACTGGTTACTTTTGATATAAGCCCTATCCCTGGAAAAAAGGAAAGACATTTTCTTACCTTGTATTACATGTGAGTTGTCTTTTAAGAAGAAGTTATACAGGTATTTGGGAATAAAAGCAGACATACATGCGTAAGCCAGAGCTAAGAAAGAATAAAGCAAAGGCACATAAAAAATTAGTTAATAAGGTACACAACCAGTAATAATTCACTCACTTAGCACACATTCCTTGAGTTTGCTATTAAATAATAGTTATGGTAATAAGTGCTGGAAACACAAATTAAGGGGAAAAAAGCCTCTGAACTTTAAAACAGAAAATATTTTCGACAACAAAAGATAATCATTCTAGTACCTTCAATTTAAAACTACTGCGGCAATCATTATCCCACAATAAGAAAAACTTTTTATCACCTGAAATTTATGTTTTTATAAATTTCTAAACACAATTGTTATTTATAAGCTATATGAATCTCATGACCCTTGATTACTGCTGATGCAAACAAGAGCCCGTCAACTTTGAATTTAGGAATACTTGTTATATTGGGGCGATGGACACACATGTAACTTTGACTCAAACTATACGAAAGTAATTCATGTAACCAAAATGTTTGTGCACCTGTAATATTCTGAAATTTTTTTAAAAAAGAACAGTTGTTATAATCTGTATTTGCAAACACAGACCCTTTACTATTCTTGGGCTAATATGAGTGATAATTGGCTATACCTAACTAAACCCAGTAAAAACTCTAGTCTAGGCTAATGAGTGAGGATAACAGAGAACGGTGCATTTTAAAAACCATTCAAATAGTGAAATTTCACTTCTCTGGGATTACACTATATCTACTCAATTCCAGAAATCTATGTATATTCTGACATGAAATAGAATTTGAAAAGATGGAGATTCTGAGATTAGGCATCTATATACATTCAAGTGATATATGGTAACATGTTCTATATGAGATATCAGGGAATGGGAATTTGAGCCATTTGAATTTATCAAGTATTTACTGAAAAACGTATAAAAAAGTTATTATAGCAGAAGAGTAGAAAACAAAAAGCTAGTCATTAAAAAAATCTGTCAAAAAAAAAAAAGGACTACAACATTAGTATATAAGTAACTAGAATACAAAATAGACACAAAATAAATTTTCTAAAATACAAAGTGCTATATGGGCTTAGGAAAGAGAATAAGAAAAGTCTTCATTAAGAAGGTGGTGTTTGAAATGATGACAGGCTTCGGAGATATAAGATTAGGAGAAAATGTAGCAAATACTGATTTCTTTACAAATTCTTTAGAAAGTATACTTAGCCTAAAACTAATCTCAAAAGAAGTCAGAAGTTTCTCTAGTTTCATAAAACTAGTCATGAAAGTAGGTAAATGCATTTAGAATAATAAGTCAAATCCCCACCAAATCTCTAATTATAACTTAGTCATAAATGAAACTTTCCAGTAATAAATTATTCCTTCACATCCTCTAAAATGAGTCTATCAGATTATTTCACAGAAATCTACCAGGGAGAGAGCAAGAACCTTAAAACAAAAACAAAAACATTTTATGTTTGAATCAAATATTTTAGAATAATATGCACAATGATAATTTAAATTATAAAGAGGCTTACCTTCATTATTGAAATTTAGATACAGAAATGGAGCACAAAGTGAGTCAAGACCTAATGTAGAGGAGTTGGGAGAAAGAAGTCAAATGAATATAATGCAGAACTGTAGATATACACCTTATTTAGTTCTTTGCATTACCTCCAAATGGATTAAATGTTATAAGCATTAATATAATCCATGCAGAAATGCATTACTTCACAAATTACTGTGAGAAGTAAATGATAGTACCTGGCACATAGTAAGGGTCCAATACAAATCAGTTATTATTATCAATATTATTAGGAGCTGAAGAAAGAAATACAGTAATAGAAAATATAAGAATGTTAGGAGGCTTTGGATATGGTCCCATCTCTGACCCTACCCTACCCTATGTGATCTTGACAATTATTTATATTTTTCAGGCATGTTTTCTCATCTAAGAGATACAGATTTGCCTTATATGTTCTTTATCTTTGGGAACGTGAAAACAAATCCTTCAAAATTTTAGAAGTGAAATACAAATATATGACATATTTCTTTTATTGATAATCCTGTTCATACGGTATCATGCTGAAAGAATGCACATAAATCTACCTACTAATATAATTGTTAGGAGAATATAAAACACCTCTAAAATGAACATAACTAAGAAAAATAATATCTTTAAGTATGGCCAGTAAGAAATGGAGAATTAAATTATAAAAGCAGCTGCTTATAACAACCCATTCAAATACAGGGCTGAGTGGAATGGGTTTCTCATTCACGACTTTACCAATGGCCACAAAAGAAATAATGGCAAAATCTAAAAATTAAGGATCTGGACCAGGCGTCCTCAAACTATGGCCCTCGGGCCACATGTGGCCCACCCAGGACATTTATCCGGCCCGCTGGGTGTTTTTGCCACCGCTGCCTGTCCTGCTTAGCAGCCGATTCGTCCCAGGCCCACAGTGCGCACTCTCCAACGGTCTGAGGGACAGTGAACTGGCTCTCTGTTTAAAAAGTTTGAGGACCCCTGATCTGGACCATTAAAGATACCAACAACAACAAAAAAGACAATAAATAAAATGAGAGGTTTAGGGTGATATCCTATTATTTAATTCCTAACCATGATAAGAATAAATTGGGAATCATTAACTGTAAGAGTGTCCACTAGCCCAAAATTATTTAATTATTTGCATAAGCATTAAAAAAATGTACCCACAAAGATTACAGTAGCAACAAATATTTTTTTCTGCTTTCCTACTGAATGTGATGGCAAGTTGCTTCATTTTAAATATCATGCATTTAAATGATATCTACTAGGCACTTAGATAAACTTTAAAAAGAAATTCTCATATAAACCTCTCAAAAAATGAATCAGAGCTTCAGTATTGACCTTACCCAAAGCCAAGGATGTTTTGACATTGTTTTAATTTTTAAAATTGTCAGTCATGCAAGCAATAAACTTCTCATATTCCAAGAAGAGCCTTAATAACTAAAAAAGTTACCTTGCCAATACACAAGATCAGGATGAGATACTACCCAGGCTTTTAACACGCGCCTAAATTTTGCATGCCCTTCTGGTGACGACAACAGCTCATCGTACTGGTGACAGCGAGGAATGTCCACTTCGATCTGTTAAAATAGCAAAGCAATAAGGTGAAGCTGTAACAGAGTAATCCCCAATAAACCCTGAACTCTTACTCCTTGAATGAATAGGAAGAGAGACTAATACGAATTTCAGAATAGACTACCTTCATAATCCTAGTCTCAAGTTTTTCAATTTTTTATTGATCTTCTGGAGACACCAGCAAAGTTGTATGTACACTTAAACAGGGGGAAAAGACCATTTCTTTTGAAAAGGTACATATTTCAAAGATATCTTCCTTTACAACGTTGTCTTTAAAAAAGAGCAAACTTTTCAGATAAAGAAATACAATTATTAAAAAAAGATCACTTGACAGAAATTTCTTTAAAGTGTTGTAACTCACTAAGTTATAAGAATTATGCTCACTCTAACACTAACTGTACATGGCAGTGGCGAAGCATTCATAATGAAAGAAAGAAAATCTCATGTCTCCCTAAAATTTAAAGATTTGGCAGAATTATTTTAGGTTTGTTTTAAAAAAAATCTAAATCATACTTGTCTATCTGTAGGAATTGGAGTGTCTTTATCAATTGCTTCATACTTGGCATGAATAGCCCCCTGCAAATAATAAGAGAAGATATATTAATTCACCATATCCTTAATACAATTGGCAATATAGACAAATCTATTTTTTTTATAAATATCTATCTTTGAAAATGTACCCAACTATGTGTAGGCACATTCAAACCCAAGGTACACCTCGACTTGAGAGAAATTCTCTACATTTTTAACAATCTGTGATGAAGGTCTGTGATAAGTGACAATTTGCCATTTTGCTGAAGACGACCTTTGAATCATACCCAGAAGGTCCTGGATGAGTCACTTAGCTACTGAGTGTGCTTAGCCAACCTCTGAGCCTCTACCACACAACACAACCTCGTTCTCTATTCATTGCTATCTCTCAAATGACAACTTTCAGGAAGAGATAAATTTTTTGGAGGGAGCTGGTTCTACAAGAAATTTCCCTGTTCAAGTTGGTAATGAAGGCAAAAATAAAATAAAACTGTTCAGAGGAGTGGTAGTTCAGCACCACGAAACAGAAGTTCAGGAGCAATTAAAGAGTGGATAGTATGTAATTATAGAATCATTAGGGACTAAAAGGGTCATTTACATTTTTGCTATTACAGAAGGAATGACTGAATTGACTGCATCAAATATTGGTTATGTTCTATAGGACCCAGCATGAAAAATGTCTTATTAGTCAGGCTTATCATTATGGTAGAGAAAGAGCCAGAAATTTGGGTTCAAGCTCTGACATTATTTACTGTATCAGCTTCTCTGGGACATTCATTTAATGGGAGTTGGACAATGGATACCCAAAGTCCTCTTGGACTTTAGCATCGGATGGTTCTACAATCTAATGATCTAATACATGGTGTGGAACAACAGGCATTCTTATTAACCAACCACACGCTAAGGCATTTATAGACTCTCATCCAGGGAATTAGGAATGAAGAAAGGAAATTCTTCCAATGGAGGGTTGAAAAGGATTAAAAATAGTTGAAGGAATTAAAAAAAAGGATAAATATCTGTAAGAGAATACAGAAAGACAGGACGACAAAGAAATTGACAGGACATGAAAAAATCTGGCAGGGATTAGCCCATTATCACCATTGCTATCACCAGAGTTATCTGTTAGTACTGAAAGTCATCCTAATAATTTTACAACACCTCTCCTTTCCTCACTGCACAGGTAAGTGTTGTGTAGGAGAAAGTAGCTATTTCTCTCGGCAGTGCAGTCCAGTGGAATAAGTGTGTCAAAACCACTAAATCATGTTAGTGATTTTGACAAGACACAAACTGGACTGAGAATTTTTTTTCAAACTTAGAACTACTTATAAATAGGTAATTATATTCCATGAGCATAGTTTATAAGTATGCCTATCTATCTGTAACTGATATATATTATTAGAATATTCTCTGATCTTAAAATAATTAAGATATGTTCTATAAGCACCATTAAACAGCATAAATATAACAAATCTTCAATTATATTTTTTATTCTGTTCTTTTCCTATATTCCTTTCACTTAAAATTGTCAAATATTCTAATGTTCATATTTTACCATATAACTTTCAAATAACTTGAAAAATATACATTCAGAAAGCACTATCCTTCTTCATCCTTTCTTAGCATTATTAATCAACTTCTAACCCTCTCTTTTCTTTCTTACCTCAACTCCCAGAAGAGCAGCCCAGGTTAAACCTCTCATAAGAGGAGGAATGTCAACTCTTGCTTCCTTCCAGATTTGATTTTTTTTATATGGATAAGCCTATGATATGAAAAAAGAAATGAAAAATGTCTCAAGTTACCAAGTACTATTTTCCAGTGATAAAGATGAAATGACCTACAATAAATTTCAAAGTATCTGCAATCACTGTGTCTGGTATCATTAATATATATAAATAAGCACTAGAATGGACTCCTAAACAGCCTGCAAAACTGGTATAATATAATCAAAAAGAGGAACTGATTCTACATGTTTTTTAATCCCTTCTCTCTATTTTGTGCTCTGGAAGGATTTTGAATGAGTCAGATGGAGGATGACAGTACCAGCCTCATAAGGGTTAAAAAAGATAATGTTTGTAAAGCACTCTGTAAAAACACGGTAATAGAGGAAGTGTTCAATGCCTATAAGCTATTATTATGGCTATTTCTATATCTTACATATAAATTAGTCCTTTAGGAGCAATTTCTAGAAGAGAATTATTAGGACAAAGGATACAGATGTTGTTAAGGTTCCTGATATGTATTCAAATTGCTTTACAAAATATTTCAGTCAATTACATTTATTCTCAAAGAATGAGAGTTCCAATTTCAATATACCTTTGCTCACTTTGCTAATCAGTATACCAAAAAAAAAAACCACTACCTTATTTTGTTTTTTCACTCCTAGTGAGAATGAACAAATTGAACAGATTTACTAACTGTATTTACATTACGTGCTTTATCCATTTCTGTTTCAATATTGGTTCTTTTTCCTATTGATTTTTAAGTCTTCTTTAAAAAACAAGGATATTAATCCTTCATCTAACATGATTTTCCATACATTCCCATACCTTATTCTTACTTTTTAATTTTACTTACTATGAACATGTACCATTTTTATAACTAAAGAAAGTTAATCGGGAAAGATAGGTCATCAGGCATAGGCTTCTCTTGACCTCAAGATTCCCTAAAATTACCAATGAAATTAAATACATGCATAAAAGAATTACGTATGGGCTACTGTTACCATTTTACACTTGAGAACCCCTACCTTTAGCAGCCTGTCAAAGAGAATAATTCTGTTGAGTTGGTACTCTGTGTCCCTCTCTCTGATGATTAAAGGGAGACTGGCAGCTGCAGACAGCTCATTACTGCTGTTTGAATGAGGTAAATTAGACTGGCTGTAAAAGAAGAACAAAAGCAAAAAAAAAAAAAAAAAATTGACCAATAAGTACACAATTTTAATAAACCAAAACACCATATTTTTATGTTCCATTTATGAAATGCTTTTTAAAGAAAATGTACAAACTTTACAAACCTAATATTAATAGAAAAGAAAAATAAATGTAAAATGGGACTATACTTACTCATCTTCAAGTAATGGGTAAAATGCTTCTCCACCAACATCTTTTAATCTCTATAAATTTAAAGACAAAATATTTATGTATGAACATCTTTGGCAGCTGCACTGATCTGTATTTAAGAGGAAATGTAATGTAAACATTATGTATTTATAAAGGTACCAAGAAAAGTAAAAAACAGAATCTAAAAATTAGTTCTTATCATAAACATGCAAACATGCCATTCCTCTACTGATTAAGGTTTAGCTGTAAAGAATAGCTTTTCATTTTTTGGTTATTTTTGCCTTTAGGTATCACTCATAAATGTTAGACACCTATCATGGTATTTTTCCAAACACAATTCAGAAATACCCTAACATCAGTATAAAACTTAATAAAATATTTTTAAGTTATATGAAGAAAGATGATTAACAAGAGGTGCCTTTTTATATATCTATTAATTAAAAGCTCAAGTCAGATTTGCTTTGGCATAATACAAACTAAGTCAAAAGGAATGGTGCTAGGAAAAGGATTCAAAAGAATTTCTCACATCATACTTTGAACATGGATGATTCAAATAGCTGATAAATCAACTGACAGAATCAACTAATTATTTTTTTTCAAAAAGTCATTATGATAAATGTTGCTCCAAATAACAGTGCCATGATTACAGGTATCTGTCAAAAACATATGCAAGCAGGCTGCAGTAAAATGAAAATCTTAGCCACATCCTAGGCGGGGCGATTAAAGTTAATGCCGTCTTGCCTGCTGCTCTGCTCCTCACCTTCCGACTTGAAGGCAGAGTTTCTGCTCCTACGGGGACTGACACAGAAGTCAAGCTCTATGTGCGTGTAGCCTGCACTGATCTTCTCTTGATTAGAGTCACTGTGCATCCATGTAAGTTATTCCCAGAATTTTAAAAGCCAAAGAAAAATCTTTTATCCAACACTGAGAATTTGGCAAACACTGGATTTATGCCTGGCTCCTCTCTAAAAACTGATGTGCTGTGTACTTAGGCTATTTTGGTAAACCTTTAGGTATTTCTTTTATAGATTAAAATTTTAAGTAAAGAAAATTTTCTTAAGTTTTACCGAATCATTAATACACACATCTTTTTAAAGTTTGATTTTAGTATCCTCAATGTCATAGATATTAAATAATAAGTATCTTTTCTGCTTGCCTTTTCTAATTAAAAATTTAGCACATTAAAGATAAAAAAGGGGTGAAAGTACTTGTGCAGAAACATTTAAGGTAAAAATTATTTAGTTTCCATATTATTTTAAGACAAAATGTTAACAAATAAGTGGAGAAATGAGAAAACTTATCCAATGATGGTGTAAAGATAAACTGATAAAAATCATTTTTGTCAACAATCAGACAATAGGTATTAAGGTTGAAGTTGTACAGATGCTATTTTCTATAAATTCTACTCTGGGGCTCATCTCTTACAGAAGCTCTCCTATATTTTATGAAATCAGGGAGAAATACAGGGCTTCATGTATATCTGTAAGGCTTAATTTTTTTAAAAAAAGATCTGAAGCAAATTCAGCAAAATATCATCCTTACATTTCTTAGCTGACATAATGACAATGTCACAGTGGTATCATCTAAAAGTGAGCTTCTATCTCGACCTTGTCCAAAGCTTTCGCCATCTTCAAAGAGAAAACTGAAAAGAGATTTTAAAAAATAATTATAATAAGAACACAAAATCTAAGTTATTGTTTCTAGAAAATAAAATTTATTCTAAATTACCAATCCCTTTATCAAGAAAGAAGTAAATTTTTGACTGGATGTTTAATAGAAAACAAATGTAATTGTTGCTTGAGATTTCTTCAAAGTCTCATTTTTAGATATCTCTTGAGTTGGTATGAACATGGTATACAAGTATAAAGCACTTCAGCAGTAAAAGGGTGTCATTTATAACTCTTTGTTCAGACAGGCTCAATGCTAAGATTACTCTCCTCATACTACCAAATGTTCTCCTGACAAAGTTTATATGGGTGAAAAATGATAAAGGGAAGAAGAAAGAAAAAGCACATTCTATGATAACTTCACAGGGGAAAGAATATTGAATAAAAAATGGATAAAATTTCTTCAGAATTTCAGAGAATTACTTTTGACAATCTACATATCCTTCAAACCATTTCTTCCTGGAATTTCCATCATGCTATCTCTGATTTTCTACTTAATTCAATGTATGATTGGTATAATTGAAGTTAATATTTTTAAAAAATCAGTTTAAGAGAGAAAAAAGGTGAAAACTAATGATCCATCAAAATAATCTGTAAGTTTAACAAGTGCAAAAAAAAAATGATAAGCAGATGATTTCTACGGTCACCTACAATGATCAAATTTAAGTCCTAAAATCTTAAAATTTAAATACTTAAAGCATTGGTAGAAGCTCAAGAAAATCAGGCTCATATTTTTATGAATATATATGAATAGCAATGTTACAGTAATGACAACTTTGGTCTAGGGCTGCAGTTATTTAGCTTCCAGTCTAATTTCTAGCATGGTTGTCTTCTCATGTAGTTTTGCAGATTCTTTCCAACACATTAAGCACAGTGATGATCTCTAGGACATGCAGTGAGGCCACATAGTTCATTTTCATTTACAAATATATTTGGAAAAAGAACATAGTTCTTCATAATAGGCATACTAAACTAGTTTTGTAAGTTGACTCTCGTAAGTATTACTGTTCTGAACTTGTATACTTTTCATTAACATCAACTATTACTAGATATTCCATAATACTAACTTTACTTCAAATAGATCATAAAGCAAATTATTTATTAAAAGATATTATTAAAAACATTAAAAAATATTGATGAGAACTCTTGCAATCAAACTCTAGCCAATCAAATGAGGTGTTAACTTCCAATTGCTTCCATAATCACTTAGTTGGGCTAGCCACCAAAAATATTTAAAAAAAAAAAATCAACCAAAAATTTTTTCTAATGTTATTACTAGATCTGTTTTTTCATTTGCAAGAGAAGTTTTCTTTCCTTACTTTGGGAGTGTGCAGATAGGTGGCTTAGATCGAATGATTTCCTTGTTGACAAGCTCTTTCTCCAAGTCACCTCCAGCCAAACACCAAAGGTAATAAACTTCTTCAATAGATCTTTCTGCCAGGTAATCACTGTCTATATCTATTAATGGCAAATTAAAATGAATAATAGTGATTACATTGTCTGTTTTTATTAAAATTCAATAGGTAATAACAGCTGACATTCTGAAAAAAGTAAAAAACTAAAGAACAGACTTATGGTTTCTGGTTCTGACTGTAAGGAGCTTGAAGTTACTTCTCCATTCTAACAAGTAAAAAGCTGAACAGACTGAAAAACCGACAACGGTTCTTGGATCCGTAAGAGAGATGAGGATACAGGGCAGATCTCTGTCCCTACGACGGTACAGGGGGTCACAGTTCACTGAAGCAGAGACTCACGAGCAGAAAAACCCTCAGGAACCAGGGCTGGGGGCGGAAAACCTGAATTACAGCTGAAAACCTGGTGGGTGCCCAGAGAGAATCTGGTCATAGGGAGCACCCTCACACTTTTCTAAGTTTTACCTCCAGGAGTCTGACCAGATTCTCACAGTAAATACTGGAGGAAAACGCCCGTGTGCTTCCAGCAGCGGGAGGAGGAAAAGGAACCATTTTAAAATACGCCCAACACGGTTTTTAACAAAGCCTGCCTTCGGAAGAAACCAGTTAGTTAGAGCCTAATTTGCGGGGGCAATATCACAGCCTGCCTGACCTGGGGGGAGGGAAATGCCCAAGCCCAGCCAGCTCTGGCCTTCTACGTGGTGGTCACGCACCGGGAGAGGAAGCGTCCTGCAGTCAGTCCTGTGACCGGGTCCCGATGTTTCAGCGAACCTGTGCTTCCGGACTGAGATTCTCACAGGGGCTTCCTTGCCCTCAGTGTGGAACAGGATGGCCAGAATGGGCTAGAGTTAGACACTGCCCTTCTTTTACGGGGAGGCATGTCACATCTGGCAGATTCTAACTTTTGTAACGGTTTCAATGCTCCTGGCTGAAAATAATATCCTACTTAAAGTGGCTTGTACAATAAAGACATTTATTCATCTCTCTTAATTAAATCATAGGTACAGGGTTGCTATGGGACCCAAACTTGGGTCCCTCAGACCATTTCCTGCATTCAAAAGAGAGGAAGATGGTGAACCGCTGTTGTAGCACCTATCTTGTCATGAAAGAAATTTTTTCCTAGAAGAAATCCTCATGCCCAAACTTCATTGGGACCCCATTAGCCAACTCTCTAGTTCACAAGCTTACTTCCTATAGCAAAGGAAGCTAGAAAAAGGGAAATCTGACATTTTTACCCTTTATAGCAGAAATACAGAATTGGAACTTTTACCCTCTACATTGGGAAAGGAATAAGGGCAGAAAAAAGCACTTGGTTAGGCCACCAACACATACTGTCCCATCTCTCTTGTCTCGAGGCAATGGCTACCTCTTCTGAAAAGTCTTTCTTGATGTCCCAGTCAGAATTAAGTACTCCTTCTGCTATGTTCATATAGACCTAATAGTGATTATGGAACTAAACGTTTGTCTGCCTTCCCACTTGGCATGACTTAGAAGATGAAGTATGTGGCACATTGTAGGAGCCCAATAAATATTTAATTGAAGAGTGTTTAGTGAGTATTTTCTGCATGACTTACGTCAGGACATCTTACTGCAGTCACTAGAACACATATTCTGAGAGTCATAATCTTCACACAAGAAAGAAAATCTAAAAGCTGATATTCCCTTCAACATGCAGAATATAATGGTATGGACTTCCTATCAATGATATGATTTTTAGAGATCATTTACAAATTATATGGAATATATCAGTAACTCAAACGGTTAAAATGTTAGGTCAGTTATATTTTAATCAATTCCTGAATCATCTCTTAATTCTCAATTATCCATAAAATCTCACTTACGTGATATATATTGTTGATAAATTCACAACTGAAACTAGGATAAGGGAACTTCTTTTAAAAACAAGGCTCATAGTGTCACCTATGTTTCATTTACCATTACCTTTACACAACTGACTGATATCCTCAGGCAGAGTTAACTCAGCACACCTCAGAGAAGATGAAAACAGACCGACAGGTTTGGTAAAGGGGGTGTATAAAGGTGACACTTCGCTGAACACTTTGTCCTTCATCAATTCATCCGGGGTTGGCCTTGAGAAACACATTTAAAATACAGAGCCTGAATGAAAGTCATAAAAGATTTCCTAGAATACTGGCACACATTCAAGGGTATAGTTAAAAGTCTTAAATACCTCATTAGCACACAAAATAATTAGGATCTCCTTTGCAGAGTCTAAATGTATACCTTTATACAACAATCAAATGACTGTGAGTAAACATTGAATTTTTTTTTTTACTTTTTTTGTACCTTCTGTACCTCATGATCTATCAAAAAATCATTCCTTAAGAGCTTCTGCATTTTTTATAATACTTTTTGCCTGACAAGCACGCATCTGCTTTACTGAATATCTCAATTAAATAATAAATATGTAAACTAATAATACCTTTTAGGTTTTCTTCTTACCCTTTTACTTTAATGTAAGATATTCACCCAAAACTACCATTCCTCTCTTCCTAACATGTCTTGATAAAGTTGTTTTTCTAAAGACAAATTAGAATACATTATCTTCAAACATTATATACTTAAGGGTTTGGGAATAATTGTATGACAGATAGTGACAACAACAAAAGAAAGTAAATTAATAAAACTTCTAAGAAATTCTTTTCTATTATCAGCAATTGTTAACTTACCTCACCATTTATCTAAGCTCATTGCTATAATATGTATCACCAACAAACTTTTGTTCTCACTTCTCCGATATTATCATTGGGTCTAGGAATATCTATATTCTACAGGTTTAGCTGATTTTCTGCTTGGAAGCTAGGAAATTTAACTAGTAATTTCTTTTGGTATATGTCAGCTTTCTAACCATAGTTCAACTTTAATTACTTTTTAACAAAAAATTAAAGCCTTAAATCACTCACAGTTATGATACTGATGTCAATCATGTACTACTACACATATAAATATATTTAATCTATTAGTATTATAACAAATAAGAAAAAAAATAACTGCTTATATATAAAGGATTTCAATGTAATCCCCAAACCATTAATAGTATCGACCTCTTGGAAGGACGGAAGGTGAGGCACTTCTTCAAAAGATCTATCACATTTTCAGGAAGCTCCTGGCAAATAAAGAGAGAAAATAATTGCCTAAAATGACCCATTTTAGAAATATATTTTACTCAAATGTTTGCTATTCTAGAACGGCTGATTTTTTAAAAAAAGTTTTTATTTGTATTTTATACAAATTTATATCAGTCACTCTATGAAAAAGCAAATACCTAAAGAGAAATAAGCATAGCTTTAAAATAGCTTGCTATTGGATCCCAAGTATGCGAAATAAACAAATTTCCATGAACAGATTACTATGGTTTGAATGTGTCTCCCCCAAAATTCAGGTGTTGAAACTTAAGGGCTAATGTGGTGGGATTGAGAGGAGACTCGGTTACATGGGCCTTTCCCTTTCTGAATGGGAAAGAATATTCGGGAGGAATCAGCAGCCCCCAGCTTGCCCTTGTGAAGACACAGTGCTTCCCCCCTCAGGAGGATGCAGCCCTCACCAGACAACCAAACCTGACGGCACCTTCGTCTTGGGTTTCCTGGGCTCCAGAACTATGAGAAAATACATTTTTGCATCTTATAAATTACCCGGTCTTAGGTATTTTTTTGTTAGAGTGGCACAAACAAAGACACAGATTAATGACAAACCTTTATAATGTCCAGACAACCATGCTCTTCAGCCAGAACAATTACAGTGTCATCTACGCAGTCTATAAAACAGAAAAACTGTATGATAAATGCTGCTTTTCTAATCTATCAGATTAATTGGGAAACAAACTCTGATCCAAATTTGTTAAAAAGTGTGATGCAGTTTTGGAAATGGAAATACTAAAAAGCTCGTGATTTTGTTAAATTCCCTTACATGTTTTAATAGAAATAAAGCCCTCAAACACTGAATATTAATTGAATCACAGATACTGAAAGAGCTACTTAAATGAGATAAAGCAGTTGTTCAAAGAGGTAAAGATATTCTTTCTACATATAGAGCCACCTATTTGTAGATATATCTATCAACAGGTATCTATATACACGCACACACACAGAGTTGGCCCTTGAACAGCACGGGTTTGTGCTGTGTGGGTCCACTTATATGAGGATATTTTTTAACCAAACATGGATGGAAAATACAGTATTCACAATATGAAACCCACATATACAGCAGGCCTGCTTTCTGTATACATGGTTGCACATGGCTGACTGTGGGACGTGAGTACACATGGATTTTGGAATACGTGGGGGTGGAGGGGTGTCCTGAAACCAATCTCCTGTGTACACTGAGGGGCAGCTATATATATACAGTGTGTGTGTGTATAAACTTTTTATGAAGGCTTGTCTTTTCATGCTTACAAGATTAATTTATTTTAATTATATACAGTTTGGAGAATGTACACACCTTTCTATGGGAATTTAAAGCATACGTTTAGTCTACAGACCACATTTAGGAATCTCTAAGACTCATTAATAGCTGTATTATCAATCTTTGTAATTAAACGTGGTAAATTTCATAAAAATTTATGCAATTTTACTTCTAATTCATTATTATCTACTATTTATCAATACTTTCATGTACTTATTCTTATTTGTAAAAATTCTTAGCCTGGATACTAATCTTTTACATAAAGTGCTCTATCACCTTTTTCACTCCTTTATTACCACACATGCTTAAACTTATGCCACTTTAAAGTAGATTATATAAATGTTTATTAATTTGAATTACAAATGTTTGCATCTATATATGTAAAAATATATAAGCCTGTTATAACGAAAAACAAACCTTTGTAAGTCGTTATACACACTTTTTTCTTAAATTTAGAAACTTAAAGTGTATTCACTATTTCAGAACACATCTTCAATGTGCATATTACTAACAGTTACTAAAGATTATATTTATAGTTGACAGGTAATCAATTGCGTGACACTTACCCAAAGTAAGCACAAATTTTAGTCTTTCGGAAATATCCAAGCTCTGAAATAATTTTCTTCCCTAAATAAAATGAAAAAAGAAATTCTCATTAATATTTTCATCTTTTTTCCAAGGAAGTCTTTTATCCCCCCCCATAGCTCAAACTGATTTTATCCAGTATCCCCATTTACCTTCCAGAGGTTTTTTTTTTTGTTTTTGTTTTATTTTATTATTTTTTTTACTTTTTTAATTTTTTTATTTTTAATTATTATGGGTACATGATAGTTGTATACATTTATGGAGTACATGTGACATTTCAATACAGGCATACAATGTATAATAATCAAATCAGGGTAATTGGTGTATCCATCACCTCAAGTATTTATCATTTCTTTTTGTTGGGAACATTCCAATTCAACTCTTTTAGTTATTTTAAAATATACCCTAACTTATGGTGACTATGGTCACCTTATGCTATCAAATATTAGATCTTGTTCACTCTATCTAACTATCTAACTGTATTTTTGCTCCCATCAACCATCCCCACTTTATC